>MPNW01000118.1:79983-121677 GCA_011800805.1 Hirudo medicinalis
TAGGAATCCTTTGGGTGACAAATCGACCAATGAGTGAAAGGTCAACATTAGCATGACCAATTTATAAATGAGGTCGGTTGGATGAACATTAATGGTGATGGTTATTATTAATATCATCATCATCACCATCGTTATCATTAGAAAATATTCTTATCATCAATATTATTATGCTTTAGTTATGACCAGTTGGAGGTTGATGGCTGTGGACTGTGTGAATGAATGGCAATAAACAATGCCATCAATTAGAATAAGAAAATTGTAGATTATAAATACATAGAAACACCTCAAAGATCTCCTCCCTGGACACTTCGATCCTGCAGTGACCAGCCTGCGGCTGCATTGAGTGAAGCTCTTGTCGGAGCATTTTCAACTTCTGGACCAAGTCCCTTCGATATTTGGGCAGGGGGGACTCGCACCTGTTCTCCTGGGGAGGAGGAGGAGGAGGAGGAGTGTGCCGACCGGAGGAAGACGATTGGACGGCCGAGGAGGAGCTGCCCCGCGGCGTCCTCGCATCGTTGGTCGGACTGGAGGTGGACTGAGTCGTCGTTGTCGTCGGAGGCATGTTGTTGTTCGATGCAGTTCGAGATGTTGCTGTGGATTCTGTCTGCTCGTTTAAGTTGCAGACCATGTTGCTCTCTCGACTGGAAGTAGACAAACTTCATGTTAATGGAGTAAATAAACAAAATCTCACATATTTCAACTTAAATAGCTGAGATTCAAAAACTAATTGACATTGAAATCAAAAGTCACAAGTAGAAATCTCAGTCAACCTCACCAAGTTGACATTAAACAAATACCCACACAACCAACAATGAATCATCCATCCATCAGATGATGTCTCCCATTTATCAGCCACCACAAACTTTGGCTTAATCATAACATGGTTCAAATTCAGAAAACACTTATTAAACCATCACCATAGGCATCATTGCCATCATGACCACCATCCTCTTCATCATCATCATCATCAATCACCATCAACTAACAGTCTCTGCTGTATGAGATGAAGGTTTGCCGAAAGTCTTGGATCGGTGAACTGAGTCGTCCTCTTGGAATGATCGACAAAGTACGGCCGACCGGTGGAGGTCTGCCTCTTCTCCCAACCTGCTGGCAGAGGGCCGAGGATCTCCTCATCACACAGCTGACTCAAATCTCTGTATAACAACAACAGGATAGTAAATATGCTTAATCCAAGGATGGAGTAATACCAATGAAAATGTTTATTTTTTTAAATTTATTTATTTACATCGTGTAAGACGTTAAATGTGTTGGAAGTGATGAGATTAATTACAGTTATTTTCAAAAGTTACATATAATTATTTGGTTAATAGAAGCAAAACAAAGATTATTCAGAAAAACTTAAGAAGTTACATGGTTGATCATTGATAAATGTTTTACCTGGGTACCCTGGGATCATGCCATGAACTGACTCCTGACTGTGTGTGCAGGTAGTACACCTGACCTTGTGAGGTGGTTCTCTGTTCTTTTCAGTGGAGAATAAAATGCTTTTGTAAAAGCATAATAACGGGAAAATTAGTCGACTAATAATAGAAATAAATACTGTATAAAAAAAAACTTTGTAAAAACACGTTTTTATTTCACCACCCAAAAAAATTGCACTAAAATGAGGAAATAGTTTTTTCAATCTGAGACGTATCAAAGGACATGGCTAACAACATTATCATGACTAAAAATAAAAGCATGGGGACTCGCCATGTCAGCAAATAACCTAAAGAGACCTAAACAATGAATTGTCGTGATTGAACAAATTTTCATAGGATACTAAAGAAATGCAATTAACTGCATAAACATCTGTTTGTATGCTCAAGTGGAAATTCCTCATCACCATCGCCAACACCACCACCATCATCATCATAATCGTGGAAGAAAACAAGTACGTCTACGTCTCATTATAAGGGCACAAAAACACCAGCAAGTCTCAGGACGCTCTTTTGTCATCACCATCATCATCACCACCACCACCACCACCACCATCATCATCATCATCATCATCAACAACCTACCATATCCATCAGGCAGTTCGACTGCTCTGTGCAGTTGTGATCTGTTGAGGTAATTTTCCCTCCTGGTTGATCTCCTTCTCCTCCTATCTCCCCCTTCCTGGTGGGTAAAACCATCCTCTCCTCCCCATCGACAGGGGTGGTCGGCGGAGGGGGTTCGTCTTCGTTCGCGTTGCTTTGACTGTCTGTCTCTTGCTGTTGATGTTGCTGATTGTTGTTGGTGAGGTGTTGCTGCTGCTGCTGTTGTTGCTGCTGTTGTTGAGGTTCCTCGTCGTGAGTTGGAGATAAATCGGAGAGGTCGTTGTCACTCCTCTCTGTAGCTGGTCTGAAAATTGACGACGATGATGATGATGATGAAGATGATGATGTTAATGAAATGGACTACAAATTGAAGGTGCATGCGCAGTGATTCATCACCTCAACACCATGGGAACGGTTGGCATGGTCACCGTCCAAGTGTTTATCGACTTTCCGTGAATAACTCGTGATAAGTTGCTGTGACAGCAGAAATAAATGCATCATCATCATCATCATCATCATCATCATCATTAGGGAGACTGAGTTCGGTGAATTGAAATTAAACGACCAATTAAACGAAAAGATTGCGACAGCTGAAGAGGCAGTTGGGGATGTAATGTAGTGATGACGATGGTGATGATGCTGGAGGTGGTGGTAATGATGGATGTTTGAACAACCTGGTTGGTCTCTCCCATTGTGTAGTTCTCGTGATATGATTCAAGTACAGGACTCGACCAGTAGATGATGTCCTCTCGCCCCAGCTATTTATGGAAACAAAACTAATAGTAATAATAATAATAATAATAATAAATTTGGTCAAACAAGCACATGAACATGAAACTTGTTGTAATGGGTTGAACAATTATGAACTTGCAAACATAACTCATTAATAATAATCAGTTGATGCAGATAATGATAATGATGATGTCTATTCAAAAGCAATTATTGGTTTTTAGTAGTTCGAAACATTGTCGATGAGGACGACGACGGTAATGATAATGATACCGGTATGAGAGAAATCATGATAGTCAATCATTGCCGTTGTGATTTCCATTCTATAACTACGTACATCACTCCAAAATGCTCATGACCACGCAATCCGCCCACCTTATAAATTCATTCATCAACCACCCACTTTTCAACCAATCCATCCACAAACCAACCACTCTTCAATCCCTCAATCAATCAATCCATCAACCAACCATTCTTCAATCAATCCATCCATCAACCAATCATGCTTCAATCAATCAATCCATCCATTCTACAATTCTTCCATCTCATCATTCCACAACTGGATGGATCGAGCAGCTCAACAAAGGAGAGATTTATTAGACACAGGATGTCGAATGAGAGGTGCTTAGTCAGGATTTTTCATCAACCACTTGCCATCCTGGTTGGCTCCGAATCTGATGAGATGGATGGCCAGCCAAGCAGATACGCAACGGGAGAGGAATTCAAAGATGTAAACAAACACAAAGCATGATACAAGTAAGCCAGTGGAGAACAGTCATGCAACAGAACCAAGAGTCATTCCTGACACTTAGTCATTTCTATGCAAGAGTGACGTCAAAGACAAAAATGCGAGTCATGTCCAGATGTTAAGAGAGGGCTGTGTTTTCATCTATTGTATTTGTGAATCTATTCATTGTTGAAAGTCTAAAAATAACACAGGCATGAATCATGATGCTGTTGCAAAAAAAAGCAGCCCAACACTTGTTAAAGTAAATATAGCTCTTTAAGTCTCCTCATGACTTTCTTTATTCGTTCTAAGAATAATACACTCTTTCGGTGTAAACCATTTGATTTAAAAGTTGCACACCAATGTCGTCAAGTTGGTGATGGTTCTAAGTTGTTTTAACTGGCTCAAAGGGCTCTTAAAGTGACCTGACCCCAAAGGATTCCTAAAGATGACCTGACCTGACCTGCAGTCCTCCTCTGAGGCCCAATACATTCCTAGGACCAATGAATGGTCATGGAATCGAATGACTCACGGCACCCCATTATCAGTCGGTTTCCATGGAGACAGATTATTGCTCTGCTATTCAAGGCCAATAAACACGAGGATAGAAACTCGATGAAAATTTATTCGTGGCCTGCTATTTGATCTCATCTCTTGAGAGCAGTTCACATCACTATCGAGAGCATAATGGTGGTAGCTATTCCCAAGCACTAGCCCAGCATCCATCATGGAGCACACGGACAGACAAAGAAACAAGGGCAAAGTGATGCAGACAGATACGAAAGTGCTACAAAAGAAAGAGTAGTGAGAATTAGTGCTAAGTGCTGTATTCAAACAATCATGCTGAGAGCATAGTTCATGATTTGG
Source organism: Hirudo medicinalis (assembly GCA_011800805.1). NCBI lineage: Eukaryota > Metazoa > Annelida > Clitellata > Hirudinida > Hirudinidae > Hirudo > Hirudo medicinalis. The sequence goes on from MPNW01000118.1 coordinate 84,349, forward strand.
TGCTCAATTTAGTTGTGAAATGATTTTTAAATTATGACATTTTGATCATAATTCTCGATTTAATCAGCTCAATTTTTTTTAATAAGTGACTTGTGTTCCTGCTTTCACATCTCCATCGAACAATCTATTCGTAATGTAAATAAAAATACTTTATTTTATTTTATACTTTAAAAATAATTTATTTTTTAATTATTAATTAACCATCTTCTGTAACCATGTAACAAAAGGGTGGTGGTGGTCGATGAAAACTAAAGTAATACCTCAATGTCCAACTTGATTTTAATGGGATGGAATTTGAAAGCCATCAAAAAGTACTCAACATTTTGAGGTGTCTGAATTAATAAAGGCAGAAACTAAAAAGCATGACTAAAAACCTAAAAGCTGAAATTATAGCACTAAGTGGAAGATGCAAAAATGGTGATGATAGCAATAGCAGAGGTGTCAAAAGATTTCATGATAATAATAATAATAATAATAATTAAAATTTTTAATAACGCTTAATATCGCTCATATAAATAAGTTGTGTGTGCTTGAATTCCTAAAACTCTGAGATTAAAAGACTGATAAAATTAATTTCAGTCATAGAATATTGATATTAAGATTTCAGGAAACATTCTTCGTAATTTTTTATTTCAAAAATTATGCAGAGACCGAGAAGAGCGAAGGAGGTCAGTTGCGAATCTAAGATTTCAACCAAACTTCTCGGTTTTCATTTGTTCGAAAGTTGTTTGAAGTTAAACGAGGATTGTCTGAAGAAATTTGCCCACAAAACCAAAAAGGAACAACTGAAAGATGTAACTGAGGATGTTGCAGAACTTAAACTGATTATCAAGACAACTGGGCCTTCCATGCCATTGCTTACAGAAGAAGAGCAGTCAAATGAATTGACAGAACTAGATTTTCTAGTTCTTCAAATTACTTTTGACTTGTGATGAATCATGCATGCATAGTTTAAGCTGTTTAGCTAAGTTGTATTCACTTTCATAGTCCCGCAGAGATCCGAGCCATGTTTGGGGACTCTAAAAATTTATGTTGCGGTACACTTATTTGGACAGATGGATTTTGAATATTTGGTCGGGGAAAATAAAAATTATTATTCGTGCTTATTGATTACCCATTAATTATTCATTATTATGATGATGATGACAGTGACAGACACGGCGATAGAGAATGCGACGTCAACCCACCCCTCCGGCAACTCGGACGGGTCCGATTCAATGGGCGGGGAGGCGGAGGTGAACTCCTGGTTGTCATGGATACGGGGACTGGCGGACGTCCTGTCCCTGGATATGAGACTGATGACCAGGTAGCCCCTGATTACTTCATCAGAGGACATTCGCTGCAATTCTATCTTCTGGACTGTAGGAGTGCAATGATGCAATAGTTGTAGTACAATTGACATGGAAAAATATTGATCATTTTATCAATAACTAATGTTAATAATTAAGATTGTGTTAGTAAAGCTATAAAAAAAACAACATACTGCAGGCAAACCAGCCTCTCTCAGTGGCCTCTCTCAACTAACAATAAAGAGTTGATTTGCTAATAGCAGGTAATTCATACTTATAAACATTTCAGATTGAGTAGAAAATAAATAAATAAAAAGAAATGAACAAAAATTCCAGATTACAACAACCAATGACGAGGATTTTGATCCGATTCAAACAAGAACAGATGTTTTTAGTCTCAGGTTTAAAAGAAGAATTTAAATAGAGTTCTGACATAAATATGTCACTAGGACAATAAACGGGAGCCAGAAAATGGCGTAGGGGTCTCATCTAACCCAATCAGACAACGTCTTTTGTTTCTCGAAAATTTTTAAATGAAATTATGTAATGCGTTTGTCATCGTCACCAATATTATTGTAGGTACAAAAATCACAATTATGATGCTAAAATTATAATAAAGATTTGGTATTTCTCCAGCAATGATGAACCCTCTGACTTCAACATTACCATAACCATAACCTCAACAATAACCATCACCACAAGCAACTCACATCCAGAGTCCTTGAGCCTCTGAATGGCACTGGCAAGGATCCTCACGCAACCCAAGAATCCTGCCCCTTGTTTCTTGTGCACCTTCTTTTGGTTCCATATTGTCACCATTATGATGTCCTTCGAGCCTATGTAACTGCGTCATTGTAATTATAGAAATAAATCATCACTACTGTTGTTGCTCTTTATTCCTATTATTATTATTATTATTATTATTATTATCATCATCACAAAAGTTATTATTTATTTGTAAATCTGAGTTTCATTTATGAGTAAGTCTAAAGGTCTCCACGTCAAATGAACCACAAACATGCTAATTAATGGCATTAAACCACTCACACATCTGATGGATAAAGCAACTAAGATCACTTTGGCAAAAAAAATCCATCATCGTCATCATCACTACCACCACCACCATCATCATCATCATCATGGTGATGCCTCATTATTGAATGAGTATTTAAAATACTGACAGGTCAAAGTGTTGATTCCACTTGGGGTCGAGTGTGTTCCTGCAGCATTCGGTGGTGTGACTTTGCGGTGGACTTCCACCTTCCACCGTGATTCGTGCAAATGGATCGGGCAACCCTGCAAAATAATAATAATAGTAATCATCAAGTTAAATGTTACTAAATTATTAAATGTTTGGAATTATTTTAAAGACAAATTTAAAAAAATAAAATAATAACAATTAAAAATGATTTCGACTTTAAAATATCAATCACTGACCAATAGGATTAAAAGGGTCAAAATTTTGAATACTCACGGAAAAAATCTTTCTTGGCAAGATTCTTGGCACAAAACACTGTCAGGAAAACAAAATAATTAACTTATTATTATCGTCAATGCGTAATAATTATAAATTAGTATTATTACTACTATCATTATTGCAATGATTTATAGTCATCATTTATTTGAAACTAATTCATGTTTAAAACGTTTGCCACTCGTCGTCATCAATTATAAATTGACCAACAACACCCATTAGGTGATGAACATTGAACAATTTAGCTGCATTGGTAACTGACTGTTAAATGATTGTAACACTAATAGAACAGAAGCATTATTTAAGATGATGGAGCATGCCTCGAAAATATTTTTAAATGTATCAAAATTGATTTTAGACACTTAAAAAAAAAAATGGTCGCTGCCTCCGTGGTCTTTATTAGGCATTGCACGGCATGATTACTTATTCACTTGATGTAACCACTTAATGTTGTATTCTGAAATATTAAGTGACTTGGAAAGGTGGTCATTAGCTACTTATTAAATTTACATTTTTCAAGAAATCTGATAATGATTGGAAGAAATAATAGGAAATAAAGGAATTGGTCTGGTTGCACTTATTCTTGTTAAATAATAACATTATTATTATTATTATTTGATGACAAGAGATTTATAGTGCTCTGACACACAAAATGTCAACCAAGATGAAACACTGCATTTTTGTCTGGAGATAGGAGCCATCTTGAACACTATGCTACCAAATTGTCAGCACACTTTCTGTAGGCGTGTCTCGAGGTGCATCTCTTCAGTGAATGAAAGTGAATTGTGTGATGCAAATTCATCTATGCATATCATTTCACCACATCATCACTATTAACTCAATGTATCATCATCAGTGCAGGTTGGCCTATTTGGTTGCATTCCAGCATACGGTGGTGATAGCAACAGACAGTCGTAATGTGTTGTATTCGAAGCACCAAGGAGTGCCACCGGGTATGTCACTATGTAAATGGCAGGTTGATTAAAAAGTGCCTTCACATCCATTTCTGACACAAGAAGCACTCAAAATATCGGATAAATACAAATACAAAAATCATTTCATACATTTTCATCATTTGCACTTCAACTTATGATGGTACATTATCATCATCATCGACGTCATTGTTGTCTTCCTCCTCCTCATCATCATCATCATCATCATCATCATCATCACCATCATCACCAGTGTTGAACATTCTCATATTAAAGTATTACAGAGGCCAGTTGAACAGTGGAAGTGAATCACTTTGAAAAATGATTTATGTCCAACAAACCAGCAGCTGCAAGATGCTCAGAAGCACTTCAACTTCTAAAGAAACTTCTGCACAGAATTTATAACTGACCAAACCAACCACTTATGCTTATGGTCATTATGGTCATTACATATATATATGACCACCATCAGTCATCATTATCATATCTCATACATATCAACCTTTTAAAGCACAATTATTACTTGTTCGTGACATTATTACCATTGCAATAGTCACATCATCTTATGACTATAGAAGTCATGCTCCTCCCATTCTATATCATTATCATCATCAACATCATCATCAACATCTTCTTCATCGATATCCATGTCATCTTCACCATATCTATCTTCCCAAGAATTCAAACATCTAAAAGGGGAGTTATGAAACAAAAAACTGTAATGTTTATTGACTCAACTTTATGTTTGCATGCACATACCATTCGAATCAATGAGCAGGAAAACTGAAAATCCCTCAATCAAACAGTTCTGTGTAGAAGATGCAGCAGGATAAATTCAGACCCATACAAAACAAACCGATGCATATAAGAACCCATCGATGCCTCAATCACTGAATGATTAAGACGATGAAGAAAAACAGTTATTCAAATAAAACATTAACAGCCTTACATCTCAAAACATCTCCTATTAAACTAGTTAATAATGTTGATTGTTTTGAAATAATTTACAATTGTGGAGTCAGTAAGCAAGTCCATCCACTGATTTAATTTCTCCATTGCCACAAAACAAAACAAAAAGTTCAACTTCAATGTATTTAATGAAAATATACTGATTTTAATATTAACAAACATATTCAATCTATAGCTAACTAAATACTTACTTCATCCGAAGGCAGGAATAACAAAAAAAATGTAAAAAAAAACAAACATCAGATATATTGCAACTCCCAAGGTCGTCAACTCTCAAAACATTTGTTTATCTGAATGGAATGATTCAAGGACATGCAATCACTTTTAGGAAATAACAAGTCAGAAAGTGATAAACAATTGATTTGGAAAAAACTACATCAATTTATAGTTATTTAATTATGGCAGAGATTGTTGTCGCACTGTTAACCTGGAAAAAAGAAAAAAACAACAGTCATGTACAACATGACACATGTCACAACAGTATGGATTCGGTTTCATTTCGGTGTCCCAGTCATCAAGGATGAGGTGGTACAATTGTGTTGCAAGGAGAAAAACAATTTTCATTTTACCAACTGTTCATGCTCATATGATGGTGGTGGTGATGGTACTAGGGTTGATGTGATGGTAGTAAGGTTGAGGTGGTGGTACTAGGGTTGAGGCGATGCATCATCAACACACAAATAAAACAAGACTTCTCAGATAACAAACATATCTATAAGAACGGTTTTTGCAAAACCTATCATGTAAATATCAGATTGCAAGATGCACTCACGAAGCAATTAGTAGTAATGGCTGAATTAACACCACAAAATGAAGCTTGAAAATGAAAGCAAATTAATGGAATAATGACATTAGTTAGATTTAGTGACTTCCTGAGAATTCAATGGACCATGACAAAACTGAAAAGGCTGCTGACCAATGACAAAAAGAACAACATTAAGAATCTTCCACTCTGAACAAAGAGAACAATGACACTTCATTCAAGGTGTCTCGCTTCATCGCGAGGTGCTACTTGTGAAGGGACTAACTGTACAGGTGACAATGGCAGCTGAAGTAATCATGTGGTGATGTAGTGGTTAATGATGTTACAACATGACGATGATGATTACTGATGATAGCAGGCAATCTGAACATGTTACTGAGGTTTGTTAATGGCAAAATGACACGCATTGACAGTGTCAATGCCAGTCTGTTATCAACAATTGATGCACCTGAGAGTACTAAGCAACTGGCATCACAATTACTGCAGCTGTGATGCATTGTTGTGCCATTAGTCTAGACTCAGTGTCTGGTGTCAGTCTGCATCATCAACATCCAGACTACATCTTGAGGTACAAAAGGACATTCATTATGAATTGGCAATCAAGAATTACTTTTGAAAGAAATTCAGAAACATGAATTAGCAAAGAGGTGCTTCAAAGAAGAAATTTTTATTTTAATAATCAAATGATGGATTTGTCTTTCCAGCTTTAAGTTGGATTTAGTCCAGTGAAGTATTCCATTAATCCATCTACAGTTCTAAATTATTTTCCTATACAAATCCAAACAATTCAGCTTATAATCTTAGTCTTATAATCTTAGGTTTGATTCCTCTTCAAATATCAACCAGGTTAATCAGCCTCTTGTACATCTCACAAACTTTTTAGCTTTAGCTCAACATTTCTAGCATCTTTTAATAAAAATATATTTATTTAAAGGTAATAATAACCAATAACAAATTGTGAAAGAATAATAATGCTAATAATGACGTTGATGACGACTACTTTATGGAGTCATTGCATCTCTAAAAAAAATTTAAATGCAACTTCAAGACCCCTTGTTGAAAATAAAGATAAAAATACGAAGTGATTCTAAAAATGTAGAAACATGAACGTTTCTCAAAGTCCTTCTGAAGCCAATTTTCTGTTGGTTGCACATTTGCTCTGGAGATAAGGAAGTCAAAATCTTAGTAATTATGACGGCTATGATAATATTTTTTATGAAAACATGTGATAAAAAAGCATCAAGAGATTAATATCTGGAAAGTTATGGCACTGCACTAAATTCAGGAGCCACTAGCAGGTTTTAGAAGGAATTGTATCAGCAAAATAATTGGTTAATACTAAATTATTATAATTATTATTATTATTATTATTAATATTGTTATTATTATTAATCTGTTGGGTTTTTTTTGTTATACTCATTGTTAATTTTATCAAAACAAAACCAAAACAATTCATTATGTTTAACTACCTCATGGTTGTCATTGCTACTACAGTTGCTGTGGTCATTTAGCATTGCAAGCAATTTCAAGGAGATGGTGTTTAATACTGAACGAATTGAATGAAAAAGTAAACATGACTCTGATGTCTTACCAGCAGCTGACATTGAGCCAGTCGAAATGTTTTTAACATCCAAAAAACAGCTGATGACGACGAAGATGACAACAACGTTGATTGTTATTATGAATTGATTCAGAATTATAAATATAGAAACATTTCCAAATGTTCAAAAAATGACAATGTCAGTGATTGCAACTATGGTGACAATCATCATTAAGACTCCTATTGATGCAGCATTGTGCTCCAGGCAGAATCACTCTCACATCATACAACCATCTCATCTTTTGCTCCTCACAGCGCAATCCTTTCTTTCAAACATGTTGAATAATACCCAACAGTAATGACAAGGTTCATTATTAAAAATTATTAGAACCTAATATAAAGTAATTTCAAAGTTTTAATAGTTTAAATGTTTTGGCTTGTTTTTTAAATAATCTCAATTTTCATGATGTTTAAAATATGTGCAAAATGTTTTTGAATAATAGTGATCAATTTGAGATAGTCCTAAAAAGACTAACACTTAAAGAGAGAGCAAGGAAATGTTATAAAAGGATTGAAAATAGCCATCAATGAAATGCAATCAAAGCCTCTGAAATTACAACAAACGTAGGATGGATTTCATTTTGAAGAGACACAAAATTGAGAACAATTCTTCTGAACATTTGAACTATTTTGAGATGTTTCTCAAAGCTGCATGAAATATTATAGGCATTCAAATAACTTAATTTCCTTTGAATTCACAATTTTCAAATTCTTCTTAAAATTATTAAATAACAAATCAAATATTTAAATTGACAAAACTATTTAGTTGTTCAATAAACTTATTATAACGTATTAAATTTAAAAATAACTTAATAGACAAATGTTTTTTTTTTATTTATTAGACCTTTCAAATGCCAAAATGCAAGCCTGACATGAAACCAGACTTAATAGTGATGCAAAGCCAGAGAGAATTTTTTGAGCATCACAATAAATCAAAATAAATCCCAGAGTTAAACACTGAAAATTATGTCCAAACAAACTCAATGTGCTCAACAATTATTTTAAGAATGAGAATCTTCAAAGCTTGAATCATTGCATCAGCAATTTATTCCAACAGACATAATTATCATTGTTATCATCACCCTCCCTAGCAAATAATTACCAGTGGCATATACACATATAACTGTTGAGCAAAGATGGCTAAGAGGAAAGTTGGGCTTTGCATTGGAATTGGGAAATTAATCTTACCAAATATTGGTTCATTATTGACATTCATTAATGTCCTCACTGAACCATGTTAATTTGTTATTATCATCATAATGTGAATATTTCCAAATTCATTCCAATTGATTAAAACAAAAATACCAGGTTACACAAAAATGTCAAAAGCAGTAACAAAAGCTATTTTTGTTAATATTTTTGATGATGTTATAATGACACTTTTTACATGGTTTTGAGTAGCTTTCATGTTGAAGTAAATTACACAACAAATACAAGCAATTTGAAACTAGCTGTTTTAATTTGTATGCTTAAGTGATTCTTAAAACAACTTTAACCAGCTTTGTTTTTCATTTAATTATTTCCGTTTTAATTTATTAAAGGTTAAGTATAGTTATTATAGTTAAAGGTGATTTTACAAATAATATAAAAATAAGAATGTCTACATTTCATGCATTAAATTTTGAAAACAAATCTTAAAACAAGAAGTTCAAGATCTACCTACAAACAACAAAATAGCAAAAACTATTGAAATAAAATTGGTACAAAAACAAGAATAGTAAACATAACGAAACACTGAACACTTACAAGTTAGCCTCATTTTTGTTTGTCCCGGCCGTCTTCCACTGTTGGTGGCCATGTGAACCTTTAGCAATTATTCCAAAATATTGTCCAGCTCAACAAACTACCTCCTCATAATCTCCCCTCACCGGTTAGGTAAGACGTCTGCACCAGAACCACGGCCGGAAGTTATGATTTGTTTAATGTTTTTCTGCATTACTTCATCTTTGCTCATATTTTTTTTTATAAAGAACATCATCATTAATGCACCACAATTAATCGGGTAAAGATGACTACTTTAGTAATTTTCCTATGCCCAGACAAAACCATGCAATTCTTATAAATATTTAAATGTAAAATATTTAATTAACAATTTTATCAATATAACTTTTTTGTAAAATTTACATTTAATAATTATATTTGTAACAGCAGCGGTGAAAAATAAAATAAAAGTTACACTACTCACTTTTTGTAAACAAGCTGCATTTAGGTTTCCAGTTAACTTGAATTGCGTTTCAGTTTTTGTGCAAAAGGAGCGATGCTGATGAAATATTTTTTTAATAAGTTGGTGTTAGTTAACAGCGTTAGTGCTTTGTCTAAAAGGACTTTCCTGGGTTTGTTGTCCTCAATTTCCAACAGGTATGGATTAAATTTTCTGTATTTTATGATCGTTTTTTTTGATTATTTAATCAGTTAATTTCTATTAAGAATGTCAAAACAAGTTAATTTATATTTATTACAATATTGGTACAACATTCCTTCAAAGACCAGATGAAGAAAGAATTAAAATGCTAGGCCCAGATAGATCTTGTGCAGAATGGTTGTTAAGAAATGGTGCTTTCGTAAAATGGGTTGGTAGCAAGAAATTTCTTACAGACTACAACTCATTGCCAGGAGCAGATAACAAAGGAGATTATTTTATTGAAGAGATCTACGTGGATGAAGCTGGTATAATGCAAGTTGGATTCAGACATTTTGGTGAGTATTTTTCCCCTTCATTTGATGAAGTTTGGTGTAAAAATATTTTTGAAATTGTAATTAACATTAATATAATAACTATCATTATCAACAAATTGTATTACGGTATTTTTAAGTATTTACAGCATTAAGCATAACTGTTTAATCTAAGATTTAATAATTAATGTTATTTCATTCTAAATGATTGTATTTTAGCACGTTGCAATGATTGTATGATAATGTAAGAGATGTGGAACAATTGCAGAGGGTTGTAACCACATAAAGAGGATTAAATTACATCACTGCCCATACCTGACGGATGAAGCTTTTGAGGATGCCATCAACAAGTTGAAGCACTCTCTAACTCATCTCGAACTTACTAGTTGCGGAGACATATCAGATACTGGTCTCTCATATATTACAAAGTTGAGGTATCAATTCATTCTACTTGTTTTCTTCTGAAGCCTTTGTGGAATTTTAAGTAATTATGAGTAATTTATGGCTTGGAATGCAAAATATTTGGCTTATGTATGTGCTTTCCATGGTTGCAAGCTCTGGCATCTGCCCAGTAGGCTAAACTAGTATCTCTGTGAAGTTGAATAGAAGTATTCTACTATAATTTCTTTATTACCATTATTATTTATTTATTATTCTTATTTATGATATTATCATCATCATTATTTTTGTTACTATTATTATTATTGTGTTGATATTCCAATTAATCTCCTGAGCATTCATTTACTTTTAGGGGCAGAGTAGCTCATGTTATCATTGCCAATTTAGTACATCATGCACTTCATCGTCAGCTGTCGCTGCTTCTAGGGATCAGCAATTCATTAACATCATTAACCTGTTTCCAAATTCACAGTCTCCTCAAATCACTGCTGTTGAGAGATCTTCCAGAAGTTAAGAATCCACAGAAATCGTACGAGCTACTCAGATCGTCTCTCCCCGAATGTAAAATCGATTACGTCGACATGAAGCAAATCAACAAATGAGCCCTGAATTGTTTTTCTTCAAGGTTTCTATGGTGACTCGGTCTTGTTGTCGTGACCGCAGCTTAAAAATATTAACATTTATACGTACTTATGCTTGTCATCTTTTTTATGCCTCAATGTCAATAGATGACTGCACAAATCATCCTGAAATCCACTAGGCATAGTAAATGCCGTAAATGCCTATTCAGCAAATAAAAAAAAGATTATTATGCAATTAAGAAATTTCCAAGAAATAAATTGCATGTTATTAACAGATAACACCACCCATTTGTGAACTGAACGATGAATAGAACTGATTGTGAACTCAGCATTTCCCTTTTGTAACAACATGCACTTTTATTGAAGTGATTTTTTACTCAAAAAGTTGTTCCATTTATTCCTGTGGTTGCAAGCCATTCCTTATGGAATTGTATGCAATCATCATCTCAGTGGCTTCATTTTCTTTTCCTGTTTCACGGTTACTCCGGCTGCGGGACGATCCGAGGAGGAGTTCTGATTGGTCGGAGCTTCTTTTTCTTGTTTCTCAGCCTTCACCACTTCTTCTGCTAAGGTCAAAGTTTGACTTAACGTTGAAATGTGAGACGGTTGAAAGATAAAATAGTGTGCCGGTTAAAGAAGTATTATTAATTGAAGTTAACCAAAGTCATGTGCTAATCAAGGGACAACTAATTATTCACAGTTAGTTTGCTGGAAAAATTGTAAATAATAAGCAATTGATAACCAAACTATCTGCATTAACTCGTTCAAATATATTTCGATAAGTTTGTCTGAAAGGGCATGTAATATTTAGTTAATAACACTAATATTAAGTTAGCATATGATGTTATTTATGTAAGGACCTGTCTTCTCAGGAAGTACCGGCTTCCTGATGCCGAACCGTTGATCGAAGTCGAACAGCAGGGCGTCCACTCGCTCCCTCTGGAAGGCCGATCCGATGTTCTCCTGCAATGGCTTCTCTTTGGCCTTGTTCTTCTCCACTGTAAATTAATCAGCCACTTGCTGAATTAGGTCACTAATGAAACTATAAGGAATTGTTAAAGGCTAGTTGTAGAGAGGTTGGGTATTTGCAGTTAACAGCAGGACTTCTGTCTCATTTTTTCAATTTGTCTGGGATCGTTGGGAATCTGTAAGATGCTCACAGCAACAAAAGAATGTTCCTTGCTACTTACAAATGGTAAAAACCATGTTTTTAGGGTTCAAGCAGTACACTTTCAGAGGATTGGATACTTTAGTTTGGTAATGTGTTTATTCAGGCTTAAAGTTAAGCATGTTTGGCTTTCATTTTGCTCTCCACTATTTAAAAAAAATTTTACATACATAAATCAGTCTGAAATGACCAACGTGACTCCTACCATGGTTACCCTGGTCCTTGAACTCCCACCAGTACCCCTTAGATGGATGATACCTCGAATAGGACTGTGCTGAAATGATAATAATCTTTTAAAATAATGTTTGAGGAATTATTTTATTCTAACTAAGCTTGTGTAATTTTAAATTGCTCTTAGTGGAGTGTTTTCTCTACCTTCTGTAAAGGCTGAACCAAGACTGTTGATGGCATTGGCCTAAAATAAGAAAGTGAAATAAGGTCATTTAAAAGGGTTGGCAATAAATCAGACACAATTCTATTAAATATTTGAGTAATCGCTGAAGGTGTTATGGCTATCGTCCACGAGATTCACGTGAGCAATTAAACTAATCTGTTATTAACAAGAACATTTGTTCACTCCAGTTAATATCCAATAAAGGGGATGCCAGACTCACAAGACGAGAGCTTATGACTGAATTGAGATCTGGGGCCTGGTAAACGATGCCGGCGATTATGTAGTACTCCGCCAGTGGCGTGACTGAATGCAAGCAAATTTATAATTACTCTCGAGTCTGGACAGTGAAATGTGGCTATAACTGGAAGGCAGGTTAATAACAACAAATGGTAATAAACCTAATAGTTTAGAATGTATAGGATAGCTGTATAACAAAGTCATGCTTTTATCACTTACACCAATTAGGTTGGGCATGACGGTGAGTCACAGGTGGGTTGACGGAATAAAAACTTACCTTGTGTGGGCGAATGCCTCTGCTGTTGTCGAATGACATAAAGAATTGGCTCCTGGGCATGAAGCAATACATATTCTATGCCTGTCATCTCTCTGCATATTGTGATGCAACAATATGAATGCAATTGCATAAAATATAAATTAACCCAATTATTTATTATGTATGTAAAGAAAATAAATAGCTTGTCATAAAATACTGTTGCTTGTTGATTAAAATACTGGAATTACTTAATGTTAATACTTGATATCAATAATTAAATGTGATCAGCTTTTTTAGGTTAGCACAGACATCATTGTTTCATGTTATCCAAGTTACATAACAATTCCAATTAAAATGAAAATCTACAAACAGAATTTTCTCTGCTGGAAAGCCCTGCATTTTCATTATTTCATTGTTGCACTGCTTGTCATAAAATGGGTTTGACTTCTCAGTAAAATAAGCCAGAACATTGGAACTGTTCAGATGAGGTATCCAGTTGCTGTCATACCATGATCTTTGCAAACTGCTTTCATGAGCTGCATTTTACAATAAGAATTTTAACAGCAAATATCAGGTCCATGAATTAGGTTTACTGAAGTAAGCTAGGTTTTTACTTTTGACAACACACTCGTAAATTTGAGAAGTAATTTTAATTTCAAACAAATGAAAGCATAAAGCTTACAATTTCCTATAGGATACATTTTCCTGATACTAATTGTGTAAAGTTTATTGCTTCACGGCCGCTGAAATCGTAAACTGAACGAGCTGAGCGACCAAACTTTCCTCCTCCTATAAATAATACTTATGAAGAGGTGACTGAACTTTGCAAAGTGGATTGTAATAACGAAATTACAAAAAAAATTGTTCAACTAATTCCCACGAGTTTAATTCGACTCTGCTTAATTCGAGGCCAAAATATTTAGCATTTAACTTTATAATGCAGGATTTGCCGATTAAGTGGTAAATATTAGCTCAGTCAAAGATTATGAATCGATGGCGTTATGAATAAAAGTTTGCCCTACTTTATTTTTAATGTTAAGAAAAATTAGGATTAACACCTCAAAATTTATTTTAAATGTGCAATTTTACAAAAGTTTAATTTCAGCCATAAATAAGCACAAAAACAGAGAAATTGGTCTTAGGAAAACATTTACAAATACCTTGGCCTTTAAAAAGCAGACTTAGGCCTTAAGGGCAGAAGTTCCTTGTTTGTTGCTCCATCTATATCTTTTCCAAATCTATAACTTCGGTGAGATTGAGAACTGACCAAAACTATAGGCCAATATTTGGGGAATTCCCCATCCCAGAAAAGGGCTGAATTGATGTCCCTAAAAATATCGCCCTCTTTGGATTTGATTTTGTGCGAAAATCACATAAATTTGCACTCTGTTGGCCAACTCTTGAAACTTCATAAAAAAAAACGTCAAGATAAAAAAAAAAGAAGACGTTTGGCTGTCCCATAATCCAGTTGCTGATGGAATCGAAAACCTGCCTCCATAGCATCACTTTTGGTTTATCGTACCATTGTTTGAAGTTTGGCTTAAACTATAATAGTTCATTTTAATGGACTTTTCTCATTAATCAAAATAAATCTAAAATAAAACTTTAGACAAATAAGTTAATCGAGAGATATTTTATTTTTATTTAGTTAAGTATTTTATGTTTAATAATTTTTCTTTATTATCTCTCAAACTTATTAAATATTCATGTGATTTTGATTGCCTCAAGTTCAATTTCAAACTCTTGACCTCGGCTGTGCGTATGAGTGTGGTTGCTGGCTTGGTTTTTTATTTGGCAAGAACATGGGTTGCGTGTACAAAAATGTCTCTATAGTCTTGCTCGCTGGAATTTTCGGATTGTCGGGTTACTTGTTTTTTCGTAAAAGAAAAGTTAAGTTGAATTACGACGGGCAAACGTTGTGCCTTAATTTTCCGCCATGTGTACCTTCAATACCTATTCTTGGATCCATACCGTTCCTTCCACCATTTCCAGTTATGTACAAATTTTTTACTAAGAAATCAAACAAATACCCAGACGTTGCAGCTTACTATGTTATGAGCAAGTGAGACCGAGTTTTGAAACCCAATATAGTAATGGTGCTTTTTGCATCAACTTCTGACTTTCTTCTTAATAGCAAACAATTTTTAATTTAGATATCGCATAGTTTTGAATAGTAGAGAGGCAATCCATGAAGCTTTTGTGAAAAGATCCAATGACTTTTCCAGCCGGCCACCTGGTGTTATGAACAATGTGTTCAATGCAGATCGAAAAGGTAAACGACAACATTTTGAATAATGACATTTTTCAATGAGTTTAATGCAATGATTTCAGGAATTATTTTCCATCCCTACAATGAGCATTTTAAAAAGTACCACAAAATGAGTCTTGGAATAATGAAGCAGTTTGGATTTGGAAACAGGATCATGGAAAAGAGAATCATGGAAGAGGTTTTGCCACTTTTGGAAACACTGACAACATTTCAAGGTTTTAACAGACAATAAATGAATGCATGAATTGTTTAAAGCACAGTAGATAATGCAACTTTTGAAATATTTATAAAGGCAAGGAGATCTGCCCACGTTTGATGGCAACAAAATGTTCGATGAATATCATTTGTGGTGTGCTTTTTGGAAAGAGATTTGAAGACAATGATCCTGAACTTACAAGCATCATGGAGAATATCAAGGCCAGCTTTGCCAACTTGCCCAAAGTTTTCATACTCAGTTTAATACCATTTTTAAAGTTTGTGCTTGAATTGTTTTTTAGTTGATTTATTTATTTGGTTTGACAAATTATTTTATTTCTAGGTATTTTTCATACTTCAAGAATGCATTGTCCAATTCCGTGGAGGCACAGGAGAAAGTGTTTGCCATGCTGGAGGATAAAATAATCGAATGCACTGATGATTCGAATGGTCTCGAGAGCTTCATCAGGAGTTACATTGAGGCAGAGGGTCCACAATACGACAAAGATCAACTTCTTCATTTCATGCATGAGATGTTTCTTGTTGGAACGGAAACCACTGCCTCCACTCTCGAGTGGTCTTTGGTTTTGCTCGGAAATCATCGAGAAGTTCAAGAGAAAATGTTCTCGGAAATGGAGAAGATTGAAGATAGACTGCCTTCACTAGACGATAAGAAGGACCTGCCCTACTGTGAAGCAGTTCTCTGTGAAATACTAAGGATGAAACCAGCTGTACCTCAGACACTGCCCCATATCACCATGAGGGATACCCATGTCATGGGCTACTACATACCTGACAAAACCTTTGTAATTTCAAACTTATCCTGTTTGTTACATTTTCCAAAATGTCACTTAGAATTACTAATTCCAGGTATTTGCCAATGTTAATTCTGTTCACCATAATGTCAAGACTTGGGGTGACCCAGGAAACTTCAGACCAGAGAGGTTCATTGATGAAAGGGGACTGTTGAATGCTGCTGTCAGAGATAAGCTTGTGACATTTTCACTTGGTGGGTCTGACATTCATTTGAAATGTGAATAATTTGCAGGTTCTCTCTGCATATTAAAAAAATGCATTTTCCAAAACTATTCTTTAGATCGCTTTGTAGGCAGCGTATGTATATCCAAATTATACTGATAATTATTAACTTGACCAGTTAACTATTTTCATAATTATCTAATTTGCTCTGAATTGATAATTTAATTAATAAAATGAATGAATTACCTTAATTAATAATGTAATTTATAGGGAAGAGGTCATGTTTTGGTGAGATACTTGCCAAACAGGAGGTGTTTCTGACCCTCACAAACTTGGTGAAGAGGTTTGTCATTCTCCCTCCTGTGGATCAGAAGGAAATACTGGTTGATGATGTNAGGAGGTGTTTCTGACCCTCACAAACTTGGTGAAGAGGTTTGTCATTCTCCCTCCTGTGGATCAGAAGGAAATACTGGTTGATGATGTGATGGATGTCACATCCAAACCATCACCATTCAGAGTCAGAATTGTTGAAAGAGCAACTCTGTAGTTGGAATTACCTCCATTTTAAAAGTATTGGTGAAAATTAATCTTAAGTCAATCTTTAAAAGTATTTGGGAAGAATGAATTTTGAGTCAATCTCCCTTAGTTTACACCAGTGTGTTAATTACTTTTTATTATATATTGCATTTCATGAAATCTGTAACATTGCTTTCAAATACATTCATCCTCGAGTGTCATTCAAATATATTCTAATGACTCATCACCATACTGTTTATCGACCACATGCTCAGTTATTTACTGATGTCTTTATCTCAAGAGAAGAGTATGCTTTCATTGCCATTTCTTTAAGCACATTAATCTCAGAATTTTATCTTAAAAATCAAATTTTGTGGAGGCATTTATAAATTTTTCAAGAACTTGTATCGCATGAACATTTGCTCTATTTTAAGCTTCTGAAATACTGCTCAGTCCTGAGAATGAAATTGTTATTCATTAATGACAATGATAAAAAATGTCACAAAATACATCATTCAGAATAATCATGGATTTAAAAGGACTGCCCAGAGGGATGTATTCCAGCCATCCTTCTAACCAAATATTTTATAGTATTGAATTATGCCATTTATCACTACTTTATTGTTTCATGAATGGTCAACAACTGTCCCAACTACATGTCATTTCAAGGAGAAATATTTTCCTCCAATTTAAAACCGACTTCTCAAGAATGCATTGTCAGGAGATCATGCTTAGGTTGCATTTGTTACTGATGTCATGTGATTTCCTTCACAAATCATGTCTAACAAAAGCGATTAGTGGATTGAATTTTAATGTTTTAAAAAAATAATAAAATTAAATAAACTTTGTTTCTCTGTCCCTGCCTTCACGCCATTAGTATCCCAAGGCGATATATTTATTCATTTACGAAAATATTAACATAATATTGAAATTCTCATATACAATACACTCAGCAATAGTCACTGCCAAGTTAGAATGTCATTTTTCAAGGTTTATTTTTTATGATTAGGGGCCATCCATTTACGAAATCCAAACGGAGAGGGGGGAAGAGGTCCGAGCAAAGCAGAATGTGGAAGTCCACAAAAACAATAAGCATAGTAAAAAAAATAACGTAAAATAAAGCTACTTTTCTAACAATTCGAACCATAAATTGCGAGTGATAACTTATAAATTTTAAACCTAGGTGTCATGAGGGGAACCTGGAAGATCAAATCAGGGGTATAAATGTGCATTTTATATTGCCGATGTGGATGTCCACAAAGGGGATGTAACTTGACGTGGATGCTTGTGGACAGGGGTGCAAAAATCCAGTTTTCGTATGGGCGTCATTATTACCTATTAACTGGCCCGGACTCGATAATTTATAAATGAAAGTCGCATCGGGTAAAGAATGACCGAATAAGTATCGCATCAGGTGTTTGTCAAGTGGAAGCATTGTACAGATAATCCAAATTGTTGTACAATTGACTTTGCTTTCTTTTATTTTGCCTTGCCTGGTTGCGCATATTAGCGAATAATTTAATAAATTAAAATAATTGCCAAATATCATCGATAATAAACAAGCTTAGCAAATATTTATACTTTTTATGATGCTAACACTCAATCCTGATTCTTCCTGTCAGTATGAAATACCCACAGCACGCTTAGGCAAAACAAGAAACTATAGATGCCTTACCACGACTTAATGTTGGCAACTGACTATACCTCTACACAGGAATTTGTAATCGTCATTACTCTTCTTGTGCTCCTTAAAAAACTACATTCTTTGGTTCCTTACATAAGTACCAAGAATTAGCCAGTCAGAGTTACTATTGAAAGAACAAACTCCAAGCATAATTGGCAGTGTTATCAAAACTTTGAGATCAAACAGACAATCGAACGTATTACAACAAAATTGACTTTTGACGCAATTGAGTGCGTTCCCGTGCACAGCTAGAACACAGCTAGAAGAAATAGCGAATGGTTGTCAATTAGATCCCAGTCAAATGTTAGGACTTTATTAAAAATCTTTTTATGAATTCCCTCATTTCTTTAGGACTTTTTAGTACTAAAAATTCAAGTTTCAGAAATTTAGGACTTTTTAGGACCTGGACGAACCATGCCAACCAGACATTTTAATAACGATAATGGGTTTTATTAATAACCCTTGAACATATGTAACAATAGCAAAATGCTCCAAACACCCCACATTAAAAATGGCTTCATTTGAGAGCATAGATGAGGTCGTCCTGGCTGATGTTGAGCCTAATCCTCTGGTGTATGTCCTTGCGACCGGAATCTGTCAGTAGGAGGCGGAAGCTGCCCAACCCAGAGCAGATGTAGGAGACTTGGGATAGTGTGGGTGGAGGCAAGCCTGGATGAAGGAAGGATTTGAACCATCAGACTTTGGAGCAATCGATCAAACTTAATAACTAAGTTATTCCTTACTTGATATTAAAATTATTTTAATGAATTATGTTAAGCATAATATCACTTTAGATGCTTTGTATGTATCTGTCATTAAAGAATGAGTGAAGCATAAGCCCCATAACATCATCATCATCATCGTCATCACTGGTTGATTAAGATGATTACTTTTTTTTTTACTAGTGTCAGTCCTTTAACATAGGACGTGTTCAACACCCATCACATCACTATAAATTACAGCATTCAATTGAATCATCCACTAACTCTCAAATCTGCACAGCGAGACATGGTGACTGTAGACCTGACCAAGCACTGCCTCTTCAAGTCCTGTCCTCTGAAACTCTGCCAACAAAGCCTTCAAG
Source organism: Hirudo medicinalis (assembly GCA_011800805.1). Classification (NCBI taxonomy): domain Eukaryota; kingdom Metazoa; phylum Annelida; class Clitellata; order Hirudinida; family Hirudinidae; genus Hirudo; species Hirudo medicinalis. The sequence continues at coordinate 103,810 of MPNW01000118.1, forward strand.
AATATCTTTGCTTGCTGCGAGGCCGATCTGCAAAAAGGTGAAATTGTTCGGTGAATCTAAGGGAAATAGACTAACAATCCTACGGTGCAGAAATATCTGTGTAGCAATATGAGGCTGGTTAAGTATAACATTGTCTGAAAGAGACTAGATTTTTAAAAATGTCGCATCATTAACGAGATCTCATAAATATCAGATCAAAGGAAAACACAGGAAGGTAAGCCTCACCTGACGACCTGAATCTTGTGCGACGAGAACATCTCCTGAATGGCGGCATCGACCTGAGCCGTCGATACGACCCCGTCCTTGTCGTCCACGAACTCCGTGGCTCTCCGGCAGATCTCCAGGGCTCTCCTGGCATCTCCAGACACTGCAGCAACCTGGGTGGATTGATAGAATGATAACAAAATTAATTATTAAGTTGGTTTAATTAATTAAACTAGGTTGCCAGGGTTAGTTAATACAAGTAGTGTAATACAAATAAATCAACCCCACCCACCTTTCTGGCGACCAATTGGATGGCATCTTCGTCGAATGCCTCAAGTCCCTTGAGTCTCGATATGACGATCTCTTGAAGCTGCTGGTGAGTGTAAGGTTGGAAGGTCAGACGAGTCAAACCCTGTCCAGAAAAAGAAAATATATTACCACGTTAATAGAAATTAAATTACATTAATTAAGATATTCTTAACATAAATGATGAAATTAATAGCTAAGCCTGGGACCAAAATTATATAAAATAAATAAGGAATACCAACAAGTCGACTCGCAACTCTCGACATCATCATTCTCTCTGGTAGGTCCATGGTGTTTGCTATGGCGATGACGATGAGCTTTGATTGGGCATGTGAAGGCCAATCAAACAAGTTGTACATGACCGTCTGCTTTCTGGTCCAGAGCAAATCTAGCTGTTAGGAGATTACATGTATAAATGGAACTAGTAAACAATGAATAGTTACATCAATAATAATAATTGCAATTAACAACAATAACTAAACACTTATTATATTGACAATGTTATTTAGCCATTTACCTCATCGACCAATAGGACAACAGGGTCTCTGTTTGCATCCTTGCTCTTGAACAGCCTCTCCAATAAGCTGCAAGCATGGTCGGGCGTGACCTTCTGCCCAGTCAGTTGCTACAACCACGCGAATAAAAAAACTACATTATGACATTACATAGCTTAAGCTTCACAAATGTTCAACAACCAACCAACCATTAGAATTTGGACATTGACTTGGTGAGGATCAGTGAGTCTCATGCCGTTGACCTCGACGAATTTGAAGTAGGGCAGGTCGCCAGACGAATGTTCCTCGTTCAAAATGGACACCACCTGTCTTACGGTGGCAGTCTTTCCAGTTCCGGGAACGCCGGAGACGTACATGCACCTGAGCATTGGATGGTAAATTGTCAGGTTTTATTGGCAGTGGAAAATTTTGTGTGTGGAGTGTTTTGAGCATTTTTGTATGGAATCTAAATATATTTAAAAGATACCACAGTAACGAAGTGAAATATCAATAACAAATAATAACAATAACAATGATATTATTAATAATTAAAAATAGCAACAAACCCTCCACATCCATCAATGATCTTGTCTCTCACGTACTGATATATGTCCGCAAACTCATCCTCCCTGCACGGAAGAACCTCGGGAGCTACCGACTGGTGGAGTCTTGATAACGATTCACAATGAATAAATGACAAACCAACTGCATTTTAATCATTTAATTATTAAACAAAACTTAATAATGTGTGGCTGCAGAATGTAATCCCATTGTTACTCACATTTTACATTTTCTACATGTTCGTTAAATACGTGTTTTAAAAATTTAATAAATCTTATCATTCCAACTTTTATTATTATTATTATTATTACATTGTTATTATTATTGAATAGTATTACCATGAAAACTTATTTATTGTGATTAATAAATTCAGACACCACAAGTCACTCATTACTCTCCATAATCATCATCATCGTCGTTATCAATGCTATTCAACAAATCACTGCAACCATAATTACCTAGTGATAATCAAAGCAAATAAACTTCTTGCTCGCTCACCTCTCCCTCACGACCTCGAGAGCGTCTGTGGACCTGGGGACGTAGCCACCGAGTCCGACCCTGGTTGGGGTCTTTGGCACTATGAAGTCACTCCTCTTCGTTGTCTTCCTCTTCACTTGGGTTCTGCTCATTGTGTCTGCTTTCTTTTGAGGACAATTATTCATATTTTGTAGTTGAATTTGGCAGCAACTGATTTTTAGTTGGAATTCATTGAGATAATATGACAACAAATGTTGCAAAATGATGCAACTTATTATTATTATTGTTGTTGTTGTTAATGCAATCATTTCTATATTTATACTTGTGTTATTATTATTATTAGCAATCGCATAATATTCTAATGGTTAGCATGTTAACTCGCCTTGTCAATCCAAATTATAAACATTTATTCATGAATATTTGCTTACCTTGCTTGGTCTCCTTTTGACTTTTTTATTCTCCTTCTCTTCATCACACTCTCCTTCCATAACATCATCAACATCATCACCATCATCATTGAACTCCTGGTCAAAATCATCATCATCACTGCTTGATTCCTTCTTGGGCTTGTAGGTCTCATCACCACAAGTATCATCACTGTCGATCTCTATGTTTTTCTTCGGAGATTTCAGGGCCTTCGCTTTCTTTGGGGTCCGGGCTTGCTTTTTGACCGACTCCGCCCTTCTTGGCTTCTTCGGGGTTTCCTGCCCCGGATTCGAGTTGAGGTTCAGATTAGAGAGGCTTTCGTGCAGCACGTCTTCGTACTCTGGTAATTCAGCCATGAATTAGTAGTTTCAATTTAAAACTTGAAAAAGATGTCAAATTATTATAAATTATTTATATATTATAAATACAATTTAAGTTAAAAATTTAATTAATTAATCATTAATAAATTACTTTGGCAGAGTCCATCAAATGTGATCAAATTTGTAAATCTTCACATTTTCCAGTTAATGAAAAGATTTTTTTATCAAATGAAAATGGTTCTAATCGCACAATGCATTTCAGCTAATCATTATCAAGCACTTCATTTGTCATTCAATTCAATGAAAAATAGCATGGCAGATGCTGCATTAAATAAATTAGAGGAGGAACTAAATAATTAAATAAATTTATAACAAATTCAATAAATAAAATTTGGCCCACTTAATGCCCTCATAGATTTTCTTCTATTTGGCGTCTTTGGCTCCTCTGGACTTGCGACCTGGGTCACCAACCTCTTGACCTTTCGACCTGACCTCGAAACTTCACCCAGCCATGTCCCTTCTCCAGATTTTGGAGTGGCAGGAACTCGGAGATTGTCGAGGATGGTCCTTCCATTAAAAACTCGACCAGAAAAATAAAGGCCTCCACAGGCAGTTTGTTCTCCGAGGTTTAGTTTCTTGACCTTTGCAATTGTGATGTACGATCGTTTTAAATTTAGTCTAAAAAAATCTTCAGTTCAAAATGGAAGTGACTAATATGTTCTTAAAGATGTAGATGGCTACGTAAAGTCTGTAGAGTAAAGCATGAAAAGAGAAACTAATTTGCAAGAGCATGCAGATTAACTAAAAATCTAACTATAATGAATTTAAGTACACCTTGTGCTGTAAAAATAGACAACTAAAATAATGAGTTGTTACTATTTTTTAAAAAGTAAACTGTCAAATATCACCATCATTCCATCCAAAGCCACCATCAACCACAAGCTCTGCCTTGCAAATAATAACCGCAACATTCGTCGCAAACCTCGATGATCCCGAGAATAGTTTCGAGATCGATTTCTCGGTCGAACCCCTTCTGATTGATGAACAACTCATTTTCGTCAGATGTCGACATCTTCTTCCTCAGAGGGAGAGGCAAATCGGTCTTCCTCGTATACCACTGAACCACGCCTCGGAAATCGCTGTCACCTCCCTTCCCTGGAAACGAGGACGAGGCAATGAATATCGATAACAAGTAATTAAAAACATTGATTAATATAATAATCAACATAAATTAAAACTTCTGAATGGCACATTAATAGATGCAAGTAACAGATTTAACATTATTTAATGAAAAAAATTTTAAAGACATAAGCAAATTAGACATAACATGATAAAGACAATTTTGCTTGATTCAACTGTTGATGGCTATCACATAGGGCTATGAGTTTGGTTATTCAACACATATACTAGATGTATCAATTAATGTCCAGGAATTTATGTATAAGAATTTGATAATATCATAGAAGAAACAAATCTTCATAATTAAAGGTATAATTATAGGTCTCAAATAAATTAAAAATGAATTACAAATATTCGTTAAAGTGCAAATACCGTTGTCAAATATGTCCACGATCTCTGCAATGAAAGCAGCGCTAACATTGTCTGGATCACGATAGTTGTTTATGAGGACAAAATTACCAGGCGACACTTCAAAGCCATTCAGTAAACACTTCCTAAAGTAAATGTGATTTCACATGACACATCAATAATTCCATATCTCAGAATTCTCATTTTTCAAAAAGTGAAAATGTACTTGTAATGTTTCTTCTTATCATCTCTGTCAAATGATTCGCCCAGCCATTCAATGCTTTTATTTTCACAGCCAGAAAAATCCAAAATACTATTATGCTCGTCAACTTTCATTTTTTCCACAGAACATATAATGTTATTTACATATTACCGCGCCGAAGTAACTTTTGTTTATGGGCGCTTTAAAAGTTTGAAAAGTTTTTTGCAAAAATCTTTTAATAATGAATTCTACGCTCAGATGCTTTAAAACAAATTAGAACAATTACAAATCGTATATTTAATTAATTTAAAAAAATAGTATCTTTGCAAAGTACTCATAAAATGTGCCTTCTACAAATGACGTCAAGTGTGGATAATGTTTATAAACTAGTTTTTGGTGAATTTAGTGAGAGGTCTGACTGTTCTCGACTTTTCTCCAGCGGTTTCCAGGTTTCCATGAGGCTAAAGCGCCACTAATATCAGTGAGCAACATGCAAGCCTCTCACAAACTTACATTATTTTAACTACTCAAATTCTTTGCGATCATGTTAGCTTTAACAGCCTTAATGATTCGACTGCCTCCAAGTCTGCCACCTGAGCCAATTCACCCAATAATATCAAATCGGACCCTTCATTATCCGTGTCATCAATGAAAACGAATTCGAAATTTTTTAACGACGCGAAAAAAAACCACAAGATTTGTTCACGAGATTACCTAGCTTCTTAGAAGTGACATTAACAATAAGTAGTAATCCCAGATCAAAAATATGTATTGAGAAATGCCACACAACACCAACAAGAAATATCTAATCACGAGTCCCCAATTTATTCCAACAATCCAAATGGCTTCCTTAGCAATGCTTAATTACAAACACTTCCTTGGTTACAGTTTCAAACAACTGCTCCAGAAATGTTCTGTATCTCCGGGCATGAGTGGTAGTGCGAAGACGAGCGAGTGAACGGATGTGAAAGAGTCGACTATCATTTGCATGTCATTTATGTATAAATTAAAGGAAACAACAAGTGGTGCTTTCATAGGAAGTAGTCGGCCTGTGGCTTCTTGGACAGGTTGACACCTCTTTGCTCCTGCGAAAGTAATTGATTACTATTAAACTGTAAACATATTGCAGGAATCATCCAAATGCATTCATAATTTATGCCAATCATCAGTTAATTTATATTATTAATTATTTAATAAATGTAATAATTATCATTAAACAGTAAACAAATGGTAATAATCATTCAATGCATTTATAATTTATGCCAACAACCAGTTAATTAACATTAAAAATTAATTATTACTAAACAAAATGAACCTGTGGGGCAGCCTCAAAGATGGTGAAATTCCTCTGCAGGTGTTCATCCAGCTCCAAAATGGCTGCAACATTTCCACACCTTGGAAAAGGAATATTATGCAATTAAGTGACCAAATGCAAACAAATTCATCAGTCAAATTACAATTTAATCAATCCATTATCCATCCAAATTACTGACAACAGTATAAAATGACTTTTCTGACATCTATTAATAAAAGATGTTTCAATAAACCACAACAACTTCATGATTGAATTTTTGCAATCATCAACCAACATCAACCAACCATCAGGTGAAATTCAATGCAGCTTGTCAAGCCCAAAAATATCAAGATCTCCGCAACCAACAACAATCCGACGAGCTTCTCACCTGTAGCAGTAGTTGGGAGCGGACCACACCGTCAGCACGGTCTCGTTGAAGTGCCACTTGTATCCCTCCATCACCAACTGGTGGGCACGACAGATCAAGTCGATTGCATTCGCCGTGTTGAACTGCTGGACCACGTCGCTGCCGAAGAGGTAGCCCGCACCGCGAGGAGATACGCCCCAACCTTGGGTGTCTGTGGACGAGCAAGAACACGAGTCAATAACCATTGGTGTTAACAATTCTGAGGGTAATGCAGCATTTGTTTTAAGCCGGTGTTTAGAGTATGGTTAACTAATATCTAGTACAAAGCCTTTCCAAGAGTTGATTCATTAAAGCAATGCAGCTAGAAAGACCTCAAGATAAACTAATCACTTAATTATTGATAAGATAAGGAACGAGCAGAATCATAGCCACATTAAAACCATTCTCAGGAAGAAAAATCAAAGAGCACAATATAATACAATTCAACTAGAAATGACCTTCAGGATCAGACCACAAAAGGTCGCACATCGGACCATCGTGGGGCACCTCCTGCTTCCTGTCGATGGACCTGATCTGGTCGAGGGTCTGAATGGATGGTGACAATCCTCCATGAACGCAAAATATCTGAAAATCGATTAAAGTCAAATAATCAATTGCAACAGCCATAAAAAGGACATGAATACAGGATATCATTAGATGCACACTTTATTATCAACTACAAAATATAACAATAACAATATGAATGACTTAACTAATTGGAACTAATCAGTCCATTAAGAAGCGGTCGATCATTCGATAAATTTAAAAAAAAAACAAATCCGTCGAAAACTTACGGTCCCGTCGATGATGGCAGACAGGCTGAGATAGTCGAATATCTCCGTGCAGTACCTCCAGACGGCCACTGAACCGTACTTTCGGAGGCACTCGTCATAGAATCCGTACACCTGCGTGATCTGGCGACTCTCGTGGTTGCCCCTTATTAGCATTATTCGGTCGGGATATCTCACCTGAAATCGATTACCCGATGGCAATTGCAGTTACTCGATGGGCGGACGTGCTGGACACGAATAATTATAATGCCCTAGACTACAGCTGAGCATGGCTTACTCTCAAATGGCTTAAATGTCATTACTGGCCACATAAAATTTCAAGTAACTTATCAGCTGAACTTACACTTTAAGACCCAATTGCCCCTAAAAGATCATCTCATTAAAGATAAACATCCAAAATACCCACCAAGATCCCAGTCAATGAAAGAACAGTTCAAGAACCAACCTTCAGAGCAAGTAGGAGCAAGAAGGTCTCCACACTGTAGAAGCCTCTGTCTACAAAATCTCCCATGAAAAGGTAGTTTGTGTCTGGAATGTCGCCTCCAACTTTGAACAGTTCCTGAAGGTCGTAGAACTGACCGTGGATGTCGCCGCACACCTGATGGGAAAGAAAGTTGTTTATTGGCGTGCATTTGTATTTATCCGAGCTTTTGAGTGCCTTACATAACTGAAAAGGATGTAAAGGAACTTTTTAACCGATCAACCATTTATATAGCGCCCTATCACGGGGTGCTCCCCGTCGGTGCAGGCTGGGTTGCGAACATGACACATTACAACTGTTGCTATCACCTCCGCACACAGGATAACCCATGCGGCCAACCCGCATTGATAATCGATGCGATGCCAAGTCATTTAATTAATGGGCAGTTGTTGATTTTATTATGTTAAGTTGGAAAGTGCTATCAACTTAGAAAAATTAGCAATTAAATGTGTTAAATTTATGGCCAAAGACAACTAAGCAAGGGATAAACCAGACAAATCTTGCAAGAAAATTGCAAAAGGATGATCATCCAAGGTCCAAAGCGTGACGTAACTTTGGACATCATTTTCTCCTCAACTCAATTACTCAAAGCATGTCACCTACCGTGACAGGAGAATCAATTCTCTGTACATTGCTTTCTTCGATGAGAATCTCCCTGGCACGAGCACAAAGTGCTTTCACCTCACTTTCCTTGATTATCTCACATTTCTGAAGTTGTTCTATCTGCCTTTTGGATTGGACGACATTTTTCGGATATAATTTAAACTACTTTTAAGATTAATTTTAAATAGCATGGAAATTGGCGTAAAATTATGAAAACATCAAAATACATTAAAATCATTTATTTGGCTCAGTTCTCAGTCTAAGTCTAGATTTTTCATTAAACATGCAGGAATGAGAAAAATACCCAGAAATTGATTGATGCAAATAAGTAACAGATGATCTTAAATATTTACAAATACAACAGACTTCGTAAAATATTAAAAATACATCTATTGGCAGTTAATATTGAAAACAAAAAATATCCATCATCAGAGGATCATTATTAGTATATTTTCTTCTTGATGTTTAAAAAACATTAACAAAAAAGTAGATCAAAACAGTACATTCTGAAAGTGTGGAAATTATTGAACTAAATCAAACTTTAACCAAGAAATCAAAACATATGTGACATACATGTAATATTGTGAAATGTCATATCAATGCTCAACAAAAAGCAAAAATCACTAGATTCATAACTGATTACAAATGGTTATCCCAATCAACATGCATCCTTTCAACTTTGGATAAGATTAGATTTTACTCACCTATCGAGATCACTGGTAGCTGACATCCTTTGAGACTTTTTTCCCCTGAAAATTATTTCAAAGCTACTAATTGAATAACATTAAAAATATTAAGCACAATGATTTTTCAGGTTATGGCTAAAATAAATTTGACATTAAAATCATCCTAGAATTAGCGAAAGATATTACAGGTTGATGTTTTGAAATGATAAGAAATGCACAGCAAATATGTAGATTGCAACACCTTTCATCTCAAATTACAATGCCGGCACCTAGAACAACACATACGATCTTGGTTCATGTGAACTTTTGTATGTGTAACATGTGACCATGATCGTGATATATAAATGTTTTAAATTTGAAGTGCTCACTAGCTTCGAGCCAGACAATTTATATATTTTGTCTGCCGAATTCAAAATACCGACACTAATGCATCGACTAAGCGGATGACTCGATCTGATCACGGTTATTCAATTTTACACAGTTTATTAAAGGATTTTTTTTTAAACTCACAATCTTATATACAAAAATTACAACAAACAGTTCAAAACACGGCACAAACCACCGACCCGCGGAGTATGCAATGGAGGTAAACAAATTATTTATTCTTTGGTAAAGTTGAGATGAAGAATCCAATATGGCCATTTAAAATTTTAAAAAGGAACATACACAAAATTGGGATTATATTCAAATAAAATTGCTTAATTTTAAAATTTGTATTATAATGATATATAGATAAATATTAGTGTGCTATCTACCATCCATAACAAGTTGGACAATATATTATATTTGTGATATACTTTGAGTTTGAGTTTTATTTTTAAGGACATTACATTATGTTTTTAAAATTTTCAAGATATAAAACGTAATTATTCAAATTAAAAAACATAATTTTAATATTAATTAATACAATTGATTGATTATAAATATAAATCCAGCGTTTCTATAATTTTGCAATCATGACATTTCTATCTTAGAAAAATTGTATCATAAATTAAATTAAAAATTGTAAAAAATTATTGTAACTAATATAATTGTGCTGATTTTATTATTGCTTGATTTTATTGTAAGAGCTAATGCAATCACTGGGCGATATTCGTTCAGCACGGTCCTTTGCGGTGTGCCTTTCGGTTATATTGAAATGAATAAGTTGGGTTTGTTTTCTGCACAATTACTTCGTGCTAATGTTGTTACCCAGCTTTTGAATGGAATTATCGCAAAATCCAATCGATATATATCAAAAAGTACACCTTCATCGCAAGATATTGATCATACATACAGTGAGTTTACTTTTTTGATCTTTTAAATATTCAATCTTTTAACCAAAAGTTTTAAAATGAGTTTTTATAAGTTAATATTCATTTTCATTAATTTCTGAGGTCTTGGTTTAGATTTATTGTCCTGCAGTTTAGAAACTCTTGCAATTGGCTAGTATTTGAATCCTAATGGAGCCGCAGTAGTTTCTTTAACTATTATTATTTTTCAAATGAATTACTAGCAAGATCAAGGCAGAACATTAAGTCTAAAGTCATTTGAAAATTAATAATATTAGAATGTAAATCTGCAGTTTCATGTAATGTACCACAAAATGATTTGAAAATGTTTGCACTGTAGACAGTATTGCTGTTTGAGGCTTCTCTTTAGATGCCTCATATTTGCAATAATTAAAACTTAATAATTTAAATATTATATAGCTAAATGTTATATAACATCAAGAGTTAGCGGTGGCTTGTGTTGTAATGCTATTTCTTATTTTTTCTATTTACTCATCCAGCACGAAATGAAAATCTTGTTGCAAAAAATAGCTTAGAAGAATTGACACCAGAAGAAGAAAAAAAACTCAAAGTTTTCAAGTTGGAGTTTGATGTCTTTCGCTCCACGGGTATCGTAGTACCGAGTGTCATGACAGATAAAGAATGGCTTTATGTAATCCAACACTGCCAGGGGTTTCACAGAAGGAAGAGCTATTACTCATACCTCTTCAAGAATGAAATGAGAAGTGCGAGCTTGAAGGAAAAAGCTAAGGTAAATATCAAGTTGCAGAAGGAGAAATTAGCAGATCTGGCGAGGCTGCAAGCAGAAGGCCATCTTGAAAGATTCAAGAACAGGTTCATGCTTCTTCTTCTGGATAGAAGTGCCAACGTCTTTTATTACAATAACATATTCTGGAATATGGTTAATGGCGGTCAAAGGCTTGTCTTTGATTTTTCCTATGAGGATCAAATGAACATCTTTGAACTGACAGATCTCACCAGACAGGTTCGAATGAGTTTTAAACATTTAAAACTGGTAGGATATTTCAATGTATTAAGTATTTTTGCTTGAAGCGAAAGTGTTGTTGGATGTACTGTGCAATATAGTTTATTTATCAACGACATGGTAAAGTCATTTAGTGCATAAAGTTAAGCTAAACTCTAACATGACTTTCTAAAGATCTATGGATGTCATGGATTGAACAAAGTATCAAAAGATCCTTTCGTCTTCCACTTCTGTAATCTGGACCCTAACAGTGTTACATTTAGCAAGATAAAGCTTGCCATAGCAAACCTGGATGTTGCACCGGTCACAACATCATCAGATAGCTACCTTAATCATTACCCGAAAGATAGGTCAGTATTGAATTCCTGCGCACATGGTAAAGGTGCATTTCTTAATGAACCGCATGCATTCGATGTATTCATTTTGAAAGTACTTTACAATTTATTTTGTTGTGGTGCACCAATTATATATCAAATGATTAATTACAAGTTTTTGTTCAGTCGTTATCTTCATTTCTTTTTGCCGGACAGATTGGTCTATCTCACCCCGGATGCAGCAGAAAACTTGATCTACGATCCCGACGATGTGTACATCATCGGGTCTCTTGTCGACAAGAGAACCCAGACACCTTTGTCTTTGGCAAAAGCAAAGAGAGAAGGCATAAGGACAGCCAAGCTTCCTCTCGATAGATACGTAAAGTAATGTCAACATTTGTTTCAATTATTCGTACTGCATAGGTACACCTTTTTTGAAGTCACCATGGTTGTTAGTCAACATTTCTAATACAAAGTTCTGATAAAAGAGCTTAGTTCTAAATGGGGAAGCTGGTGATGTAAAGTTATCTGTATGGTTGCATTGCAGATGGATTCAAGGAAAAAAAGCCCTTCCTCTAAACCAGGTGGTTAGCGTCCTTGAAAGGGTCAAGGCTACAGGAGACTGGGTCGAAGCACTCACCACCGGACTTCCCTCCAGAAAGTTCACAACCGTCTCTGAGGAATTAGAGGGAACTGAGAAGAAGTTCAAACCCAAATCATTCAAGATCCATCCAAGACACTCAGTCAGCCAATAAACCTCCATTGATATTAATCCAAGACCTCTTTGGGCTCAGCTGTTAGTGGTTTTATCAGTGGCTGTTATGCCTGGGAATGTCGTGGGAGCAGGATGTCGAGTCATCAGTATTTAGATTCACAAGTCGCTCCGCTGACAATGGCAAAGTTAATCAGTAATTTCAAAAATAAAAGCTGAACCGGTTGCAAAGTCAGCGACGTGGGTGGGGTGTTTATTTAGGCATTTTAGGTAAAACCGTTTAAGCTGTCGTTATTAATATTCATAACAAAATTAACCCTGCCCACCAAATGATTAAAAGCAAATTTTTTTACTCCACAAATGAAACCAATCGAGTTGGAATATCAACCAAACAACAGTGCTCAAATCAATAATTAGTGCAGCCTCAAAAGGACTATTCGGACTGGGTAATGCTCCAGGACTATTCGGACTGGGTAATGCTCCAGGACTATTCGGACTGGGTAATGCTCCAGGACTATTCGGACTGGGTAATGCTCCAGGACGAGTTCCAATGCACACTGGAGGCATGAGTGCCTTTCTCCAAGCATCCTATAATCCTATTTATTTCGGATCGGAAGAAATTAGTACATCTGAAGTATAATGACTTTTGAATTTGTATTGAGTGAGAAAGGCAAGCGGAGGTTGGTGGACTCCAGACATTTGTATGTTGAGGACAGGCTAGGCGAAGGAAAAATGTTTTGGAAATTTGATCAAAATCAAAAGTTTAAATGTCATGCACGTGTTTATATGATGAATGGCGAGATCGACAGAATGTCAAGAGGATAGGAGAACATAACCATGAGGGAAACAGTGCTAGGGTGGAAGTGACAAAGATTGTGAATGTTCTGTTGTGAAAATTGTTACTGATGCTTTCGTCGGGTTTCACAAATGGCAACTGGTCAGCCGGCCTTCTTTGGAAGCTCTCAAAAAGAACATTCGTAATGCAAGACGTGAAGCTCACCGCCCCTTGTCGAATCCAATTTTATTGTCTGACATAATTATTACAAAAGATTTTCAAACCGCTCATAATGACGACAATTTCTCGATGTCGGACAAATTAACGAAGAAAAAGTGATGGATTAGTTTTACCTTAACATTGGTTATGTCAATTCAGATGATTAGGCGCCTCTGACGCTATGCAAATGGCGCATTACGAATTAACTATTATTATTAGAGGGTGTTAACAGTAGATTGAGACTAAACATAAATATAACCGTTGAACTAAACCGCTTTTAGCAGAAGAGAAGAAATACTGCAACAAATTATTGGTTGAATGGAAATGCGTTAGGCTGTTTACTTTTAGTTTTTTTTGTGATGAAAACATTTTCTGCAACTTTTCTGTTGTTTTTTGACAAAACACAACTGATATATTTACATTTATTATATTTATATTTATTTCATTGCCCCGCTTCTGAAGCTCGTTAGGTGTGCTGGGGCACAAGTAGGCCGAAGTTTTCCAATGACCTCGCGCATCATTGTGCTGTGTGCATGTGCTCCCACATTGTCATCATTCGGATCAGAATGTGTCAAAATGAAATAATCTCGACGACGACACAGAATTAAACTCAAGTAATTTTTATTTTTATTTACAACTTCGTAACATCGCTAAATGTACACACACACACACACACACACACACTGGCCGATCACCATGGTGATAGCTTAGTTAACAATTAATAAATCAAATAATTAATCACTTGATTAATTAATTCGATTGGCGTGCTTTCTTGCCATGTTTTCCAAATCATTTTCTAAGTGGACTTGTCTCAATATGGAAGCGAATTCTTCCAACTCCTGTTGTCTGTCGTTGAGAGGATATCCTGCAGATGGTTAACTAAGATTACTAATCAATATATATATTGCTATTCATATCAATGCTATTCACTAAAGTAAATTGACTTAATCATTCATTAACATGCGTTAAACACAAAGACATAAAAAAGATAATAACATTAACAATACAAACTCTGATAATACAAATAAAAAAATGAGAATACAAATACAAAAAATTATGCGTCATTAAATTTAAAATACAAATATATAGCTTAAAGTCAACCTTTTAAAAGTTGAAATTTCTTCTCCACCTTGTGACGATGTGGATCAGGCAGCCCGCGCTCGAAACTCACCTTGAACTCTGGAACTTCCATGGGGAAATGTTGGGCAAATCCTTCACCAGCGTGTCCTCTGTGGTCTTCCGAAATTGTAGGAAAGCCATCTTCGTCACCAACATCGTCATCATTATTGATGTCATCATCATCTTCTTCTTCTTCTTCATCATCATCATCTTCATCACCATCATCATCATGGTTCGAGAGCATGTCTTCATATTCCTTCATTACGTTGAGTCTGTAGTTCTCTGCCATTTTTGGGTTCAGCTGCAAAGTTAGATATTTTTTACAAGCATTTAATTGGTTAATAAATTAATTAGTAATTTATTTTCTAATCGGAATAAAACAATAATTAAGCATTTTGTGCGATACTTAAGTAAATTGACATGTCGATCACTTTACAAAGGTTGTAAACAATCTGCCAAAGTCGCCACTGAAAATTGATGCCTATGTCCATGTCTGTATCATCATCAACATCGTCATTAAATGTCGTCATCATCGTCATCAATATCATCATCGTCGTCGTCGTCATCATTTGGAGCAAGAAAAAGGAGCAGACAAACTTTAAAAACAATTCGGCAACTGTCCTTTTGCTTAATTGATTAATTACTGATGACGCACGTCATAAATGACATGATTAATCATTAAAATTTACTTAATTAGGGTTGATTGCCTAATTGCGCGCGCACGTGTGTGTGTGTGTGTGTGTATGTTAGCCTCCATTACATCAGTTCCATGCGTTCCCACAACTGTTTTCTCAATGGGTGGAACAACAAAGCCATTTATGTAGCGCAATAGCCGCCTTGTAATGCAGGCCAAACAGCTCAGTTGAAGGCAGTGAAGCCGGTCAATTAAAATTTATTGGATGAAGTTAAGTTAATGAGTCATTAATTATTCATTTATTACAGCCAATCAACACCGACCAGTCCGGTTCTAATGGCGTTGTCGATGTAATTGTCCAGGTATGAGCTGTCTGACTTCTTGAGCATGACGTTGGCAAGATCATAACTGTCCATTACGTCGTCCTATTGAAGTGGTAAAGGTTGTTAATTAATAATTGATTAGCTGATTATTTAATTGCTGTAATTATAATATTATAATTAAGATGTCTGATTAATAATGTATTCATCATAAAAGTTTTAATTCATCTTCTTCCTTTTTTTGTTCGTTAAAAATATTCCAGTTGGTGTTTATTCATATTTAATAAGTAAATTGCTCTCGTTCATTCAAATGATTTGTTCATTTGTTCAACTTCGTCACAAATTTAATGACACGTCGTTGCTACTGTAAGTTAACAAGTCATAAGCTACTATCAAAGAAAATCGTATTAAACTACCATGCTATCAAGTAATTATGAAGACTATAAAGATGGTGATGATGACTATGACAGTGATGGCGATGATGGTGATGACGAGAATGACGATGATGATGATGATGATGATGATGTAGGAGACATTCAAATCATCTCGTCAAACAACCTCAAGGTCTTCTTGGCCATCATTGTCGCCATCGTAGTAACTCTTCACCAGAGGTTCAGAACTTCTGGGAAGCACAACACTTCCCAAGTACTCGTCCAAAAGGTTTCGACGATCCCCGAACCTTTTACTGGTTTCGAAACCAGACTTTGAACCGAGCAGGTGAGCCAAGGAATTGATGCGTCCTTTGAGATATTTTGCCCTGTATCCGTGATCGCCGTAGTATCTGTCGCTGTCGTCATTGTCGTTGTTATTGTAGTGGTTGTTGTTGTAGCGTTTGTTATGATTGTAGTAGTCGTCGTCGTTGTTGTAGCGTTTGTTGTGATTGTAGTGATTGCGGTTGTTATTGTTGTTGTAGTAATCTAATTCGTCATCATGACCCGGCTGTGTGAGATCAAGTTCGCTTCTAAAAATCTTAGAGATGTAATCTTCTGTTGGGACATCTCCGAGCGACTGGTACCTGAAGAGCTTTCTACCTGTATCGTAGTCGTAATGAGATGGATGGTCCAGTACTTTGTAGTTGTTACTGTCGCTAGGATGCAGTTGTTGCTTTGGAGGTGATATGTTTTTGAAGTCTGAGTTCTGAACTTTCATGCTTGGTTTTGTTTTCTCGAAATATTTCTTCTCAACGGTTTGTCTCACATCAATGTTGTTGTTGCTGTTGTTGTTGTTGTTGTTGTTGTTGTTGCTGCTGTTGTTGTTTGATTGCTTCTTGTCGCCAGGGGAGTTGTGGCTGTTGGACAGTTTGCTGACTTTGTCGTTGTTGACTGGAACTGGGATGAAGGTTTCCTATGTTTTGAAGGACGGATTGAATTGTTGTTGCTCTCGTTTTGAATGCAAAGACAATATTCGTGTTGCATACAACAACTGCTTAGTTATTGCATTGGTTTCGGAATAAACATATTAATATACTTAGTTACCTTATGACTCAAGTTGACTGAAATGATTTGATGATGAATTATTCAGTTATCCTGATGTTTTATGGTCCAACGTCCAAACGGTCATAAATTTAAAACCGATAACTTTCTGCCATTAAAGTTACCGGACTGACAACTTGTCAGAGATGTTTCTGAGGGAATTAAGTCATAAAATTCATTAAGTAATTAAATACAAAATTGAATAATTTGATATAAAATTTCTGTCCATTCTTTGTGACAAATGTCCTCAGCGAAC
Organism: Hirudo medicinalis; assembly: GCA_011800805.1. Classification (NCBI taxonomy): domain Eukaryota; kingdom Metazoa; phylum Annelida; class Clitellata; order Hirudinida; family Hirudinidae; genus Hirudo; species Hirudo medicinalis. The sequence goes on from MPNW01000118.1 coordinate 120,665, forward strand.
AAAGCGGATTGATTTGTTGAACATTTTGTCTTCAATACAAATTCTGCTTCTCATACTGACGGAAAGTTTCGTCGAAAACATATTTATTAATTATCGATTAAAAGAACAAAAAATGTGAATTCATGAAAGTATTAAAATAGTATTTTTTTTAAATATGTTTTTTGAGATTGAAAATAAATTGGAAAACTTTTTAAACTCTTTTTGGCAACGAAATTATTTTGTTCGAACAATATTTTTTATGATTTTTAATTTATTTGAAGATAGTAATGCCGTTGCGAAATATTATTACTGTTATGATTGTTATTATTATTATTATTATTATTATTATTATTATTATTATTATTATTATTCTAATTATTTAAAATTATTATTATTATTTATTATTAATTTTTATTACATAATAATATTATTATATAATGTATATAATTATATAATTTTTATAATTATTTTAAATAATAATAATATTAATAATAATTAATTATGGCAATACTTGACATTTAAACAGAAATATTTGCAATAATATGAATAAAATAAATAATTATCACTAATGCAGATTTAAAATTGAATAATGTTAATTAAATGGAGAAATAAACAGCATTTAAAAGTTTAGCTGATTTTTAGCATTTAAAAGTTTACCTTGTTTGTCTGATCCTGAGTGACTTGATCTGAAAAGTACATTTTGAATGAAAATTATGAAATTTCAGCAAATAATCCTTAGGAATATTATATTACATTACTGAATTGGATGCCATTATTATTGTTATTACGATTGTTGTAATGAATTTAGGTTTGTGAACGCATGGTAATAATAATAATAATAATAATAATAATAATAATGATGATAATGATAATGATGATAATAATAATAATAATAATAATGATGATGATAATGATAATGATGATAATAATAATAATAATAATAATAATAATATAATAATAATAATAATATAATAATAATAATAATATAATAATAATAATAATAATAGATAAGAAATAATAATAACAACAATTGA
>MPNW01000118.1:132164-142201 GCA_011800805.1 Hirudo medicinalis
ATTTTGGTCTGGACTTTGGGGGGGCAAATGTCAGAAGGTCGTCCGTTGCTTCCGTGATGGGGCATTCGTACGAGCCCAGCCAGACGGTGTAGTCTTCGGCGGAACAACCGAGGAGAATTTTCATGCCCTGTCGAATTTTGGTCGGAATGTTTTAATAGTTAAGTAAATGGTTAAGATAGAAATCATAACTAAAATTCAACATATATGAATATTCCAAAGATGCTAAAGGTTCACTCGAGAGCAAACAAGTCGGAACAACTGCAAGCTTCGATTTTCAAGTTTCCGTTCACAAAATCGGTCGGCAGCGTTACTTACTAATTACAAGCTACTACAATTACTGTAAGTGTTATCAATAAAACCATTGATGAATCGAGTTGAACCCACAGAAATGTCGAGCAGGGAATGCTTGTTCGGGTTGTAAACGAAAAGTCCCGAAGTCGACACGAAGATCGGTCTCTCTGTGGTGAAGTTGAACGACTGATGGATCGGTAAAGCAAGGATCTTGTTCTCGAGGAGCAGGTCGACACCTGGTTTTCGATCGACGGGAGTTATAATTAGAGATCGACTATAAAAATATCAATGTGAAATTACATGACGCGATGATAAGATGTTACGTATGACAGTGATACAACATCGTTAATGATTGAAAGTAATTACAAATAGCAGCTCAACAGTGTTATTGCTAAAAAACAACAACAATAATAGTGATGACGATGATGTCAGCAAACTCGGTGACAACAACAACAACAACTGTAGAAAAGGTCGGGCGATCGTAGTGCCCTTGCTACCGATTCCGAAGCTCGAGGCACTCAAACGATCCGCCGAACGTAAACACAAATATGAATTCGACAACCTCGAAAATAACATAATCGTAATTAACCGACGATCTGTTGACGAGACGGATCCTCGCCGAGGAAGCCGTCGTCGACGTCGAGCTTCGGGAGGATGCAAATCATCTTCGAGTCCGTTCTGAAAGCACAGTCCTGGAAGGATAAGCTGGAATTTGTCACGTGTGACGACAAATGTGCGATGACAAACGTGTGACGACAAACGTGGGTCGAGTTGGTTGGTTTTTCGAACGATTCGAGTTGACTTTTTTTGTCGGAAGCGACCATCTCTCGGTTCGATTTTACTCAAATTCACTCGAATCGACTCAAAGCTTGGGATTGACCATTAATCGTGCGGCTGTACTCAAACATAATTGTAAGCTTATTCATTCGTAATAATCACGTATAGAATATTATATTCTTATATTATATTCTTATAATAACTACATATAGAATATTATATTCTTATATTATATTCTTATAATAACTACTTGTAGAACTTGTCAACTCGATGATTTATTTTCATCAAAAATAATCATGTTTTTATTCCTATTTATTTTATTAAGAATGTTTATTTGCATTAGCGAAAGGACTTCAAAGACAGCCATTTGCATTTGAGAATAACGTCAATAACAACAGCATCAATGGCAACACTGATAATAATAACAATGTTATTAGTAATAGTAATAATAATAATAATAATAACAACAACAACATAACAGCACAATAATCGGGTAACATTAATGTTGTACCTGAGATGTTAAACTTTCATTTTTAACTTTTGCTACTTTGGTGACTTCAATTCTCGCCTCTCCACTCCTGTTGAATCCAGTTCCGTGTATGGTCAGACGAATGCCTCCCCTGTTAACATCATCATCATCATCATCATCATCGTCGTCGTCATCATCATCAATGACGTCAATGTTACTTCATTAACACCGGAAGAATGAAATGTCATTGCTGGCAGAGTTCCGGAAATGCTCATGACTAATGCGAGCAGAACTAAGGCCGACTCGTTCGACGTACCTACATACAACAACAACAACAACAACAACAAGAACAGCAGGCAACTCAATAATATTCGTTCAAAGTTGTAGCGACTAAATGAGCTATGAATCGTTGTAATGTTGAAAGAGACTTTGTGACATTTTCGATGATGTATTTACTTATGATGTAATTATTGGTGATGTATTTACTTTTGATGTAATTATTGGTGATATATTTACTTACGATGTAAACATTGGTGATGAATGTTTCAGAAATGTTGAATTTCACAATAACTTGAAGGAACAAACTTAATGAGTTTGTTTGCAAATTATTTTCCTGTTTGGCTGCATTTCCTTTGTCAGATCTTCTCTTATTAATGTTACTAATGTAACTGTCATCGACTAAAGCTAGTCATTCACAACTTACCAACGTTAACATGACGCATTAGCACAAATGACAACACAAAATTATCCTTAAAATATTTTCATTTCAATCCAGCCTTAATTGACAAAAAGCTTACAACGATTCCGAATGCCACTATCGTCATCACCATCGTCATCACCATCGTCATCACCGATGCCACAATCACCATCGTCTTGCTCGTGACTTACACAGAGAAGACTTGTTTCGGTCTGACATCGGTCACTTGGGGGTCTGGAATGACCTCGACGGTGACGTTGGACGTGACGTCACCCGACGAAGTGGAGACGACAAAGTGGTAGATGCCGGTTCCTGTCGTTTGAGTGGCAGACAAGGAGAGGTTCATTTCATTCCTGTCCATTAATATTCACAACAAACTCAGCCTTAGTATTTTAAATGGTTAGCTGGCTCTGTACAGTAATTAATCATTTAAATAATATGCTAAAAATGTGATTACACGATGATCCGTTAAACGTGATTACTAAGCTGCAGATGCTTTGCTTTTATTTCAATAATTCTCTGATGGTTATTTTAAATGTTCCCTTACATTGCTTATATCACATCATATTACATCACACGTCATATTACATCACACGTCATATTACATCACACGTCATATTACATCACACGTCATATTACATCACACGTCATATTACATCACATGATTTTTAAATGACGACGTCATCGATCGGCAATTCATAATTTCCATTTGTATTTATTTATAACATTTCACCAACATTAATGCCTGCCAGCTTTTCCATTTATTATTTTTGAACTGAAAATTTATGAAAACAATAAACAAACAAAAACCAGGTTTAAAATGTCTTTTGCATTCGTTGCTAACCTCGAATAACTCACGACGTTTACTCGGATGAGACAGGAACACTGACGATCGTACAGACTTAGGTTACCTATATTTTGCGAGTCAAAGTTTTGGCCGAAGACTCGGACTCGGACCAGTGGAACTTCAGAGCGGAAGATCAGGGATGGATCCGCACCCACGAGGAATGGATCTGAGAAGACGAAAGATAAAGTCGACCATTTACTTACATTTACTTACAAATTATTCTCGTACGGTAATTGCAATGTTCCTCGTTTTAAACCTAATAAAGTTTTACAATCACAATTTAAATTTATTTTTGTTCTTCCATTTTCTGAGTATCTTAAGCTTCTGAATCAGATGTAAAGGCACTATAATCGCCAGGCCATTTACTCGACTCCCCTATCCGAGGGCACCCCCCTGTGACGCGGGCTGAGTTAAGAGCGTAAGCGTCGCTTTCACTATTGCATTCAGGAATGCAACCCTGAAGCTAACAATTGTTAATAAAAACATTATCCGGAAAATTATTATCAACAGACCACTGCCGGCCGCTAGGAACAGTTGACGCAACAATTTCCAGAAGAACTTAACCGGCCAATAAAATAAATTAGGACAAGTGAGATGCATTGCTGTGAAAATTAAACAGTTGCATGCAAATCCAACTGCACTACAATTCATCGATCGACGCACTCGACAGATTTAGGAGAGCAGATCTTCAATAATGTTCGACAATCGATCAAGTTATGAACCAGAATTTTTAAAAATGCGAACGAAGTTCATTTAGGTACGAAAAGTATTCTCGTAAATACCACTTTATTTGAATGAAACAGAGTTTAGAATTGTCATTAATTAATCAACCCCTTCAAATTAATTTGTAGAGGTTTAAATAGACTGATGTCGCGATAAAACGCTCTCAAGCCTAGCAAATTGTCGCCAGTATCGTCGTGGGTATTCCCCATGGTCGCGTCATTAACGCGAGCGGTTTGTGAATTGCAGGATGGTTTTTGTTTCCGTTGCCGTTAACGACCGTCAAGGTAATTCATCAATCGGTCGTTGGCTTTCGTGAATGCTGCTAAAAATAAACCGAGCAATCGCAAGCGAGATTTGGAATTCTTTGGTCGGTGAAAACTCGCGCAACTACGAAATTATATTATTAAAAATAGTTAATTCAACTAATCGTCAATCACTCCATTAATTAAGTAACTAATTGGAATAACTATAGCAAAAAATTTCATCAAAATATTTTCATTGAAGTCCTCATATTTTATCATATTTGCTTCAATATCCATGACCATTACATACTCTAAGTCCACATCTACATTCAAGCAAACAAAGTAATTATTTTGAATTGATTGATTCAACTAATCAATAATTTATAAAAAAAATTTCTTCAATCATCGATGGAAGTTGTTGTTTTGTAATTAATTCGTGGAGAATTTTAAAATGAATAAAACATGAATGTGAATGTGAATGTGATGCCCGCCACACAATCAAAAGAGAATCCAATTCTTTTTAAGGATTGCTGAGAGCTTGCAGAAAATAACAAGTGGAAAAGATAATGGTTGAGGCAAGCTTCGGCAGTGCAGTTGGACATTTTGGAATGTTTCCGGGTTTGTTTGCAATGCATGTTGCATTTGTAAGCCAGCTTCGTTGTATTTGTTTGCGATTTACGTTGCATTCGCAGGTAACCATTGGTACATGCGAGAATATATTTCATTACATTGTGTATATCAAACGTTACGCTAGCATTACATCTGTGCATGAGACTTGCTGCATTTGTATGTGATGATGTGACCTTCACAGTGCTTACCTGACTAAAATTGTTTGGATCAGTTTGATTTTTTCAGAAGAATTTGCCTAAAAAACAGTTTACAGCATTGTGTATTTAGCCGATATTTTGAGTGCCTTTTGTATCCCAATGGGATGTGAAGGCACTTTAATCGATCTACCATTTATATAGTGCCCCTACCCGCACTGCTACGAGCACCAGGGATGCAGCACAACATAAATGGTTGGCTTTAAATGGTCAGTTGACGATCGATTAGATATTTAGATTCAAATTAATGTCGATGTCATGATTATTATTGAAGTTGTTATTAATTTAATGTCATTCTTATTATTTTCTTATTATTATTTTTTTATTACTATATTAGTATTATTATTGTATTATTAGTATTATTATTTCATTATTATTATTATAGTATTATTATTATTATATTATTTTATTATTATCACTATTACTATTTATTTAATGTCATGATTTTATTAAAGCATCACGGCATCTGCAGAAAGACGACATCGAGGAAGGACTTCAGTTCTTATTGATTGAGACAACCTTGCAATAGGTTGCCTGGGAATGTTTTTGTGGCAAATATTTAAACGTTTGCAGCTAACATTTGCTTTCTAGTTAGTTAAATCGTATCATTACAAATATTGGTCTTGTTAATCTGATTTATCCTATGATTTTGATCGATATTGTGTTGTTGCAAACAAGAATTGATTGGATAAGTATTTATAATATAGGCAATGGGTTATTGTGTCAAAACTGTGAGCAATTTTTGGATTAATTTTTGATGGCAACTTTTGAATTAATGAAGAGGCATTTCTTATTGGCTGTTATGACGTTTTCTTGGTAAAAAAAATATATGACGACATTTACATTAAACGTCAATCATTACGCTTCAAATCATAATTACAGTTCTTATTTGTGTTTGTCACACTAAAAAACTAATATTTCTGCCATTTCCTGCATGAATCACAAGTTGTAACCAATATTATTATTACATTATTATATTTATTATTACACTACTTGTTGTGATTTTTGATATATGTGCTCTTTAACAAAGCATTGTGACAGCCTCAACCCATGAATGCCTTCAAATAGCTTTCAAAGCGAACTTGCGACGACGACAAAAGACTCCTTTCGTGTTGTAATTACCATTACTCTCGCTCGTGAGGCAGTCTGACTTGATCGTCCTCACTCGTTCGTCGTCACTGTTAAATTAATGCCACTTTGCTCTCATTTTTCAGGGGTTTTTTATTGCATTTAGTCGGTCTGATGTTTTTCAAAAATAGGCATTTTCTCAGCAAAGTTGCATTTTAATAACTCAAATAAATCTAGGTTTTAAAACATAAATATTTCATTTTTAATATCTATAATGAATTTAAAGATATCTGTAATCATCATCATCATCATCATCATAATTATCATGATCGTACTTAATATATGAGCAACTGTGGTTATCAAGTACCAATTTATCAAGTTATTTTTTGTGAAGTGATGATGAAGATGATGATGATAAGCACATGCGACTCGGACATTCTTTTTCTAAGTTTGATTTACAACTCTGTGCAGATAAAGGATTTACGAGGAAAACAATGGGAATTTACACTCTTTAATTTAGTGGAATTTCTTGGATTTGAGGTTGGATGATGAACTGATACAAGATGATGAACTGATACAAGATGATGAACTAATACAAGACAATGAAATGATACGAGACTATGGTTCTTCATGCTTGATAGGTTTTTGAGAAACCTAATTACTCCAAAATACTAAAACATCTCCAATTAACTGACATGATCATTAGCCAAAGCATAAAAATTTGTTGATGAAGTTGCTAGTGACTGGAGAGAAGTAATCAAACAACATTCCCATGTTCAATTAATTCTGATGAGCTGAGAATTTGGATATTTCTAACGATCAACAGCTCGATGAAGATCGTGTCAATCACGACCGGCATCCCTCTTTGGAGCTAATACATGTCTTCGACAATAATTTATTAATAATAAAATGACAATAAAATATTGATAATTATAATATATTTCAATATTTGTTGCTATGTCTTCTCTTCGATTTTGATTGTTTTTTGTGTTCATTTGTGCAATCGGCAAGGGGTTCATCCTTGTCAGTGACTAGTAATAATTGATAACTATAATAACAATGTTCATTTCTAATACAACCAACATTTGTCGAAATGAATGACTAATCAACAAGGACATGTAGTATCGAGGATGCGAGTTTGAAGATTTGATCGAACGAATGAATGTGATAATCGATCATTTGAATGACGAACAGCTGATAAAGTGAATTGATATCGCAGACGGACGAATGAATGACGAATTATTAATTCGAATCGCTTGACTATTTATCTCCCCATGCACATCGGTCGTGATATGAGAATTGATGCAAAAACAAATACAATTAACTGTAATGGTAAAAAGTAAATTAATTCATTAATATTATCAAGTGATCTAATTATGCATAATCATTCAAATCAACGAAATAATTATCAAACTAATCGCCAAAAATGCTGACTCTGACAACATGACGAATCAAGTCAAAGTCAGGAAATGCACATCATTTTTTATGTCAAGATATTCAAAAGTAATCTGAATATTCAGAAGAAATATGAATAATTAATATTTTTAATACATTCAAATCTTCATGATGAGGGCAATAAATGCTACTGGTCAGTTTTTGAGGTCAGTCCTAAATAGCTCAACCCTGATGAATGATTTGATGGATGAGGATTTGAACTGCATGACTTCTTTTAATGAATAAACATACAAAAATCATGTCTTCATTATTTCAAATAATATAATATAATAATAATAATATAATAAAAATCAACCAAACCCCCATTTGAACCCAAAGCTACTCACCTGGGTGGCTATTAGAATCTGTGTCGGTCGAGACTAGCATCACAAATGAAAACAACAAAGTAAAAGAGCATCCCAGATTAGTCCATATCATGTTGTTAATGTTGATGCCAATGCTTCTGTTGTTACTGACGTTGCTATGACAACCAGGAATGATGATTGTGACTATTAAAGGTGATTCCACTCTACTTTCTGCAGTACCTCAATGGGACAAACAAAGGTTCCTGTGAACACATGAATCGAAATTCTTGAACAAACATCTTTCAATGAAATACTAATTATTTAATAAATCAATCAATTAATTGCCTATAAACACTTCACCATTCCCTCGAGAAATTTCTCCTAAGAGTGTTGCATTGTAATTTTTGCACGCGTACAAATAACTGACACCAATCTATTCGATGGCCGACCAATAACAATCAATGCGTGCCTACTTCAACGATTTCTGATAGCATCACCATCGCCGTTTTACTCTCCTTTTTACTCAGCTTCTCTATGTTTTTTGGCCAAATGGCCCTCCCAAAACTCACTTTCTCAGCCCGGCTCAGTCGAAAATCAATGCAGTCTTTCAAAAAGATTGCACGAGCTGACCTAATTGCTCAATCCAGGGCATCAGTTACTCAAATACGATTTTAATAAATAACGCTTTAATAAATATAAATAAAATTTAAAGTGCTAAAATTTATTTTTAGAATTATTTTCATCAACAAGTAGGCTGTTCCAGGTGTTTTTCAAGTCATCGAAGTTAGCGACTACGGTTGAACCTTACTATGTACTGGTGGATGGTGCTGATGTGTCGATAAAAAAAAATAAATTAGTAAAATATTAATTTTTTAAATTTTTAATATCGTTGTTGACAATTGCTCGAAAACAACTGAACATAAAATAAAACATATTTAGGGACTTTAACGTCAGGTACGAACATTTCCACAAACCTTCACAAGTCTGATTTGTACCCACAGCACTACAATATGGTCATTACTAAGTGGCTTTAAATTTTTGAGTCAGAAGATGACGGTCTTAGGCAACGGCTTCAGCTAAGCAAAGTGAAAGTTAAAATTTAACGCCAAGTATTGCAACCAATTTATGTTAAAAATAATTCTAAGTACTTTTGCAGATCCGACTAAGAAACCAGAACTACGAATGGCTTAGCTCTCTGTTAAGATGTAAAACCTGTGACTTGCGATTACTAAAACAGCGTTAAGCTAGTTCGAAAGACAATCTGAAAATTGAGGTTTTAACATTAAGTGAAATGATGTCTTTTCCAGAAATAAAAATTCCCACCTGAACAATGAAAATATAAAACAGGTGTAGTTTGAAATTTAAATGTTAAGCTCTGTAATCACAGTTAAATATTTACCTAACTTTTATATTCGATTCATATTCGATATTCGATTTTATTGATAGCTCCCAATTTCCTATTGGGTTAATGTTGATTGCAGACGACAGAATGGCTCCTAAAAATGGGTCACCGCCTTACGTAAAAGCGATTGCGAACAGGACGTTGACATTGAGTTTGCAAAACAAGCGCGTACTCTCAGAGAAGCATTTTAATGAGCTGACTTGACGGTACCCGATTGTTCAAATTACAGCACGAAATTACAGGGTCGTCATTTTAGCTTTTGATCAGGGGGCAAAACCCTAAATCGAGCAGTCCACTTAAGCGAGGTTTGGGAGCTCACCTAGTCTTTTATAACTCCGCTGTTGATATCGATGCTGGGATTTGTTGTGCTTCAATTGCATGTTATTTTTAAAAAGCCGAATAAGCTATGGTTTGCAACACACAACGCGAACTCTTGAATAGCTTTAGAATTGACAGCTGACATTGCAATGTCCAACTCAATCTTTATTTTTAAATATCGTACTTTGAATAACCAAGATGCGACGCAAACCTTATACAATTTGCATCGTTTCAAAAAGACCCAAGTCCATCTCCACCAAAGACAGGAAAATATATATTTGTTTTTCAAGTCAAGGCAAAACTGCAACAATAACCAAAAATTGCTTAATAAAAGTAGTACAGTAAATATAGTTGTGAAGCAAATTAAATTAAATAAGTGCTAATTGAAAGTCTGAATAGCAACAGACTTATTTCATAAGCATTTGCCAGGCAATATAAAGATTCCCAAATACTAAAATAAATAATGATGATCAAAATCAGTTTTGACAGAAGTTTAATGATGTAATACTTTCGTGATAAATAATTAACCAAAAAGTGTTAAGAAATAAAATTAACAAAACATAAAAGCAAATCAATACACCAATTAAGTGTGCAATTCTTGGCATAAGTTGTCTCGAAACATTTGTTGTAGGAGAAAATA
>MPNW01000119.1:0-25415 GCA_011800805.1 Hirudo medicinalis
TGTCATCTGCGTACAGATGGTAGCTGTACCCAAAGTTAGAGATCAGGTCACCAATTGGAGATGTGTAAGTCGTGAAGAGAATGGGTCCAAGTACAGACCCTTGGGGGACTCCAACATCTAGTGAGAATAGATCAGTGGAACTCTCACCTAGTTTAATGAACTGTTTCCTATCACTGAGGTAGGATTCCAGCCATGAGAGTGCTGAGTCCCTGATGGCGAATTCGTCATCGAGCACCGCCGGAGGAGGATGAACAGAATTGATACATTTTTTTTTACCATGGATCATTGGGTTTTCATGGATCAATATTTATGAGTTTATAAGTTATATAAACTTTATAAGTTTTGTTCTGCAAATTCTATTTTGTTTTGGTCAATGGTCATTAAGTGAAATAGTTTAGCTTGCTATTATTGAACAAAAGCATATTTTGTTCAGTTCCTGTATTGCATTGTGATAAAGAAGACTAAGCACATTTTTAAGTTACTTGTTCATCCAGAAAATATTGTTTAGAAATATTTATATATTGTATGGAATTTATAATAGGATATTATTGCATTTAACTCGTCCAAAGTCCAGCAATTATATTTTGGAATTATTTTCTTCACACTGACTCTTTTTTATATGCATAATTAAATAGCTTTAACAATATGTTTAAGAATGAAGGTCTCTGTTGCTCAATTTCATCAGTTATGGTCTTGAGAAGATCTGACAAAAGGCAAGATAGAGTTGAAATATCACCTGAACAGTTGTCCAATGCTTCAAATAAGGCTGAGGTAAGTTAAAGTTGCACATAAAGAACTTTTTAAAGATCCCCACCTAATATATATCATATATTGACTTTAGATGCTCAGTAATGCCTTGAACAAGCCAATGAGGATAGTAGGATGGTACCATTCTCACCCACATATCACAGCATGGCCATCAAGGATTGGTAATTATTATTTTACATAACCATTGCTAAATGATATAATTTACTCACATTGTTTAAATTATGTACCTCTTATGCTTAAGCATATTATTATTGCATACTATTATTATGCAGATGTTCACACACAAGCATCATATCAACTAATGGATTCTGGTTTTATTGGCCTTATATTTTCTGTTTTTAATCAGGATAAAGTCAATAAGGTAAAATACTTGAATAGTTGATAAATTAATTTTCTCTTGTTTCATTTAGTATGTCATTGCCATTGTTTTACTTTTACTTTAAGGTGAATCGAATACAAGTGTGTTGTTTCCAGTCCGAAAATACCATGCCTGATAGGTTTTGAGCACTAAAGTGTTATAGTGTATCATTTCTACAAAAAATTCACGGATTTCTTTTTATTTTTAAATTTAGATATGAGAGAATAGATGTTGATTTTGAGATTGTTCCCACAGCCGGTCTTTGTAAATCGTGCATTGAATGCTTTTGTGAGCTTCCAAAAATACTCAAAGAAGAAGAAAAAGAACTTTATGAAAAAACCAAATCTGTTTCATTAGATTTTACTAGTAAGATTTTTAATGAAGCAGGTTAACTATTGCAAATTTAATTTAATAGATGAACAATTTAATTCACTTGATATGTTTCATGTGCAGTCTATGTGAAGAATATGGTGCAGATAATTGAATGCATACATATGCCTCTGATAACAATGATGGAACAGAAACTTGTGGTGAATGAGATCCATCTGGACCACATAAAAGCAGAGGCAGATAGAATCAAGGAACTGGTAAAAAGAGAGAAAAAGGCTCTTGAACACAGTAACAAATTTTTTACAGAGACCATGATTTGATCTTTCACTTAAACCTAATTAATTTAACCTTAATTTTCTTTGCAATGATTTTGATTCCTCCGATGATGACACTTTCATGCATCAAAAACTGACACTAGAATGATTAATGGCAGGAAAAATGTGAATTGCTTTTGCAAAGAAAAAAGAATGCTGAAAATTTAATGCTCGGGCGTTATTGAGAGCCATGCAACTTTAAGCACCGCACCAACGTAACTTGGCTTTTCCCCATTGCTTTGCTGCTACTTGATCTATTTGTTAAAATTTCCTCCTCTCATCATGGAGCAAAAATACAAGCGATCAGAAAACTGAATTGGAGTTGTCATGGCTTTGGTACATTGGTTTTTAGGCCCAGAGCAAATTTTAGAAATGTGTTCGAAGAAGGAGCCTAATTTTATTTTGGCCTTGATAAAAAAAAAAGATAAATCATCGGATGCCTTCCTCGGTGGAGTTTGTGGCCAGAATAGGACACGCACCCTAGTTATTGGTCAACACTCCCCCGTAGTGACAAAATTAACATAACATTAATTTATAGTGGTTTAAGTAGACTAGTGTCTGTGTAATAAACCACTCCCATATTATTTGTAAACAAACAGTTGTTACTCAAAACTAAGAAAAATACTTTACAAATATTTTACTATATTAATCTTTACTAATATAGCCAATGCAATTAGAAAACATGCGTTTAAATTCTTCAATAATATATTTATTTTCACCAATTTTGAATATTTCTCACTACTCTTTGTTTATGTTGCCATTATCCAACTGCTTTTCGCTACGACATAATATTTGTACAAATAAAATTTGTAGAGAAGGGCTGAGACAGCAGATTAATGATCGAATTCTTAAAGATATACAAGCACTAACAAAATATAAGCAGGCCAATATCTAAATATATCTTAAATGGACCAAGTTTAGTGAATGAAATTGTTTTGGGATCGCACTGAAATTTGACTTATAAGGTATGTATATGAATCCGTGCAATCTCAGAATATGCTTTTCTTATTACTTGCGTAACATGTCTAATATTAATTGCAGGTATTATGAACTGCAAGCCCTTGAAACATTGTGGATTTGGCCTAATGATTGCAGATGTTTTTATCAGCACTGTAATTATATTCCCTTTATCTGTTTTACATTGGGATGGCACCTGGGTTCTTCAAGATGAATATTTTTTTCCTGAAAATGAGCACATTAGTACAATGGTCAGCCTTACTCTGGGGGCCACTGTCTGTACATTTCAATTATTGATGCAGCCGCAACTTGCAGAATGGGTGAAATCAGACACACCTGCAGTGTACATATTCATCACTCGTTTACATTTATATATCCATGGTTGGGCTATTTTATGTTATTGGCGAGGAATATGGAATATGTTGGATCTTATCTTTGACAGCAATAGTCCACGATTTATATATATTGTTTTATGCATCTATATTGTTTGTCAGTTACTTATGATCTTAATGAGAACTGTCAGAACAGCTGTTGGTGCTCCAATTGCCTTGAGACTGGACACATCTGATAATCTTTTGGAAGCTGATGTTGTTTTTAAAACTCCAGTAAGTTATAAGAAATCAAGAACTTGGAAAATATAATAAGTAAATTAGTGAATGATTTTTAAATTTTTCATTCCAGCATGAGAACTTCCTATCTTTCACCTTTGACTGTTTGTTCACACAGTTCGTTGTAGTCACAACTTCAATAATTGTTTGGTGGGCAGTTTGGTGGTTGTTAGATGTCACCATTTTTGAAGATCAATCTTATGACTGGATTTGTTTCATTGTTGGATTCACAACAAGTCTAATTTTCTTATTACTACAAGTTCCACTTTCCTGGATGGCTGAACAGCTTGATGACAAATATTGGTTAAAGTTAGCCTATGAAGATACCATATTTATAATCCTGACATGGGCAAACATCATGTTTTGGAGGGGCTTTTGGAATATTTGGGTTAATGATTTTCTACCTAAAAAACTGGTTGGAAGTTGGGTTTCCCATGTCATTGGTACAACAGGACTACTCTTATTGCAATCTTTTAACAATGTTGGACTTCATGGAATTGACAGAGATGGATCCTATCATGGAGGAAGTGGAATATTTCCTAACAAATATCTCCAAGAAATCCTTGCAGATTTCACTTTTGTGAGTCTTTCTTACATAGCACATCTATCATTTATATTACTAGTAACAATATATTGTTGACAGTTGAGGTAGGTAGGAGTTTTTACACTTTTAACTAACCTTATTCTCCTTACTCTCTAGTCAGTTATTTTAGAGCAAATAAAAATGAGTACTTATATTGATTTTAAAATTAAAACTTTCAGTGTCTAAAGTATCGTTTTTTAGTTAAATGTAACTGTTGATGGGTTGATGTTAGTTACACTAATATTGAGGCAAATTGATTTCCTAAGGATGTCATGACATTCAAAAGTCATCTCAAAGATGAAGATCAAGATGAATCTTACCATGATGAAGAGGAGTTTAACATTGATGCGAATGATGCCCCTCAAATTGAATCTGACTGCAATCATGAAGAAACCATTACTGAGCCTCTTTTACAAAGCCCCATGTATTGATGGCTATGCGGCAACTACCGATATATCAAATCATATCATGTATTTTTAAGTTTTGTTTGTGAGGGATCACATTTAATACATCTTTTTGTTTGACTCTTTCTTTTCATCTCTTGGTCAATATTTAATTGAGGCTTTGGATGTTGGTTACTTTCAAATCAAATGCAATAGCTTTTGACCAGAATTTTTTTGTTATAAATTTTCTCCAATTGTCACAATGTCTTGAGTTTGGCATGAGTCCCAACAGAGTTTTGTTCATGCACGAATTATTTGTTTTTATGAATTATTTCAATACATCTTTTATAATCTCTAATTTGTTGTCAAATAACGTTTCACTAACTAACCTTCATTTTAAGGATGCATCATGATTTATTATGTAACGTCTTGTTGTAATCAATTGTTCGGACTTGTAAATTATATTTGTGATATCTTGATGTCTTTAGGCGAGTGATGAGTAATTCTGAAAATATTTATTTGTGGTGTCTGTTTTATGAATGGCAATGTCTTGCAATTTATATCCAATATTGATCCAGTTAATTTCTGCAGAATAGCTTCGAGGTTGAGCATTTTGCAAATGATGTAACAATGTTTTAACAGCATGGCATAATCTGATATTCAAGTGATAATGTGTTATGTTTTTTTCTTTTATCTTGGATTGGGCATTGTTTAAACTGTTTTTTTTTTGCTGGTTTACAATAGTTTAAGTAATTTATTTTGTCCATTAACACATATATGTTTGCTTTGAAAGGTTTTGGAATTTTCTGAAGATAACATTTTATTCATTATAAGTACATATGCTGCTTTATTTCTTGGATATCATGATTTATTAAATAAGATTTCTCTACCTCAATGTTTTTCGAATTGTATATTTAGAGTTTAGCATTAATTATGATTTGTTTTATAAATATAACCAACCATCTTAAATGATTTCAGTTCAACAGGTATGAGGCATTAATTATTAAAGCAATTTCATCTTAACTACTATATGTAATTGCCACATTATCTTTAATGTCTCCATTTTACACATGTGGATATATTTAGCTAATTTTAATTGCTTATATCTAATACACCAAGCAATTTAAACATTTTATTTGTTTTCAGCCATATATAAAGCAGCAAAAATGTGCTGAGAGTATACAAATAGAATTTGCATAAAAAAAAACTGGCTAGACTTCTAAATATCTTTAGAGCTCATTTTTCTGGGAAATATTGATATTAGATTGTAAACAAAGATTTGATCGGGAACATGTCCTGATATCATCCGAAATCAAATAGATGGCTTGCTTACTAATACTATTCGGGACCAAACGTATCAGATCGGATTCCCACTCTTAGAAGAAAATTTGTGGGATTTTGTAATGAAGAGACAGAGATCCCTAACAATGATGAAGGCAGCTCTACGAACCATGCCATTATCATTTCTACTATGATTTAGTTACAAT
Source organism: Hirudo medicinalis (assembly GCA_011800805.1). Taxonomy (NCBI): domain Eukaryota; kingdom Metazoa; phylum Annelida; class Clitellata; order Hirudinida; family Hirudinidae; genus Hirudo; species Hirudo medicinalis. The sequence goes on from MPNW01000119.1 coordinate 5,789, forward strand.
TTGTTAAATTTCGTATAACTCTTGATCTTATAATAAAAATGGTTAGTAACATTTTTAACTTGGTCGTTTAGCAGGCGGTCGTGCCGATTGGTTTGATTGTCAGCATTTACGCAAAGCCGTTTATAACTTTATTCCAAAACTGCTACTTTTGATTAGCTAAGCGATCTAGTCGGAGTTGCCCCGCCATTTCTATTAATATTACTAAGCGGTCCAAAAGCAAATAAAATTTAGATCTGAAGCATATTATTTCTCAAAGTTTGCTAAGAATCGTTTGAAAACCGACTATCTTAAAGGCCTATTGTGTCGCACAGAGAAACAATAAATGGCTTTCTTCAAGAGTTGACGTGGCCCTCGGTCGAATAGCAGAACTTTAGCCACACAAAATTGTGAATGAGTAGCAGATGATATAAGCTTTAGCTTCGGGTCAATCGGACAGGTGTGTTTAGTACGGCTTGTTGTGAGCTTGCAGTCATCAATTCGTTTTGACAGCATGCATTCTCTGAAAAAAAGTAAGCATGATTGAAATATTTACAAAATGGACAAAATTTTATGCACAATTGCATTAACTAGTGAATTCGTGTAAGTTAAACTTACGTTATTTTGTGGAGATGTTAAAGCTTGGGAAGTATATTAGATTCTAGTCTAATCTTTTAATTGGAAATATTAATCCGAAATTAAATGGAAACTGCACCTAGCCTCAAAGTTGTGTTGATTTTTTCTAGGTGGCAATTTTCAATTAGCCAGACAAATTTTGAAGTTTATTACCCCAAGACGTTCAAATTCCACTCAAGCTGCTTTCTACAAAATCTTAGAAGACGAGCTGCAGGGGATCAGGGATGCCGGCGTCTGGAAGAGTGAGCGAATCATAACAACAAAACAATCTTCACAAATTGGAGTTACAACTCGCAAAGACAAAGTCCTCAACTTTTGCGCTAACAATTATCTTGGCCTTTCTGTAATTTTTTTCTTTTTATCAATCTGCAAATATATATATATATATTGAGAAATATAAAGTGGTATTTTCATAGAGTCATCCTGAAGTCATTAATGCTGCTAAGGCACAGTTGGACACCCATGGAAGTGGCTTAAGTTCTGTGAGATTCATTTGCGGAACCCAGGCAAGTCAATCACTTGGTTTGTGTCATGTATATGCATCGTAAACATCAATATTCAATACATTTGAGTATTTGTCTACTAAAAGTATCTATAGCAAAAAGAAATAAAATGTATCATTTGAAACACAGGATATTCATAAAGAGTTGGAAAAGAAGATAGCAAAATTTCATGGTCGAGAGGATGCCATTCTCTTCAGCAGCTGCTTTGATGCTAATGCAGCTACATTTGAGACAGTCCTAAATGATAATGATGCTGTGATATCTGATGAATTAAACCATGCTTCCATCATAGATGGCATCAGACTTTGTAAAGCTCAGCGTCATCGTTACCTTCACAGAGACATGAAAGGTCAATTTTATAATTGAAAAGCATTCTTGCCCTTATCTTTTTCAAAACTTGTTTTTATTGAATTATTTTAATTAGTTACATAAGTGGAAACATAAATGCCCTTAAAATGTTTTATAGAGAAATTACATCTATTTAAATTCATGCAAACTTCAGATTTGGAAAGCAAACTGTCTGCAACGCAGGACTGCAGGTTGAGGCTCATCGTCACTGATGGAGTTTTCAGCATGGATGGCAATGTTGCACCCCTCAAGTTAGACTACAGAGACAAATTGACCCAAATACATGTGGATGTAATTACTAGCAGATAATCATTATTTCAGGGATATAAGTGACCTTGCTTTGAAATACAATGCATTAATTTTCATTGATGAGAGTCATGCCACTGGCTTTTTTGGCAAGACAGGAAGGTTGGCAAAGCAACTTAACATTAAAATACTAAGGCCAATTCTAAAAAAAATTGGACTGTTATTTAAAGAGGAACAGAAGAATATTTTGGACTGAATGGAAGATCAGACATCATCAATTCAACTCTGGGCAAAGCTCTTGGTGGAGCAGCAGGTATAATGAATCTATGATATGTGATTGAATATATAATGGCTAGGTTGCTTATGTTATGCCAACAAGTAAATTACAAATGTTTTCAAAAGGTGGTTACACAACTGGACCAAAGATACTTATTGACCTTTTGAGAAACAGGGCAAGACCATATCTATTTTCCAACTCCTTGCCACCAGCTGTTGTTGCAGCTGCTTCAAAGGTCCCATTTTAGTCTATAATGTAATTTATTAATAAAATGTCTGTCAGGATTTTGCCATATCAAATGTGATCCTCTGCACTATCCATGCTTTATACTTAGATATCCTTTAACATTTTGGGTGAGAGAAGCTTACGAGAGGCTCTTAGCATTTACACAAATTTTGCTTGATTATATGTTATTAAGTTTAAGGTAACTAATGTTTGATAAAACTTGACAGGTGCATGGTGGGAGACATACATACACATTAGATAAATTAAAACTTTTACTATTTAAATTCATCCTGTGATTGTGTTAATAAAATGATTTTACTCATCTAGTCATTAGACTTGATAATGGAATCTCCTGATCTTGTCAACAAATTGGCTGCAAATACACACCTTTTCAGATCTAGGATGGCAGAGAATGGCTTCAATGTCCTGGTAATAATATATTTTTGAAAAATTGGAATATTAAGTACCAGATAAGTTTCTTCACAAGGGTGATAAGGACCATCCTATTTGCCCAGTGATGCTTGGAGATGCCAAACTTGCAGTGGCTTTTGCTGATGCTATGCTAGGTGAGAAAATACCTTCTTAATAAGAGCATTACCTCTCTAACATTTTTCATGTTAATCTTTTAAACTTCAGAAAAAGGTATATTTGTCATTGGATTCTCCTTTCCTGTTGTTCCTAAAGGTAACTGACTATTTTTAATTTTATTTCAAATAAGACCTGGATATCCAGATATTTGAAAATGTTGTCCACTTTTAGGCAAAGCCAGAATCAGAGTTCAGTTATCAGCCTCTCATTCTCTGGATGAAGTCAACAAAGCTGTTGATTCTTTTGTTGCTGTTGGGAAACAGCTAAAAGTTATATAACCCAACAAGACTAAATGGAACATATGTACTCATGAATTTAAAAAAAGAATCAGTGTAGTTATCATGATCTTCTATTCAAAAATTTAGAACTGACCATTATTTGTTTGGGAACATACATGATATGATACAAGAAAGTCAAATAGAATGATAATATATACAACACAATTACATAGAAGAGAATCTAGATGTTTTGCTTGTACATGCTGAACAAGTAACAGCTAAAATTTCCCACATAATTTTAAATTAATGTCTTCAGAAAATGTTCAGTAATTTGGATAATTTGGATTGGCAAAGCCCCACACAGGTGGAGCAAACCTTTGGTGACTTTGAAAATATTGAGAAATCATCATTTCAGCTGGGAGTGAACTCAATTCTGATGGATGAGAATAATGACTAAGATTGGAGTTTGCTGAAGGGGGGTTAAGCAGCATGGAGTTGACATGCCTGGAATTATTTGGTGCACCATTGCCAGAGGACGGAAGATATCTCTGCTGATCAGAGGGAATAGAATTAGTTGGAAAGATCTCAGGATGAGGCAGATTCCTCGGGTCTGAGTTGAAACTCTGATTGTCGCCAGTCGTCCTCAGTGGGTTGCTGTGGGCCTTGAGATCATCGGTGATTGGTGGTGAACGAGTAAGTTTTTGATACAGGAGATGCATAGGATGAGAAGGAACTAGAAGTCTACATGATGGTTTCTCATTGTTCACATGAGAAAGCTTTTGACCACAGCTTGGAAATCTTTCTTTGCAATTTTTCATTTGATTCTCTGTGGAAAAGCTAGCCTCAGAGTCATTGGCAAACATTCTCAGATCACATGCTCCAAAACCAGAGCCAACATCAGATGGATCTTCATCATTGCCCTTTGGAAGGCATTCGTTTTGAGATGCATTTGTTCCCTCTAAAGTATTTTTTCCAGAATGTGATTCTGAACCTAATAGATTTGAACCAGACTCTGAGCCATTGGGGCAAACAGATGTGGTATTTGCATTTGGGTTGGAGTTGCTAGTCCCTAATTTTTTCTTTTTTTTCTTTTTTTTGACTTTGACTGCTATAGGTGGCCTTTCACCAGTCAACACGACTGTTTGCTGAACGTTACTAAGTACCTGAGAATCAAAGGGGACCTCAATCTCAACAATTTTTGCACCATCAGCACCATGTTTTCTTTTGATGTGTCTCCTTATCCCATCAAGACGCTTAGTGGTATGAGAACAACTTGAGCATCCAAAGGGTTTAGAGTCAGTATGGACAAGAAGGTGTCTTTTCAGGTGTTCTGGTCTTCCCAGTCGCCTCTCACAAACTGGACACTTATAGGGCTTGATATCATTATGAATGACTTGATGTCTCTTCAATTTGCTTTGACTGTAAAATGTTCTTCCACATAGCTCACAAGAAAATGGTCGAAAGTTTATGTGAGTTTGAAGGTGGCGTTGCAGAGTGTTCCAATGTTGACATGGCACATTGCATACCAGACACAAGGCACCAGCATCACCTTTGAGGTGCTTGTAATACTCGTTGACATGAGCAACGCATAACTTCCTATATGAGTCAAATTTGTCTGGATCATTAGCTGCTGCAACAGACAAATATGACTTTATGATTCCCTTTGGATTTGCAAGGAGCTTGGAGTCCTCTGGGAAATGAGCTCCAAGAAGCATGCTTATTTTTTCCATTGTTGAGGGAGTTCCCTCTAGAGACTTGTTGTCTTGAGGCAACTCAGAACATTGAAATGAATTTTTATTTCCATTAGTGAAGGAATCATTCTCACTGCTGACAAAAGTCTGTTCCTCATTTGACATGTGCATTTTATGTGAAGAATTATTCGTGCCTATCTGAGAGGAGTTTAAGGGAAGTTCAGAAAATGGAGTATCCCCAGTTTCATCCAAAACATTACTTCGTGAGCATAATGACTCCATCTTGAGTTTGGCAGGATTTATTTTATCCTGTAATGTAAGGGAGTAGTGATCATTATCAAAAAAATTATAAAAGTCCTTGCTAAACAGCACAAGATTAATTATTCCATTAATTAAGAAAATAACTCAAAAATATCTAATATCACAAGTGATCACCATGGCTTAAATTTTGAAGCATGTTTAGCAGTCATTAAAATACCACTACTTTAAAACTCGTTGTTTACATGAAAGGTAAGTTTAAACCAGGCACTATGAATTTGGATATAATCTGTATTAATCACTATTTTACATCTATTTATGTTCCACCCTCATAATAGGAAGAACATTTGTGATAGAAGTCGCCACTTCACTTCAAGCATGCCCACTTATTCGCGCAAAATATTCAAAAATAATTTTGTAAATTTATATCCAAAATTTGAAATGTATAAAATATCTTAAATGTAATAAGCGTTTTCAATTCCATTACTGCGACATGACATAAAGTCTCACCAATAGATTTCTGATGATGCTGGCAATTTGGAACAATAACGTCCAAAGCAAAATACCGTTAACGAAAACATATCCCGATAGTAAAATGGATGGATGTGAAGGACGCGTCCAAATCAAAACATTTCCATAAAGGGGGAGGTGCCAAGAAATTGTGCATGGGAGTTCCTTGTTGTTATATGTTCCTACCAAAGTAAAGCATCTTGATTTAGTGACAGGACTACATTTAATGCTAAGAAAGTTTAGGAAAAACATCTTAATAAGACGATTCCTTTAAGTTTATACCTGTTAAGAATGACAATTTATAATGTAATTCTGTCTGCAATCTGTAACATAAATAAAAGTCTACAAGTAAATGCGTGTTTTTATTCGTCGTGTCTACTTTCACAATATAAGATTATGATAAGTGGGAGCTTTAGTCAGAGAACTTTAGACTTTTGATTGCATGAAAAACTTCCCTATATCTTCAGGAGATTTTGCGACTTATAGAGATTGTCTTCAGATACTGCTTAAAGAGCTCCAAGGTTGATTGGCATGATGAGTGGAAGGTCGTTCTGAGCAGTAGGTAAGTGAAGATAGCTTTCTATTTGTTTTCCACCTTGGAGAATTATTAGTCAACTGATAATTCACTGGACACAGGCCTTTTTTCGTGGGCATGATTTCGACACCTCATATTCTTTAAAAAAAAAAACTTAGAAACCTCCACATTTACACTGTTATTTAAAAAAAAAAAGTCTCAAACGTTCTTCCATAACGCCCAGATCCAATTTTGTATACTTATGCGCTTTGCGATGCTCACCGCGCTTCAATTTCCCCAAGTGCTTCACTTACGTTAAATCAGCGGAATCTGGCAAAAACAGTGCATCAAAACGAACACGACAAAATGATTTGCAAAACTTAAAAAGAACTGCGACTAATATCACACATCTGAACAAAGACGAATTCTTCAGAAGCAAATACCTGTGCAACGCATGCCTTGACCACCATCGCGAAGTCACAAAAAAGTTCAAAACGCGCAAATAGTTTTAACCAAAACCGTGTAAAGCAACTCATAACCACAAAATTTCAAGGGCCATTCTCCATGTGCTCAGATTTACTTTATTAACTTAAAAAATTGGCATAGTTATTTCAATAACAAGTTCACATCCAGACCCCGAGTTCATAAACTTCTTTAGGGTTTTTGCAGCTGAGTGCTTTAATTTCAGCCATACCCTCATCTGTTTGACTGTAGGGTTTAGCAAACCAATGATGATCAAAGAAGTACTGCAAGCAGGTGTAGAACTCTTTGTCTGTGTAATTATCCACTAACACAGGCAGGAATGGATCCAAGCTTTCAAATCCACTCTGTCCCAATAAATCTTGTGGAAGGTGTCTCTTTTCGTCAGCAATTGAAGCAGCATTTCCATCCACTGTGCAAACTATTGCTCCATTGTTCCAATCATTTGCTATTAGTTTTTTCATGAAGTGAATGATTGAGATCTCATCTGCAGAGTATTTCCTGTTCATCATAAAGCATATAAAATCAACTCAGGAACATTCATTTTTTAAAATAAATTATTTAAAACCAACTTGGTTCTATCTTCTTCTTTTTTAAATATTGTAATTCCCCACAAAGAATTAATACCATCAATAGCCACTAGCACTTTAAACTTTCCAGCATTGCACTGGCTCTTCAATTCCTTCAATATGATACCCATGACATCTGTGGCATATTTTGGTCTGCTTTGAGCAAAATCTATTAATTCACATAAGGATGTGTTTGGTTTGCTTTCATCCCTTTTTGTCCAAACATAATTCTCTGTAGTTCTGATATCCAATTTCTTTAAAAGCGGTTCATTCATAGTCCTAAAATCAGAAAGCCACCCTACTGCTACTGTAGGCTGGTCAAGTCTGGGTACTTTAGAGTGTGAGCTCAAATGGTTGTCAGCATGCATGTTCCTAAAAAAAATATTGTCAAATGTGAGACTAAAAAGTGATGTCATTTATATATGCAATTTAGAAAAATTACTGATGGTATTATAATATGTGCCTTTAAAACCGATTTAAAAATATAATAATACTACATTAATTGATAAAACAAACCTGTTAAAGATGGGAGCCCAAGGGATGTGAACTACCAACCAATCCTGGATGCCTACGTAATGAATGAGGTGTGCCAAAGTTGTCGACTTTCCACAACCATTTCTCCCATGAAGGACAAATTTTGGAACTGGAAGTTTTTCGTTAACCATTTTAAGATTTCCAGCAATCTCAATTGCTGGCTTTCTGATCATAATACATGCTTCCCCAAAAGAATTTGCTGTTGCATAATAATGAGGCATGAGACCCTTTGACATCCAGCGGTTAAAGTGTTCTTTAGGAACTGTGTAGAAAAGAGACTCTAGCCGTTGATCGTGCTTTGTGGGATCATCAATAGATGTGCGATACAAGGACCTTTTATCGTTTGTCGTAACTTTTTTAAATTCCGACACCATTGAGCTGCATTGCCTAACATCTGGAATGAAATTAATCTGGAAATTTATTCAATAATTATGAGTTTTTTAAGCTTCTAGGTTACAGCTGAATTTTGTTTAGATTAAATGTGGCGCATTGTCATCTAAAGTTTACTCGTCAGAATGAAATACTTTCATTATCGCCCAACCACGTCTTGACAATAAAAATTAAACGAACACTGGAAAGTAAACTTGCCAGAATATACTTTTAGAGAGTAATTCTTTAAAAACAAGTGGCAATAAGCGCGGAGACGCATGACTGTAAAATGCGATCTGTTTACAAAGTCATTGGATAAATAAGGGTAATGTAGTGATGAGCCGGTACCTAGAAGATAACGTAATTTGTCATGATGTTTCGATTTGAAATATTTTTTAAATATTGTTAGAAAAATTAATTTTAAAAGTAGAGTAAGGCAAAAGTAATAATTTATAAATTAAAACACCATTAAAAGTTAGCTCTTTAATCAGGCATCATCATTTTTAATAAAAAAAAAATTATAGTTTGTGTTTAACTGAAATGTTTCTGTCTTAATGTATGTAATGTTTTGCAAGTTAAATTCCCTTGCGGAATCAACACGTACTTTAATCTACAGACATGCCGCAGCTTACTACTCCATATCTGATGTGATCGCATTGTCCAAAACAGAGACGTAGCTAGCCCCCCAAAGTCCTCTTATAGTCTTGAGTTTCCAGTTCCAGACGTATATGCATCTTATTTGGAAACTTTGTATTGACGCTTTTCACCGTCCTAATCATCTAGCTATGCAACGAACGTTAATGAACAATTAATTAGTTTATTGATGCTTTTCGTCAAGCTCTACATCATCGCATATGTGTGTAGTTTAGTCCAAAAGTTAATTCATAATCATAACGTAATTTTTTATAAATTATTAAAACAATGTCATATTTTATAATGCAATCACAGATAAATATTAAAATGTATTACTGATAAATTTAGTAATGGCTCGCGCAATAAATTGAATCCGGTTTTAACCTTAGAGAAAATCAAAACATTCTTTACCACAGACGCAGCGGGCTATGCACCCTGACCTCTCTCCTCACCTTCACAGCCACGAGTGCAACATTGTGATCGACAAGCTCAAAGCATGTCACCGCGAAGTAAATATCTGTTACATTGATTTTAGTGTGAAACCCAAACTAGAGAAATGCTGGTGATCACCCGTCAGCTGACCCCTTGTACTTGTAAATAATATTCTATTCAGATATCGTAGCAACTACGAACCACTTAAGGTAACAATACAAATTTAAGTTTTTTAATTTTCAGAAATCGTTCAAGAAATTCTTTGGAGCTTGCAGTTCAATAGACCTTCTTGTGAAGGACTGCTTAAAAGAGGAAGTTAGTCATTTGAACCAAAAATCTAAATTGCCTTGTGACAAAAAATGTTTATTCTAGAGGAAGGCTAATGCAAGTCTAAACCGTTCCATGGCCAAAGAAAGACAAAATCAGAAAACATCAAGATAAAACTACTTTTCCATTTCACTAATATGTGCTAGTAATGAGTCTGTGTTTGTGTATCTGAAAACAATCCATTCAATCTGCCATGTACTCTGTGATCTATAACATCATCCAAAAAATAGTTTGTCTGTGTCTGAATATCAATATATTCAAGGTCACTCATGAACTCTTCAGCACCCAAACTGAGCATATCAGCAGTTTGAGTTTCAATGTCGTTTATTGTTTGGTCTTGTGAATTTTCTTCCACGAAAAGAAGATCGCATGTCTGAGTTCCTGCTGAACAATTGATGTCCGACAACAATTCATTGTAGCTGGTCTGTTGAGAGATTGACGAAAGAGTTTTGAGAGAGCTTGAAATGAACTGCATATCTGATGACTTATCCGTGTACGTCGATTGTAACGCATGATCATCCCCAATATATGAAGGTAGGAGGTCAAGTTTGTCAAGAGAATATTCACCATTACTGAATAAATAATGTGATGATAGGTTGCAGAGGTCTTGCAGGGTTTGGGTTTGACAGTCATTCATTTTTATTAGCATCTGGTAATCTGGAGTCATCTGAGGCAAAGAGTATCCATAAGCTAATAAAGTCTCTTTGTTTAGAAAGTTTGTCTGTGTGTGACTGTTCTCATGCTCTGTTAACTGATTTTTCCTTGACCAGAGCACCTTGATGTGAAACATTAATTTCGATTAAGTGTATAAAGGAAATTCATGTATTTTAGTTATGCATTAATGATCTTTACCTGTGACCCTTGTGATTTTCTGTTCATTTTAATGTGGTTAAAGTCATCGAAAGTCTGGGTTGAAGTTGTTCTGAACATTAAACCCTCATTTGTTTGGGTCATGGTTGATTTCCTTGTTTCTTCTTCAGATATCCTTCTGTTCATCAAATCACCATAATTTGCACCATTAGGCTGAGATGTTCCATCAACTAAATTATTTAATTCCCAATGTGAGCTTGAGAGCTGAGTAGTGACTACTTTTGGTAAAATCTTCCTTAGTTTTTTTTCTTCTGGTACTTCTTTTTTAATGACACGTTTCTCATTTGATGATTGTTCTATGAGATTTATATTATTATTCATTGGAATCTGGTGCTCTTTAAGGTTAGAAATTCCAATAGGATCAGAAGACTCGAAGATTCCTTTACTACATCTTTTATCATGTCTTTTTAAATCATACTTTCTACCAAATTTTGATTTGCACACTACACAGACAAATCTTTTTACACAGTGGACTTGTTTATAATGCTATAAAAAAAATTCATTAAAATAATGTAACATACGAATGCATGTAAGCAAACCTGTCTTAACAACTTCATGGATGTAAAAAACTTTGAGGAAGTGTAACAATAATGATATGTACAATTCTCTTCTGGGCAATGGTATTGACATTCTTCAGGCATCATCTTCTCCCTCTTTGCTAAATGGAGATCAGAGTTTGTCTATAAGCAGAAAACATCTGAGAATGCATTCTGATCTTTGCTTTTTTAACACCACTTACTTTTATGATTTTGTGGACTTTCACCAAATGAAACCTCAATGCTGATGAATGCTTAAAAGTTTTATTGCATCCCTTTTCCAAGCAAGTCAAGTTCTCAGATTTCTCTAGCTCCAACTCAAATCTAGATGGAAATACCTTGGCCATTGTTTTGTTAATAAATAACAATATATTTACAAATCACGAATAATTTGAATGAGGGTCCATAATTTCTTTCAAATCTGAAAAAATCAGTCATCAGGTTAAAGATTCATGAAAGATGCTGAAGTCACTTCATATTTCTTCTTAGACAGAAATGTTTAATTATTTATTAAGACAATCATGTAAACATTTGTTAATATAAGATAACAAAACAAATAATTAACAAGTTTTTCCCAATGTTTCATTTAATGTTGTTTTAGAAACACTACAAATCTGCTGTTGACTGAGCCCCTATATTTAAGCGACAAATTAGGCACAGGCTAAGTTTAACTAATTAGCCACATATTAATAAATCTCTCATAACTCCTCCATATCTACACAAGGCAACTTCTTAATTTACTGGAGGCTGCATTAACCAATTTAAGTGTTATAAAGATTTAATTTACCTCACAATCACCGTTGTCTCGAGCAACACTATATTTAAACCTAATACGATTAGCTCCAAAACAGCTAGAACTATCACAACATAGTCAATTATCACCCCAAGCAAGGAATCTTGCGTAAATGACAATTTTGTTTCTTTTAAAACCCTCAGATATTCATCCCAAATAGATTACATTTAAAATGTCACTTTAAGTTTCTAAAGCACAATACTGCAAAAAAGCTCTTCGAAGTGCTAAAATCGCCACACAACTCTTACGTGATAAATTATATTAAGCTAGATTTGGCAACAAACTTCAACCAATCACAGTAAGAGTAACACTGCGAACGAAATTGAAATTGTTATATTTGCATGGACGGTTATGTGTGTGATCGTTGTCGTATTGCTGTTAGCTCTAAAAGGAGTTTGTTTTTAATCATAGTAATTACGATTCATAAGTAAATGGAGTCGAGTTCCGTCGATGGTGTTAATATCGACTGCGATTTACCCCGTGAAAAAAACAGTTTGTTTGACTCCTTCGAGGATTACTTGGATCATTTAGATTCTTTCTTAAAGTTCGAATCTCCAGACAAATGGTTTATTAATTCTGAGGAAAATCCTTGTGAAAAAATATCTCTGGATAGTAATAGTGAAACTGACTCCGCCGAAATAGAAAATTCGGGTTCGATTCTAAAGATTAGATTAGATTATGCATGGACGCCATCTTCAGATGAAAGCAAAGCAGAGAATGTTTCAGATGCATCCACACCTTTACGGAAGCATAGTATATCTTCAAATGAAAGCAAAACAGATATTGTTTCAGTGACTTCAACCTCTGATTCTTCACCAGTAGTTTCCAATCACGATACTGATATTTTTATCAGAGTAGACAATTTTGATCAAGATTGCAATAGATTGATATCTAACAAAAGAAAGCGAAGGCTTACATGTGAAGAGTTCATTTCCCATTTAAGACATACAAGGAAATCAATTTCTTTGGATTGCAAGAAGATATCAGAGGAAGAAACATGGGAGTTGTCTCCTGATTTGAATTGTGAGGAGAAGGCAAAAGCTTCTAAACTGCTTAGAAAAAGGCAGAAAGTTGTCGAAGAGATTCTGGCTACAGAAGAAACTTATTTTCATCATTTGGAGTTAATTGTTGATGTTAGCTTGCAAAAATTTGTTTTGTTTTCTAAAGTACTGAAATTAATGCTTTAACAATGATATTTTTTAGCTTTTCATGGAACCTTTGCAAAATCTTCATATCCTGCCAGACCAAGTACTAACAACAATATTTGGAGAAATCCAGTTGATTATGACTCTCAGCAAAGAGCTTTCTTTGCATTTATCAACGAAATCTGTTGGAGAAGCATTTTTATCATTAGCACCATTCCTGAAGCTCTATTCGACTTATGCACAAAACCATGAGCGAGCACTTGCCACTCTTATTGTAGGTTTCATTATTTTTCCAAATTGATGGTCAATTATTACTTTTTATTTTAATGTTTAGGAATGGGATCAAAGGTCTCCAGAGTTTTCAAAGTTTCGAAGGCAGCAAGAAGAAGAGCCAGAAATGAAAGGGTTGAAACTGAATGCTCTTCTTATAACTCCTGTTCAGAGAGTTCCAAGGTGGTTTTTTTTTCTTTAATAAAGAGTTAAGACTATTGCCAAGACTAGTTGCTACCAAAATTTCTTTTTAATTTTTAGTATTAATATTCCTTGTGTGCAATAAATAATGTGCTTTGATGTTCATTAATTATTTGCTCAGATATAAATTATTGCTGGAGGGTCTCTTGTCATGCACATCTGCAGACCATGAAGATTTTGAAGACTTGAAAGGTAATCATCTTTTGGACATTTCAGATAGTTTCTGTTGCTCCTACTAATTAACTTTATTAGTTAGTTTCAGAAAAAATTTATATATCACATATCATAGGTGTTTGACATTTATGTATTTATAATCAGATATATGTTATTGCATCTGCTATTATTGTTCTGTAGATGCTGTCAGAGAAATTGCTATGGTAGCAAATCACATCAATGAGCACATACGACAGCAGGACAATTTTATGAAAATGTTGGCCATTCAGAAGTCCTTTTCAAGGTCTTCAGAGTCTAGGATTCTTGTTCCTGGAAGGACATTTATAAAGGAAGGAATTCTGAAGAAAGTAAGAATTACTGTCGTATGCTTGTATACGTATTTATTAGTATTTACATCAATCCAGTATTATGAATGCCTTGCTTATCCGAATTGGATGCTAAGGCACTACAATCACCTGACCTTTTATACAACCAAAGGTGCTTCTCGACACTACGGAGACGTTGCGTGAAATGACTCACAATGACTTGCTATTACCAATCAATTATATAATATTATTTATTTCATATAATCATATCAAATAATGTAAACATGTTGCTTATTAATTAATCCTAATAAATTCTCATTCTCAATTCAATGGTTTCAGGTTTCAAGTGATGGAAAGAAGTATCATGAGAGGATATTTTTCTTATTCTCTGATATCTTGATTTATGCTAAACCTCGACTTTTGGATCCAACAGCAAGTGGTGGTCAATACAATTCTCTTAACTGCTGCTGCACCATGCCTCTCCATCATTGCATTGTTGATAGAGTTCTTGGGGATAACAGGGGACAAGGGTCGTTGTTCAGTGTATGTTGTTTCAGCTAACATTTATGATTTTTTTTCATTGGTTCTTGCTCGAATAACATCGGTATGCATTAGGCTAGTTAGCATTGATTAATTAGTGGATTGTAGATTTTACCAAGGTTTAATGCATATCTTTGAAAAAAATATTCCTTTCATATAATCACAGGCATATATTTGCCTGAGAATAAATATGCACAATTATCTTATTGAATCATGTGTTGTTGCATTTCACAAGTAAAGTTATCTCGATATATTTCTCATATAGATAAAATGCAAAAACGAATTTCTTCTTCTATTCTCTGATCAAAATACTGTCAGCGATTGGATTTCAATTCTCAGGAAACAAATCAGGTAAGATGTGAGATTTTTTAAGTAATGCCTGATGATTGAAATCCAATGCATTTGGAATGTTGTTTTTTATTTAATGAACCAGTATTTAAGCATAATAAAGGATTTATTCGATTATTCCTAGTGAGGTAAAAAACAAGAGGCAAACCCTTAGAAAGAAAAGCAGTGCTCTTCAGCCAATGAGGCAAGAGAGGTTTTTGAATCTGTTCAAAAGAAAGACCACCCCTCATGTAAAATATATATTTTTTCTTCTAAACATGTTATGTACCAAATCATCTTGTTCTAATATATAACAAAGTCTTTAAATTTTCTTTTTTTGTTAGAATACTCCTGAAAAGGGTACAAAAAAGAAGATGACACCAAACCATCCGAAATCAGTCACTCCCGTAAATTCAGAAAAATCATTGAAGTCCAGAAAAGAACCAATAACACCAAGCAGAGGCTTTGGAACTGGTCTGACTTGCCTTAGGAGAAGCAAAAAAAAAATTTTTTCTGAGTTGCCTGTACCAGAAAAGCCTAAAGTAGAGACATTTTCTTTTTTATTAATAATTTGTTTAAATATTAAAAGGGTCATATTATTTCCAGGTATTTAATGACTTCACCATAATTGAGGAAACCAACATTTTTGTCGGGCAAAATAACATCACTCTGAATGACAGCTTAGAAAACATTTTGACTTGTGGTTCAACAAAGCAAAGTGAAATCACAAATAGATTGGTGCCTATAATATTGGAGTCAGATGAATCACCAACAAGGCTTCAAGATTCAGGAACTTTTCATTATTTAAACAATCTACCAAATGATCCCCCACTGAATGAACAATTTGCTGAGTCTTCCTGTCCATCATCTCCTGCTTTGAAAATAAGTGCTTACTTTGATACCTCAAATCATAAAGACCTTGAACCTGGATCATTCACTCCTTCTCCATACAAGAATGTTACCATAAGGAAAACTCCTGGATCAAAGAACAAATTGGTACATATCCATGAAGGCACTTTACTAAGAACTCAGTTGTAAAAGATTTGAAATCAAAACGCTTCTGATCATGATTTAGATGTGTTTTCCATTCAGTTGTTATGTTACTGCAATGATTTGAATTTTTATCATATGTAAGTAGAATCTAGTTGTTTGATTTTTTGATAATAAGTACCAAAATCACCATTTTTCTAGTCTTTTGAAATATCACTGGCTAAACTTAAAAGTAAAATTGATTTAAAGGACCTCAGCGTCTGAAACTAGTTGTGGTGACCAAAGTAGAGGGTAGTTGATGAAAAAATAGTTTGTATTTGGGGGAGAAGTGGGTTGAATACATCTAGGATTTATTCGGATTTATTAGGTGGGTTCGGCAGTTCGTTGGCTCTGGAGCTCGCGTTATTGACCGGTTTGCCAGTTCAAAATACACGCTTTGGTCCCAGTGGCGGAATGGGAGATAAATCTTTACCGAGAAATATAAGGGCGGCATTCATATATCGTATTTTTTGTTATTCTACGCAGTGCCTACTAATAAATGTAATTTGATTTTCAATATAATTATACTCGTAATATAACAAAAAATGTCATTAAATATGCTAAAGAGTGTATAATGTTTAAGTTAGTGTTACGGTATTATTATTATATTTTATTTTTATTTTAATCACCAAAAATAAGCAAACAAAACTACAACACAAACATAACCGAAATCACAACCATCATTCTGGTGGACTTGACGGTACCGTTGGAGGACAGACTCGAATATAGCAATGCGCTCCAAAGTAAAGTATGAAGGGATGTCGATGGACCTAAAAGCGAAAGGCTACAGAACCTCTTTCCCGTCGAGGTTGGCACAAGGGGCTAAGTCTGCAGGACTTATGCTTTCATCAGAAGCGGCCTCCTTCTGGATCTGATAAGTGAGAAGCCAGAAGAAGTCTTCTGAAACCACTGCAAGAAAGCCGGAGAAAGCCGTCAATGAGCCAATGATGCGACGGACCGACTCCTTGGCCGACAGAGTCGAGAAAAGCAAGCCGGTCGCGGGCTATATACACCAATCATCATTGGTTTGCTAAACCCTACAGTCAAACAGATGAGGGTATGGCAGATATTAAAGCAGTCAGCTGCAAAAACCTTAAAAAAGTTTATGAACTCGTGGTCTGGATGTGCACAAAGTAAATCTTAGAAGTCCTTTGGATAAATAATAATGAAACTAATAATGTTAAGGGGAGGGTTGTGTGTGCTAAATTATTGGTTTCGCCCCGGCGCCGAAATCCCTAGTTAAACCTCTACTCTCAAAATGCTTCTGGAACGCACTACCCCTTGTAAGAGCTCAACCATCTCTGGAACTCTTCAAACGTCACCTGAAGACATAAATATTAACTTTCTGTTGATTTTTTATTTCTTTTTTACTTTTTTTAAAAATTGATTTAGGCTTTCGGTAGTCTACCAGAAGTCAGACTGTCACTTGTAAGTATTTGTCTGCAACGCCCACCAGCATGGCAAGTGAGCAGTAATGTAGCAGGACAATCAATTCGATTACTAACCAATGAATGCCGATCGAACGACTCTTACTGCAAGAGTGCAAGTGCAGGTTCGCAATGATTATTTCTGGAATACGGATTATATAAAAGAGTACTTGGTAATTAATAAAGCATTGTTGATAATGTTGACTTTTTATTACATCATTGTTTCACGACATAGTAATTTAAATCATGTGATGGGTTATATATCGTGAGTCATTTTTTAACTTTCGGTTTGGTTTCGGTTTCGACAGAAAGAGTATACCATCAAGAGTGAACTTGAAAGGCACTATATTCAACTTCCGAATTCCTCCCATTACCACGGAATCCTGAATTTTTCTGGACAATCTTAGCAAGTCCGAGACTCTTGCAGACACCTTCACTCTTCGGCAGCAACGTAAACTTGTCCCCGCACTTCGCACAAATCAAGAATTCTTTTACCTTAACGCCCTAAATCTTCCAGCCTGACCCACACGACTCATCCCTCTCGGACGTGGTAAGTATTTCTGAGATTCATGAAGCCCTCCGGAAATATGGAAACTCCTCCCTAGGTTATGATGGAATATACTACGATGTGCTTCGAAAACTTCCTCATTCCAGTCGAAGGAGTTCTTTCCTAAAAAAGGCAAACCTTCTTCTGCGCCCAATTTTTATAGACCTATTTCCCTCTACTCTCTGCCAACTACCTGTGATAGTGGTCGCTGTACTCAGATGGTTTTTGGAGAGCGGAAATCTTCATCCCTTTCAAGCTGGATTCACAAAAAGACGAGGATGCGCAAACTAGATAGTCAGACTAGTGCAAGCTATTGCTGGAACTTCCACCCAGAAGAATATGACTCTGGGAGTTTTCCTTGACCTATAAAAGGCCTTTGACATGGTCTGGAGAGGAGGGATGATCAACCAACTTTTCCAAATGAGCATCAAGGGCAGAGGGCCACACTGGATATATAATTTTCTCCAGGACCGCACCATTCAGGTTAGAGTTGGGGCAACCCTTACCCGACCCTATCCCTTGGAAAACGGCACACCCAAGGCAGCGTTTTGAGTCCACTTCTCTTCATTGTCATGATGAACGGGGAGACCAATAAAAGAAGTCCAGTCGATGTATGAAGACGATATCGCCCTTTGAACCACCGCTGCCAAACTGGGCGCTAGTACGTCCCGCTTGCAAAAACTGCATGCTGAAAGAAACAACTAAGTTCTCATTTGCCAATGGTTTTAAAATATCCACTAATAAGTCGCAAGCAGTTCGTTTCCGCAAGCAGCAAAGCAAAGGTGCTTAAAGCGTCTTAATGTTTTGAAAACAACCTCTGGCAGCTCATGGGGAGCGAGTAAGTAAAATACACTGCAAATATGCAGAGCCACCATTCGATCTCTGATGGACTGCGACTGCGAAGTTGATCTTGGAGGCGAACGAATCAAGAGGGTCTACGAGAAGATCCAGGCGCAAGCTCGACGGTTCGTTAGCTCTGGAGCTGGCATTGTTAGCTGGCGTGCTCGTAATTGTATGTAGCTTTTTGAGTGCCAGTTCAAAATACATCCTTTTGTTCTTACCTTTTCTGAATTAAAATTTTTGCTCAAATTTGATTTAAATAAATTCTTCAGAGAAATCCCATAACAGTTTAGACATGAAGCTAATTGAAGCGATAATCTTAACGGCAAATAATGTAGGCAAGTCACAGTTATCGCCAAGATTATTGTACACAATAAATGTCTTCGTTGAATAAAGGACTCAACTTTTTCAATAAGAAATCGTCTGCTACTCGTACTCAATTGAACTTTGGGAATCTTGACCGTGCGAAATTCTGCTACTGGTGGACTTAACTTTGTTTAATACGGAGAATGATTATTCATGGTTTGAATGTAGGTGTGCGACAGATATCTACAGGTTACAAAAAAAACAAGGTTGCGATTATTGTTGCGAAAAGGTTTGTGGGAATAGGAAATAATTTTTAAGGTGATTCACAATATTCAAGTGCGCAAATCGAATGCGATACATTCATTGAAAGATTCACTGGGAGAAAGTGGCTTTATTAGTCACAGTCCATTCAAACATTAAAACAAAACCTTTTGCGGTAATTGCTGCACGCGGTGAATAACTAATGCTAACCATTCGAGTTTAACTAAGCTTAGTTTAGCACAAACATATTTCTACCAATTGACTTTGATAATATCACATCCAAAAATGGCTACCGTGGAACCTTTTGAAGTTTTGGAATTATTCAATTCACTAGTAACGTTAATCTGATAAGTAATGTGTTCGATCTTTGACTCCAACATCAAAACCTACATTCAATAATTGTTCAAAATAAAATCAGTACTTCAGGTTCCAAATGTTATTCATGCTTAGGTGATGAACGCAGGGAGAAATATTTTTTTACAACAATTAATTACAATCTGTATACTCCACTCTGATTTTGGCATTGACGGTCTTGCCCTCTCGTGGCTTTGCTCCTACCTTTCCAACAGATCTCAATACGTTAAGCTTGGCGATCACACTTCCCCCTCCGCTGCTCTCCTTGCCGGGGTTCCTCAGGGCTCTGTCCTAGGACCCCTGCTTTTCACGACCTATACCTCACCCCTGTCCGACATAGTTAAGAACTTCGACGTGTCTTTTCACCA
>MPNW01000119.1:36974-115844 GCA_011800805.1 Hirudo medicinalis
GAAGCAATTCATTTTTTTTATAGCTAATAAATATCTTATTAATGATAATGGGAAGATGCATTTCTCACAATAATAATAATAATAATAGTAAGTGAAAGTTGTTAATTGCCTTGAGTTTCATGCTCGATCAAGGATTACTAATGATAGGCAGAGATGATTTAAAGCTTGTTTCCTTGACGACAAGCACTCGAATCTTCAGCACTCGGTCGACACGAGAGCATCATCACCCACCTCATCGACCATGTCATCAGTCTCACCGGTCTCTCTGATCACAAGGTGAGTGTTATGATGGTTATAGACTTTAGTGGTTGTAAATAAAAAATAATTGCAAGAATTGTGGTTGCTGTTGTTTTCAGTGGCAGCAAAAGCTTTGCCCAACTTTCCTTAAATTAACTGATGTCCTCATCCTTGATTGTCAGTTTCAAAAATGACAATGCTTTAATTGAAACATTTGGAGGAGAGTGCATCTGCCCTAATTGACAACTACGGTTTTGTGTGGTAATATTTTGAATTTCGATATATTGAAATTTTTCAGGGTGGAGTGTTTCTGTTGTTTCTGACAATGTGCCTTTCTGTTGGCTACAAAGTTGCATCAAAGAATCTTTCTCTGGACATTGGCGGATCAAAGAGGTTAAATTCTCTCAGCAACCTTGCATCTCTTGTCATACTCTTTCCATGGTTCATTGTAGTGTCTTGTACAACTCAGGTTTGTCTCCAATCTATATTTTTATTGTTATTTTGGTACTATGCTATTGTTATGATCAGACTCTTACAATAACAATAATAATAGTGGAATAATTGAAGTTTTGAAATTTTGCAATTTTGTAGAATGACATTGGATCATGGTTTTCGCTCATTTTGCCTGTCATAATCTCATCACTGTTTGTCCTGGTTGTTGACTATTACATTGAAGGAGTCTCCATCAACAGACTTGAGACCACAAAAACTTCACAGATATCTTGCTATGCAATTTCATTTGCTGCTATCTTCATTGGTAAGTTATGCAGACTGTGATATCAGAGCAGAATGTCCTTATGAAGGACACATGTAGTTGCCAATGTTTGGTCATGACCCCTTGTTCTGTGCATCAATCTTGGACAGAGTGATTTTTCAACAAATATGTGCAACATCACATAAGCTAATATTAGACCTGCTTTCTTTACCTTTAATCTTTAAGCTTAATGATACAATTTGAGTCATGTCATCTCACCATACAAGTAAATCATCTCTGTAGACTTATAAATGTTTTAAAAATGGTTAATAAACAGCTATATTCATGGATCTAAAAAGCAGTTTGATTTTATCAAAGACTGGTGAGACTGATAACATGGTCGATGAGGTGGGTGATGATGCTCTCATGTCGACCGAGTGCTGAGGATTCGAGTGCTTGTTGTCAAGGAAACAAGCTTTAAATCATCTCTGCCTATCATTAGTAATCCTTGATCTAGCATGAAACTCAAATTCAAATAACAACTTTCATTTACTATTATTATTATTATTATTATTATGAGAAATTCATTTTCCCATCAATTGTCATTAATAAAATATTTATTAGCTATAAAAAAAAGAATTGCTTANGGTCAAAGAGCATGATGCACAGGAAACCAAGAAGAAATAACATGGCACCTCTTGTCTGTGAATATAAATGAATGAATGAAGGATGTGTTATTGTAATTGCTTGATTAATTCTAAGTGAAATTAATGACTTGGTATTTGTAACAACATGAACTTCCATTAATTACCAGCATTACCTAGATTTTCCTTCTACGGAAACTTAGGCATTACATTGTATTTTGCGGATGACAATTGGAATTTTATCAGCTTTTCATTCTTAATTTTTTACAGGCCTGGCATGGAACCATCCATTTTCTGGACAGGTGACAAGTGTTGAAGCCTTGAAGAACATCATCACAAGTGATCATCAACTCTCTCTTGGAGTTTGGCTCAGTCTTTCATTCTTCATCTTAGGTTCATATTTGCACTTCTTTGACATTAATAATTTACAAAAATCCTCTCTGGAAATTGATAATTTGTTATGTTAATTTAAATATTTTATGTAAGCAGTCTTGTCTAATTTTCTGAATTCAAGTTTGAATGGTTAATAAATATTGATATTTACAATGAATTGCATTGAGCACCTGTTCTTATGCTTGTTTCTAGTGCTGCAATTAATTGAACACCAATACATGTGAGACTTTGTAAACTGATTCATTGTCTACCCCTTTTGTATTGTAGCAACATACATTCTCTTGAAGCCATACAGGGTGAGCAGAGGCAGCTTGGTTGGCTACTGCACCTCTGGGCCTCTGTATAATTATGCAGGGGAAGCCTTTCACAGAACATCTCAGTCCTTCTTCATAGTGCTCAAGAATGGACTCCACAAGATCCTAGAAGAACCAGATTCAAGGAAGATCTTTTATTTTCTCTGCATTAACCTGGTTAATATTTTATTATGTGTTTACATTATTTAAGGTTTAATTTATGATTTATAAACTATGATTTAAAGCCCAGTTACTAAAAATTTGTTTGTGAAGTAGTTCTTAAAAATGAGTTTGATTTTTTTGCAGTCCTTCACATTTGTGGAGCTTGCTTATGGTGTTTGGACCAACAGTCTTGGCTTGATATCTGACGGCTTTCACATGTTCTTTGATTGTTCGGCCCTCGTGATGGGTCTATATGCCGCTGTCATGAGTCATTGGAAAGCCACAAGAATATTTTCTTTTGGGTTTGGTTTATATATGACATTTTGATTGCTTTATTACACATCTTTTGTATCTGAATTGGATGTGAAGGCTCTACAATTGCCCAACCGTTTTTACAGCAAGTCATCCCAAGAGCACACCCTGGCAGTGCAGGCTGGGTTGCGAACACAACGGCTGTTGTTTATACTTTTATACTGTATATATGAATTTAAACTGTATTTTTAAAAACCTTTTCATCTTAATTCTTGACATCTACATCTTGACATCTGGTGACTTACAACCACCCTTTTGCTATTGAGTTCCTAAAATATAAAAATTAATGAATTTGGTCATAACATACATTTAGCTGGCGAAGATTCCACTATGAAAATTGCTTTTAGCTCAAAGCTTTCTTAAAAGCAAACGAGTAAAAGGCTCCTACCTTGGAAAATAATTTTGAAAGTGATTTTATATCTTTTGCTAGGTATGATCGAGCTGAGATATTGTCAGGCTTCATCAATGGACTCTTCCTCATTGTCATATCTTTATTTGTTTTTATGGCTGCTGTATCGAGACTTCTTGACCCTCCGGATATTAAAACAGATCGACTTCTTGTCAGTTTTTGCTTTATAAGATTAATTTTTTAATAAATTCATTTAAGTAGCCAAAATCATTTATAATTTTAGAGATAAGGTAACATGTGGGATTAGTTATGTTGAAGTTTTATTTGATGTTTTAAAAACTTGACTCTTAGAAAGTTAATTTTAGTAATTATTTCCATTTCAACTTTTTTGAGACAAATTATTTGCATTTGTTTAAATGAATTTTTCAGTTTGTTTCAGTGGCTGGATTTTGTGTGAATCTAATTGGAATTGTGGCATT
Organism: Hirudo medicinalis; assembly: GCA_011800805.1. Classification (NCBI taxonomy): domain Eukaryota; kingdom Metazoa; phylum Annelida; class Clitellata; order Hirudinida; family Hirudinidae; genus Hirudo; species Hirudo medicinalis. The sequence goes on from MPNW01000119.1 coordinate 40,538, forward strand.
TAGACATACCCATTCTCATGGAGGACAAATAGGTCATTCCCATGGACCCTCCCATGGTCATGGTTAGTTGAACTGGAAATAAGCAATGCTTTTGTTTACATTTATGTTTCATTTATATTCTTCTTAATGTTGATTGGTAACAAAATAGTCTCAAGTGTTTAAAAGGGTTGTGCTATTGATAAAAATTGTGATAATGATATTAAAGTTTCATGTCATGTGGCTAATTATAAATAATTTAAAATGAGTGCCTTTGCATTAAAAATCTTTTGATGCTCAGACAATAATGAATATTACACTAGCTTGAATATTTCCAATCTTTAGGTCATTCGCATAGTCACTCCCACAGTCATGGGCATTCTCATGAACATTCAGAGTGTTCAAGCAGTGTCCACAACACGAACATGGAAGGTGTCCACTTATGTTCATTTGACTTACATAGTTGACATAATCTTTCCAATGCAAAATGTTCTTACACAGGTGTCTTCCTCCATATTCTTGCTGATACATTGGGCAGTGTCGGGGTAATAATTTCCACCCTTTTGATCCAAACATTTGGGTGGAAGGTGGCAGACCCAATATGCTCCATCTTCATTTCCATCTTGATATTCGTCAGTGTGCTCCCGCTTCTTAAGGTAACGTCAGGCATTTTGCTTCTCAGAATACCGGATGAGACTCTGCACAACTTGACATCTGTTCTTCAAAGGGTTTGTGGTGTTTATTGTCTTTGTGATGCTATATATTGAATTCACATGTTAGCATTTAGTTGCATAACATTGGTCAAGTGGATTTAATATGATCATATTAGAGCACAATGTAATCTTATTGAAAGTCATTTAAATGAGGGTTCATTGAAAGTTGGATAAGATTATTTATTCTTTCGAGGTCGTTTAGTTTTAACAGATCAGCTCGATTTACCTGTTAATATTGGCAGAAATTTTCTTTAAAAATGGGCATCACTATTTTAAATTGTGTTGCATAATTACGCATCCAGATTAGATGATGTTTTAAATAGTTACAAACATTTATTAGAAGCAAGAATTATCTGAAAAATCTCGTACTCTTCTAAAAATCAATGCTAAGCTAATTGCAAAGAATGATGCTTGCATGTGTTAATGCTTTGTTGGGATTGCTAAATTTAATTACATTACAACTTTCAAATTGTCTTCAATGTATTATTCATCATCACATTTATGCTTATGGGTTTTGATCACTCTAATACTATAATAAATTCTTTCTTGTTTACTGCTTTTATAGTTAAGCTCGTTGGAGGGAGTCATCTGCTACAGCAACGAGAGGTTCTGGAGACATTCTGGAACCACTTTATGTGGCACAATCCATATTCAGGTCAAACCTGAAGTCATTGAACAAAAATTAGTGCCTCAGGTGGGAGTAAAACTTTAAAGTTTTCAAGATTATGTGTACTATTAGAATTAAAGATATTGATAAGATTATTTCATTATAAGTACTCTTTTGGGCATTTAATAAATCTAGATATTTTTTATATTTTCAGTCATAAAAGTAACACTTTTTTGTAACAGTAATTAAAAATAATTTAAATTTTTACTTTTAGATCACATCTATGTTTAAGGACATAGGTTATAACAATCTCTGCATTCAAATAGAGAAACCATCTTTCTACCAGCATTTGGTTGGCCTAGGTATGAACAATGAAAAGACAAGAATTAGCCTGAGTAATGATTCATTTAGGTGATTTAAGACTTCAAATCATAAGTTTATGAAATTTTTGAGTAATTTCTCATGGAATTGTTGTCTTTTTGGTCTTTGGTGAACAATGCGCATTTTTCTTTGATTACTTGTGCGTTGGTTCTTCCAAGTGTCGAGACTGATTTACTATTTTTATGTGCAAATGTAATCACTTTATAAATTTTGTGGGAATTTTAATGGGTTACTTATATGAGGATTTGTGACTGTGAGGTCCTCTATTAACAACATTCAATAATGTTTCTTAAGACAAAGGCTCAAAAGCAGCAAGTGGTCTAAAGCAGTTAGTGTGCAGTCCCCACATACATTTTTTTAAAGTCATTTTTTAAACGCTGGAGTATCATAATTAGGAGATGGGTGGTTTATGGTGACTTTTTATTTCGAAGTGTTTTTGGGTATGAGTTCGAAAAATAAAGCGTTGACTACCAATTAATTATTTGCGCGAGGCTAGCCCGCTAAAATAGCCCATTGGTGGAGGGCAGTCGGTTGCCTAAAAACGCTCGAAATGTAACCATTTTCGGAATAAATCGCATCAGTAGAACCACGAGGCCTACATTACAGAAAATATAAGAATTGTGAAATATATTCGAGGTTTTCATTTCACGTTTATGTAGAGTCAGATGTGTTTTATCACTCCTTCCTAATCACCTAGTTATCATTAAAAATATTATGGGCCGCCCTAAATTCTTCTAGCACTGCGTTAACGCACCGCCGTCAGGATCTTCAATTAAATAATACTGATGTTGTAATGTTTTTAGATTAATTGTTAATTATTAACCAATATCGATCATAATATTTCCATTTTCAGCCAGTCCGAAGTTACAGATCAAACTCCCTCCTTTTCATGTCCACCAACATCCCAACAACAGGAAGAGCGTAAAGACGAGATGGACAACACCAACACCTGCTACCTCAAATGGCTGCTCTAAGTGAAGCAGAAACTGTTGCTCCAAAAAGAACATAGACTAATACTATATATACTACTATAATGTATACTACATACTACTAATACCCTGCTAGGATTTACCCGTTCAAGGGGAAAGAAAGCTGTTTGGTTAAAGCCAAATTCAGTATAACTCTAGGACACTAATTAGTCATTCGTGAATTTCGAGACTGCCAATTTGTAAACGCTCAAAAAAATGTACTCAAGGTCCAAGTACAAGTACAATATGCTGTATTATCTGTAACATCATCAATGAATATTAGGTAAAGTGTACTTCCCAGGCGAGGTGTGATAGAAGAAAATATGATATTAAAAAATCATCACAGGAGTCGTTTAAATGGCTCAAATGTATGCCAAGAAAACGTGTGATTTCTTCGCTCGGATGTCCTCACGTAACTGTTTTCGAGCGCTCTTTGCCATGTTTAGTCTGTAACGAATCTTTTCGTCGGATTTCAAGTTTCCGAAAACTTTGGAACTGCTCACGAGATAAGTTCTCGTTGTTTTAAATCATGATACGAATTGGGCGTTCATTTGAATACCTATGTCAAATTTAGTGCACTACTAGACTTACCTATATTTGAGTAAACATTTTACCAGGTGAAATAATATTAATAAATAATTACTCAAATTGTATCTATTGAAGGTAATTTAAAATGATGCAATTTGATACTTTTGGTTATAAATCAAATAAAACGATTGCGCATTATTTGAAATATTTTGTCAGTACTGTATGTGCGGCGATTGTTACATCACGTCACTGTTTACGACTTGCCTGCCTCACGTGTGATTATTTCTTTTGAGCATCTCCATCTATAATAATGGTGTTAGGAGGTCAAAATCTTCTGGAAAAAGCTAAAGAAGTTGCTGCTTATGCTGCAGTCGACGAATTTGTTAAGGTTTTATCTAATTGTTCATCTTGACCTATTTAATAAATTGCTTTTTGGATTTTAATAACCTCAAAAACTTTATAAATCTTGCATAATTGCAAGTTTGATCATAATTATATTTATATAATTTTATTTCATCAGGACGGACAAGTTGTGGGCATTGGTAGTGGCTCAACTATCGAATATGCCATCAAGAGATTAGGTAAGGATGTTTGTGCTACTTTGTGGCGTGATTTAACGACAAGTTATTGTTTTCGTTTTAGGTGAAAAGGTGCTATCAGAAAACTTAAAAATTATATGCATCCCTTCATCTTATCAGGTAATAACTACATCCAATTTTGATGACCAAGCCCATCTCTTGAAGCTTTTTAAAACTTTTCTGTAGGCTCAAAGGATTCTTCAGTCATCCAAGTCTTTAGTCATTGGCAGTTTGGATTGTTATCCAAATGTTAGATTCTAAAAGTAATATCATTTGAGAATGGGATGAACTTCACCTTAATTGGCAACAGCTTGTTTAGTAAAAATTTAGTTTGCCTAGTGTTTTTCTTTTGTGTCCAGTAGTGATGAATATTAGTTTCATTGTTCTATGAAGTTTGATTAGAACATAAGGAGAACAATTTAATTTAAAGTTAATGATAATAGGTTGATGTGGCCATTGATGGAGCAGATGAGGTGGATTCCGATATGAGATTGATCAAAGGTGGAGGAGGATGTCTGACTCAGGAGAAGATTGTCATTTCCTGTGCTAAGAAAGTGATCATTGTAGCTGACTACAGGTACTTTGAGGAATCACTTCTAAGTTAAGAGTAAGCAGTCATATTGCAAAAGATATAATCTCTTCTGTATATTGCCTCACTTATTTACCAAATTATTTCAGTGCAAGTATTGGCTTTTTGTTTTTCAAGACGATGACAAATTCTATTTATAAAATAAGATAAAAAAAGGATCTTTTCAATCAAATATCTGAATGAGAACATTCCCTTAATCAGAAAAGATGTCAAGAAGTTTGGAGAATCCTTCAAATTTGTACCACTTGAAGTCATTCCCATGGCTCAAAGACCAATTTGTGAAAGAATTGAACTTCATTTTGGGGGAAAGTGTTTCCTCAGAGAAGCAAAGCAGAAGGCTGTAAGTTAATAATAAATATCAATTAATATTAATCTTCTTAACATAACACACAACATGGATTCATCAGTTGATAATTTGATGACATTCAGGGTCCTGTTGTTACTGATAATGGTAACTTTTTAATTGACTGGCACTTTGACAAGGATAGGCATTACAACTGGGAAGAAGTGAATGTTAAAATCTCATTGATGGCAGGTACTCTCAAATGCTCCCATTGCTGGTGTCTAATTTTTAAAATCTACATCTATTTGTTTTGTCATAAATTGCCATCACATTTGCACCAACACCTTAGCAATAAAAAGCAAATTAATTAATAATTTTGGCACTTTGACGTCTTAGAGTGTTAAAAAGTACTGTGACCATCAAAGTAAACTGCAATAATCTGGTCACCAGTTTTATAATGTTGGCTTTATTTTAATCTTGCAGGAGTTGTTGAAACGGGTCTATTCCTCGGCATGGCCCATAAAGCATTCTTTGGAATGACTGATGGTACAGTGACATCCAGAGAAATTCCTGCCTCTTCTTAAAGTCTTCCATACGGACCAACAGAGCACATTTCCAATACTGTTTATTCTGACTTCAGCTGATTCTCACATGTTCAACACTGATGGTTTTGAGATAGATGTTTATGTATGACTTTTTACATTCTCTCCAAAATGTTTTTCCTCAAAACCCATAAAAAATTGAGCATGAGTAGTGTAGAGCCTTGACAAAGTACCAACATTTATCACAGCCATAAGGAACCTTCATAGTAATTAATTTGAGCAGTCGTCTATTTCTAAAGCAAGTGAATCTCTATTTATACCGAGTTAATAGGCTCACCAAAAATAACTAGTCTCAGGAATATGCTGTTTTGAAATCCATGCAGTGGTTGCATGGCCTAGTTTTTAAGAACTGCCCTCAGTGGTTAATCAATCACCCAAAAACACCAATGTGGGCACAATGCTAGATTAATTGGACATACAGAATGTCAAATCTAACATATCTAAACCTCCACTGGCACTAAGTTCTTGTCCCAAGGTTATAATGATGTAAATTATTTATTTAAAATAGTTCAAGTTTGGCTGCTTAAATGCCATGAACGTCTGGGGTTGCCCTGGCTCTTTTCACTAGTGATTGCCTCCTTTTGTCCACCAAAATGCTCGATCTAGCTTTTTCCTTCCTAATAAACAAAAATGAATTGATCAAAGCCATAGCTAGACACCAATACATAAACATTCATTACAGCATAATAGATGAAAAAACTTTTAAAAGTTAAAGATATACCTTGCAGTCATGATTTCAATTTCTTCTTGTGTTGGTACATAATCATTTTTGTTGCAAGAAAACAATGAGCTGCGAATCTTATCAATGCAATCTGCCTGGTTTAGCATTTGTTTCCTCGTCTTTTCGGAGGTCACAATGAAATACCCATTTTTGTTAATTCGACCTGCCTCCTAAAATATCTTTAATGATTAAGTCATGATTATTTAATCAAAACAAATGATAATTGTTTAACCTTCATAAGGAAAGCAGCTTTTACATTATCTGGTATCCAATTGGCACTTGGAACATGGAACCTTATTTCAACCTTGGTGTTTACTAAATCAATATTGAAATTAGATTATTTTTCCCCACATTTCAATCCTGCAAACACAATTGACAATTCTAACCTTTGTTAACATTCTGGCCACCAGGTCCTGAGCTGCGGCAGTAGGAAACGTCTAGCCCCTCTGAAATTAATCATAAGTTTTACGTAATCCTCATTCTCTGCTCAAACAAAATGGAACAACGTACCAAGAGGAATATATCCAGAAAATTGTCCGGGATTTGAGGCAACTTTCTGGATAGGCAAAATGATAATTCTCCATTTACAGTTAAGTTTATAATCACAGTACTTTTATTCACAGAGTATATTTCCTATTGCTAAACATGTCGCTATGAATATTAAATTGTGTAAGCAAAATGTAACACACGCACTTGATTAATGATAGACTCCGCATTAAAGCTGTTTTTTGAATTCGGATATAAATTTTCCAGACTATATAAGCTCTTGTAATTTCGAAGTTGAATTGGCTTACAAACACCTCCCAGAAATAATCTACTCGAAATTTTCAATAGATTGCTGTTCATTTTTATTGAACGGAGCCCACGCAACGACCACAAGGAGAGTTTAACAAAACAACTGCGATTAAAAGTTATTTAAAAATTACATATTGTTATATTCAAATGCAACATTAAATGTGGAAATATTTATTTGTCATGCAATTACGCATTTGTAAAAATTAAGTATAATTAAAATAATTTGTTATAAAATTAATTGGGATTTGCATTGACATTTTTTCGTCACTCTCCTAACGAGTACTTGCTTCTTTTATTGTCCCTATTCTTCAGCCAATTTTTTTTTGAGTACCTTGTACCTTTGAATCCAATACAAATATATATACCATATTATTACATTTAAAGGGTAACCTCGCAAACGCCTCGGGGAAAGCTGTAGATGCCCTTAAACCCGACTGCTAAAAAGCATGCAACAGCAAAAGCTCTCCACCCCTCAAAAACGAATGAAATGTCGTCCACAGCGCCTAGTGGCTTTTTTGGTAGTTGGCTACCGGTGTTGGGCATTATCCACCGAATAGAAAGCGCCCGTTATGTGCTAAAAAAAAAGTATGCAGGAGAAAATTAGAAAAAAATGAAATTACATCGATACTGGTCTTTTTAATCAAATTTGTTTTCATGCTTAAATCCGAAGCTCCTGCTAAACAAAGTTTCAATTTCAAGGGAATGACATTTAAATCACTGAGATTGAATAGTGGAGCCACTAAGCCTAAAATGGCCAAAATTGGCACGGATTTTACTTTGAATTTGCACTACTTTTTAAGAAATCCCCTCATGTAAGCAATAGCAGTGGAGAGACGCTGAGGACATTCTTCAGCAACTTCATGATAATCTTCTTCTTTGGCCTCCAATAAGCTGCAGATGTCTTTAATAGATTCAGTGGGCTTCAGACCCAGGTCATCCAGGACATTCGTTATGTAACCTATGTCATAAATAATAACAAACTTATAATAGTTAAATAATAATGATGTTAGTGAGTCTGAAAAATTATAAAGTGATCGCAACCAACCAATGTCTATCAAAAGTTGTTTTGTTGAAGTAGGAGTGAGTTCTTTAATAAGGAGGATTTGTTCACAGTAGTTGTGCAGAGAGCCACGGGCCAATGATTCCAGCCACATTTCAGCCATATGTTCTGGAAGTTCCCCTGTCAAAATATCATGGAGTTAATTCAATAGACTTGTCAGATATTTGTGCAATCTTTGATTGCATATTTTCCCATTCAAAATCATGACCAAATCAAATATTAGCTAGTTTAGAAGATGGCTTTTATTTAATCAATCAAAAGAAAGAAAAATTAAAAAAATCTGAAATTATGCTCTTTGACTGTATTTAAAATGAACAACATAATAAATGAAACCTGAGCTGGTGGTGAAAGGCAGATGGCCAAACTTGAGAGCAACTTGCATGGTTAGAATGTTCTCTCCTGTAAATGGCTCCAGTTGTTGTGGAAGGGTCATTAAATACTGACCAACCTTAATTTAACAAATGACAAAAGGCTTTTTGTTGTATTTCATTCTCATTTTATTAATGAAATACTTTTACAACAAAATCTTACAATTATTAATAATAACAATAAATTATCCAAATGCATGTTGAGCAAGTTAGCTCAGAGGGTAGCATTCCTGCATGCAGAGGACAAGGCAAAAGTTATGCTATGTTCGAAACCAGCTTGCATTGCCACAAGTGTCCCTGAATGAAGGAGTGCTGTGTAAATGCCGTTTATTAAATGGTTAGCAAAAATGCCTATGACACTAAGCTTAAGGTGCTATATAAATGAACTACAATGGCTCACATTTGTAATGTATTCCTGGGGGACCAAGCTAAAATTTGGGAGGTTTGATGTGAGAGCATTTCCAACATTTTCCGATTTCCAAACCTTAATATTAAATATGTGGCAAATTCAAATAATTTTTATGCTAAGTATAAATAAATGTTCATCTGTTGCTCTTAAACGTACAATTAAAATAAAATTACAAAGACTGACCTGTAAATTGGGAACTATTTGGAGGTAATGCTTCAACGGATTGAACACGATGTCAAAAGAGTATTTGTGGATGAGTGCACACAAATCACAAGCCTCTTGTTTCACCGGATCAAGAATGCTGATAATGTCCCCTAAATTCAACAGAAAAGCCTTTATAAATAATTCATCACTACATTTTTTTTAACAACTTTGCTAAATCAGTTTTCATGTCCTGAATTTGCAGACAACAGCAATGAGATTTGAATCTAAGACTTCAGCATATCTCATTATAATTGAAGAATAACCAGTTAGAATTAAAACCTGCTTCCAAAGCAGTGACAAGATCCTCCAGTTCCTTTTGCTCTTCATTACCATCCAAAAAATATGATGCACTGTCCAGATAGGCCAATCTCTTGGATTCAAAACTGAAGGTAAATTTTCAAAATATTTCAAGATGGCTTGTGAAATAATGTTGAAAAAGTCAACAACCTATTTGAGCCTTCATCTGAGGATTTGGAAGTCAAATGTTTTGAGAAGGAGTTGATTATGTGTGAGATCAGACATTGGTCCAACTCATCAAGATGGAGAATTAAATCTCCTAAGAGTTCAAATATTGATTGTAGTCAAACAACATCAACAACAATAATAATAATAATATTAGTAGTATTGATCTCACCACACATTTGAACAACTCTCAAGGAATTCTGATAATGAGGCCATTCATCACTGTCCAATGAAATTGGGTCAGCTGCACATTTTTCAAAAATATTTGTCACCACCCTCCTTACTTCTTTCAGATAGGCTTTTATGTAATCCTTTTGAATAATTTAGTAGTATTTGACTCATTGCCATTCATGAATACATGCATAAGGAAAATTGCAAACCTTTAAAACTTCAATATATGGAATGAATGAAGCTCCATTGGTGAGCTGGACACATCTCTTTAGTGACTGTTCCATAATATTAATTATAAATGCATTTCATTTAAAAAAAAGCTGTCGACTTAATAATTTAAACATGATAGAAAATATGTTAGTAATAACTGCTATTCCAACTCCATTTAGAATTCATAAATCATTCCAAAGTCTCTAAAAATTGTGCTATTTTGTCTCTTGCCACCAATTTTGTTGACAAAAAACTTCACTCATTCTTTACTTTTCTTTTATCATTCCAATTTTGTTTGAGCATCCAATCACCCATCTCATTTGTTACACACTGTTCACAAAAGATCATTGCATATCCTTTTTATCTCTAACCCTCATCATCAACATGGCCCTTTTTTATAAACAACAAAATTCTTAATATTTTGCAATCAAATACATTTCAAAAAGACTTGTTTATCCATAAATATTCTTACAATATCTGCATATTTGTTGGTTATTTGAAACACATTCCTACAAATTGCATAATGTGAATTACTTTCATTCTGACCAGGTGCAGACGACTTTAAAACATTTTCTATCCATTGTTATGCCCCTTGGATTTTCTCCAATAATCAGACACAAACAAAATCATGTATCTCATCTTCTTCTACATTTAGACACATTTAGTTTGTATAAATTGTACTTACTCCATGTTGCACAATGACAATCACCAAGTCACCGGACAGCACAATCACAATCACCATGTCGATTACCATCTCTTTTTTTAACCAATGTTGTTTTTTAATTGTAACTCAAGAATATCCTGTTAATGTTGTTTAATTCAGCAAACATTCTGTGCAGATAACCTAATTAGTGGAACTACGTTTCCTTCAGACAAATTTTGAGCATCATCAGCGCTTTTTTAAAAACTTGAATTTTTGTGTATGTCACCTGATAGATGATCACTAGAAATAAGTGAATGAAGTAAAATGAAAATCACAATTCAGGAGAGAATTTTGTAAAACCTCGGAAGCTGCACGGAATATAGAGGAAACTGACTTTTCCAAAAGAGTTGTCGATTCCATAAATTCTATGTGATCCTGCAAGGTAATCAGGAAATCATTTCACCAAAATGTCTTTACAACAACAGGTATCTACTAAAATCGAGCGCACCGTGAAGTAAACAATTAATTAGTTGAATCATAGCAATTACATACTATGTCTTACAACCATCCTATTACTATATTTCATACCAGCATAAACAATAAATTAAATATTTAGTGCATAAAGGTATATGGTGTGTCATTATCCAAGATCAATGTGTATTCTTGAAACAATGATAAAATAACAAGACAAAAATTAACCAGCTTGACTCTGTCAAGAAATGCTTGAAGTGAAACTTGTTCCTGCTTCGGGAACTTATTGATGAAAGGTTTGTAAGGGGAATACACGGCAATCAAAAGCTGCTTCAGATTCGTGCTTTTGCACAAAGCTTTTAAAAATACAACAACTTAGTAAATATTTACATTCAGAATAATCAATAAAAATACTATCTGATGTACAAGCTAATATGTTATCAGTTCAATTGAAATAATCCATGTACTTTAGGTTAAGAAACAGACTTTATACAAAACCAACCCAGATGAACTGACATAGTCTTGTCGAGGAATGCTACAAAGTCATCTGTTTTCTGTAGATTTATTTAGAAGTGCAGTCAACCCATGCATGGTATGCATACAATAAGTAACACAATAAAACTGTTGAAGTAATGATTTTGAACACAACATAATCATGCACCACAATTTGATTGGTCTGTGCTGATTTATAATAATAATAATAATAACATAATTATTTATAATAATAATAATAATAATAATAATAATAATAATAATAATAATAATACTCTGTAACAATAATAATCTCCAAGTGCCCATTTTAAGACCTCACATACTTTTGTGATTGATACCAAAACTTAAATCTAATTTGTAGGTAACATCATTTGAGTGCATTGGGATTGTGATTATATGTGATCTTTTGCAAGAATAAATTAGCATAACAAATTTTGATGTGACTAGGGTGGCATAGCCAATTAATAACGTTAAGGGCCGAAACTCCTAGCTATACCTCTGTATGACTAAAATGCTTTCAAAAGAATTACTCAACTGTCTGAAATAAAAATAAATAATAAGAATGAAGATGAATGAAACCAACAGATTTGAATGAAATCAACATTTCAGCTGGATTTGATGAAGATTTGGCACAGGCATTGATGACTGAGTGCATTGAGGGACTGAGGTTATTGAGAGAATCAGAAACTAGGTCACAAACAATGGAAACTGGGTCAGGAAATACTTGCTCACACCATTTAACCTGTTAAAATAAATACAATTAAACCTTTTCTTTCAATAGAAATTTCAATATTATTTCCACAGATAAAGTTTATTTTTGTTCATTTTTCATATAAAATTTTGTTTAATAGTCTAATAGTTTAATTAGATTATCTATATGAAACAACTAACATCAACCTGTCAATCACAACCTTTCTCAATAGATTAAATTCAATGTATTGGATTTATACTTATTATAGTACATTATCTCATCACATATTACCATCTCACTGCTATCATAATTGTAATCATGCCATGTTTAAACAATGCAAGGTGGAACCTGTGTTTGCCAGAACATCAGGAGGTGGTCATAGAAAGAATCCAGCATTTCTTTGACTCCTTCTTCAGTGTTGTGCGAATCTGATTGCAAATCTTTCCAAATATCCTGCAACTTGCTCTGTGAATTTGAATGGCCATTAAAAAATGTAGCAGCAACGATTGTGAATTTCAAACATACTTTGTGACACTTGTGGTAATATTTACATAGCTGAGGCAGACGCTCAATGTCGAGGAATATTTTGGCAAATTTCTGGGCTGATTCTGATTATATTAAAATTAAATAAAAAACATTAAGACATCTGCTTGTGCAGCAAGTACCAACAAAAGGAGCATTCCTTAGTGCTTTCCTAATCATGGTTTGAATAATAAAAAATTCCTTAAACAATCGGTTGAATTAAAATAAAATAAATAAATTTTAATGTAATTAATTTTATTTAAAATTAGTTTATTACTTGTTAATTAATTTAAATTAAGATTAAGATAATTCATTATTACCGACTTTAAATGTGATCTGATTAAGAACAAAATTCTGAAATAAGCACCCAAAGATTGAGATGAGAAGGCAGAAACAATGCTTGTGCTAGAAGTTGCTTCCAGTCTGTTCTTCAACATCTCCAAGTACTGGCATCGATCGGCATAGTCGGGCACGTCGGTGAGAATGTGCTACATTCGAGCAAGAGTCATTATAATGCGGACATTGACAATTAAATGAATGTTTAATACGAAATGTAATAATTAAATAAACATAAATTTAGTAGATGTGTATTATCCTCAATTTCATAGCATATCATTACCAACCAAGCTTTGCTGCATCCCAACAATTTTCTTGGCAACCTACAAAACGTGTAAGACTTAAAACAAAAAGCCTTTCTAAAAATAATGAAATTAACAGTAATTGCAATTGGCCTAAAATCCAAATATTTACAATTTACTTGACAACTTACAGCATCGGTGTCCTGACTGTCAAAAACCTCTTCAACATCAGATGATAATGTTGTCCAGTTGTCGGCTTCCTGAAATTTATTTCAAATAACCATTTAATCATTACAGAAGAAGCTATGTAGGATTAAGAAAAGAAGTAAAGCAGCAAATGCATCGCATAATTATGAAAACACGACGAATCATCGACAATTTCGGATTAAACAGTCCAAACAACAACCTTGAAACAATAAGTGATTAGGGTTCATATGAATTCTGCCCACCACTCAGCATTAATAGTTTCACTATTTCGTAGTTCATTTCATTTATTACTTCTCAACCAATGCTTAATTTAATTTAGTGGCACCCATTATTTTACAGTGAATAAAAACAATTATAAACAAATGTTTAATTTAATTATAAAAACAATTACACATGTAGATTACCATCACAAAAAAATAAATGCAAGAGCTTCATTTGTTTGTATTTTGACTCCATGCTTCATGCATTTTTGGCCTGCTTGTTACTCTGAGCAATAATATAAATAATAATAAAATAAAAGAATTTGTCATAAGAGATAACCCTGAGGGCATCAGAGGCCAGTTTGATGCGACCTTTAACAACATCCAACTTAAGGAGAGATTGCATGGAATTTGCTGTTTCATGCTCCACCTAAAGAAATGTTTATCAGTTGTAATAAATGCAATTCATTTCATCACAACAATATTTGCCAACCTACCTTTTGTATGTCATATTTGACCATCTTCATTTGCTCATGCAGCATAGAAACTTCTTGTCCTAAAGCTTCCAATTCTTTGGTAGCTCTAAAAATCAAACAAATCTTTTTTAAGAAATATCACCTTAGGTAAAGCATTTAAAAAACAATAATAAAAATAATATAAAATAATAAATAATCATGTAAGCCTTAAATAATAATAATAATAATAATAATAACAATAAAAAATCTATTAATTAAATTCAAAGTAATCCTTAATGCATACAATAATTAATAGGTGCTTTGTAATACTTTGTAAAACTGACCTGGGCAAGTTAGAAACAACTTGTTGACAATTATCTTCCAAAACATTGCTTACCTCCTGAAGAAAACAAAAATTAGATTCACAAATAATTCCCAATTTATTTTCAAAGTTGTTAGTAATATAATTCAAGGCGGGTTAGTTGAAATATCAATTACAATAGAGTCAAATCTAATGTAATGTGAAATTTGACTGAATGTAAGAGAATGAATGATGGAAAAGCAAAGCAGGCATTGCTAAGTTTAGTTATTGTCATCAAACATTTGCAAGAAATATTTCTAAGAAGTGATAATTCATCACAAGCATGGAATAAAAAAATAAAAATAAAAGTAATTCTAAAATTTACCAATTTATACAACATTTAATTGAATATCATACAGAATTATACTGACCTGCATAAACATTTGCAACTTCATCACCAAATTGGTGGCATATTGCTGCAAGAGGGTTGAATCGAATTATCATATTGTAAATGTTATATTTGTTTTACCTCACTATTACTACAAAAAGGTATTTCCAGTTTGCAATAAATCAATAAAATAAAAATCACCTTATTCAAAATTAAGTTATGGCAAAGAAAATTACCGTTTATTTTACTTTAAGGTTATTATTACAATCCCATAAAATACTGGGAAAAAATTATTTGTACAAACTTCTAAGGTTCCTTCTTTATGAATTTTGAAGGCTGCATTAATCCAAGTTTTTGAGTCAAAATCTTCATCGCTGAACTTTGAATAATCCTTTAAAAAAGAACGACATAACATACATTTCACATCAAAAACAAGTACTACAGTATTTAACTGACCATTTCCTAATTTACACCGCCAGCAAAAACATATAATAACTCGTTATTTGAAAACAAATCAAGGTGTGCCTAATCGCTGTTGCAGCCCAAAAATAGAATCATGCAAATATTTTTAAATTTATATTTTTACCTCAGTTTGTTATCATGTCTAATCTGATGATTTCAACAGTTTGACTACTTTTTGGACTTCTAATTATTTCACTGCAAGACGTCTTCTGGTAGTTTCAGAGTTCTCCTCTAAGCACTATTTAGATGTATTACACTATTTAACTGAAACAATGCTGTGACACGGGTATTATCGAAATATTCTTAATATCGAAAGAAAGTTTGTGGCCCGCCATTGTGACCAGAATGCAGAATTAAGACAGTTTAAACTCATAAACTATACTTTTCTTACAAACTAAAGAGTTGCGATCTTGCGGACCAACATCTCAAAAATCCCAAATATTGGTAATTCCCAAACAAAAAGACTGTTTTGAGTCTATATATTCTGGAATATATTGACCAATAAATTAAAGTAAAATTCATTCACAAAATTCCATTAAAAAAAGAAATTCAACTAAAACGGAAAAATTCAAATGCATTTTATCATGTTTAAATAAATTAAGCAAGCATTGCCCTCTTGTCAGCTAAGAGCAATTTAATAAGCTACAAACAATTATTCTAAAATTGAAATTCTTTTAATGTACGAACCTCAGAATATAATAAATAGCTATCACTTGACACATCTCATGAGAAAAATAAAACATATCCTTGTAGAATTACTATCAACTAGGCTTACAACCCAGCTGACAATCAGTCATGACAATAATTTCCACCCTAAAAACATGCTTCCCATAACTATAATGAACATGATGATAATGATGATGATGATGATGATTGATGATGATGCATAATGCATAGTATAATAAAACACACATAATTGTAAACAATAATTTTATGGGCAAAAGCAGATGAAGAAAAAACATAATTCAAATAGAAATGTCAAACAATCTACATTGAACAATGTCACATTGATATGATTGCTATTTAACAGTGCAAATGAGCTTCTACTTGCCCAAAAAAGAAAATTATGAAACTGCAGAGGCAAACAGGCCTGCATGCAATTGATGTGAAATGATGAATGCTCAGCACACGCAGCAGAAAATAAATTGTCATTCAAGAACGACGCCATCGACATGACAAAAGACGACCGACAACAGATATCTTGTTATCAACTAAAATAATTTAACAGTGCTACACAGTAGTTGCCATTGAGAGGAACCAAATTTTGAATTTTTGGACCACTGTAGTGTTCTCAATTCAAGTTAAGATTTTAGCAACAAACTTTAAAATACTGATTTCAATTCTTAAGATGGAAACATGCCTAAGCTAAAAGACCAGAGAGAAACGAGTCATGATGAAACGATGAAAATCAAAACAAAGAATAAACAACTCATTGATGACATAGCTGGATATCTGAGAAAGGGGAGGCATAAAAATAATAAGACTAGGATGAGCGGCTTTATGAGGTCATTGAGTTAATCTAAGGTCATCTGATGCACTGAAAGTGTGTGAGATTGGACATATATTAAACAAAAACTTAACAACCAAACCAAAACAAAATAACCATTTGATTAAGACATATCACAGCCATTTTAAACTTCTGTAGAGCTCTTTGGTCTGTTTCGTCCCCTCCTTTGGGCAAGCCTTGAAGCCCCAACAGGGGCCAATGCAGGAGCTGCCTCCAAACATCTCATTGCTTTGAAAGTGGTTTTGATTGTGCTCTGGTACAAACAAACATTTAGACATTTACTTTAATTAGATATATCACATATTAATATATTAAATCTATAATTAGAAATATTACTATTACTTAAAGGCATTAGGAATGTTTCTTGATAGCCTTAGGAGAGAAGTTATGGTGAGAGAAAAGTTTCAAGACACAAACTTTAATGAGTGCTTCATCTTTGATGTTGAGTTTCAACTGAGGGAGTTGTGCACGCATTTGAATCCATGAATGTTGAAGTACATTCTGCAATAACATTCTCTGATGAGGATCCACGTGCAACATCTGGACAACCAACTCCTTTGCTTGAGGAGATACAGTGTCCCAATTTCCACCAGACAGTGAGAACTTTCCTTCCCCTATTCTCTCCAGTATATCACTTGGGGTGTCTGCAGAGGCACTGGCAAAAGGTGTTGTCCTGAGAAGAAACATTTCATATTCTTCAACACATCAATGTTTTTAATCATAAAATTACTTAAAATATTACATCAAGGTACAGTCTGCTCTGCAGCTAATTTTAAATGAAAAATTCACTTATGTTTCTATCATTGTTTCATATTTAGTCATATGTCTAAGGCACAACATGGCCATCTTTGTGATAGAGTAATTCCGAGGAATAACAACCCTGCAAGCATGGTGTAGAGGAGCACTCCAAGACTCCAGGTGTCACAGGCCTCATCATATCCTTGTTTCTTTAACACCTACAAGAACATTTGCATGAGCATTTACAAGCTAAAAAATGTCTCGGAGAGCAGTGGTAGTGTTCTGGTTTTCTGACAATTTGTAATTCATATGCTTTACTGCAAATAACAGACTTATGCAAATGTAGACACCCATGCATATAATATACGTATACATAAAGTAATATTAATGTAATACATAATAGTTACAATATGATGCATGTCTATCTACCCATCTTGCTCTGCAGCTTGGAAGCTCATTGGATGAACTAAAACCTGTTAAAATGACGTCCAATAACGACAATGAAATAAATAAACATCGAACCTCAGGTGCAACAAAGTGTGCCGTGTAACATGGCGTCATTAAAAGGCCATTGTCAGCCTTCAACTGCTTTGCAAATCCAAAGTCGCAAATCCTCAAGCTCTCAGGTGAACCCGAGTCATCGGCATACAAAATGTTAGAGGGCTTCAGATCTCTATGGACAACCTGCATTAGCAAGGTTATGAAATGATTTCATTTGATACTAATTTAAGATATATGTATTTTTCATGGAACATTCTGTAAGCTATAATATTTGCTCTAAATGATTTGACATAACTGGGCTTTAAGTACAGACAAACAATCTGAGAAAAGTTAAATAAATAAGCAATATATCTGAATAAAGAAACATATTTGCTAAAGGCTAAAGTTTTATTTTTCTTTTATTTTATTGTCACTGCAAGTAAAATTTAAACTTCTATATGTTGCACAATAAAATACAAATATAAATTAAAATATGATTAAAATTATTATTTACAATAAAATGCCACACATCATTCTTATTATTAAACCCATAATTAACTTTTACTAAAAGCAAAATGTGTAGATATAAATAGATAAAATATAGATAGATGCCTATTTGTTCTATAAACAGAAGTGAGAGCATAGATTTTGTAAGAGAACTTTAGAAAACATTGAATTATTTTCAATCAGACATATAAGCACAGGTATACAAGGTAATAAGATGAACTTGCCCCTTTAGTATGGAGATAATAAACGGTCCTTGCCAAAGTTTCGAGAACCGCACCTGCCTCCCTCTCCGAGAAAAACTTCTGCCTGATGATCTTCTCCAACAACTCTCCACCTCTCATCAGCTCCAACACGAGGAACACGTTCTCAGGGTTCTCATAGACCTATAAGAAATGTAGCACAGTGTGCATCGTTCAATTGAACATAGCTTAAAAGCAATGTGCATTGAGATGCAACTAAAGAAAAATACATAATGCAGTATTATGAAATATCAAAATATCATAACATCCTTCTTCCTCCAAAGATGAAAGCAACTTGTGATTTGTATGTGCACAATATAAAGGAACCTTCCATTAGGTCAATAATAAATATGTTTAAATTTGTTAGCTTTGTTTCTGCATAACATTTCATTTTTAATGTCTGTAATGTTCAGGAAAAAATAAATTCCATCTTGTTATTTTCCAGACAATTTAAAAAATTTAAAAAAGATCGGTGTTCATAAAATTTAGAAAACACTTTCAAACTTAAATAATTCGAAACTCAAAATCTGTTAATTCTTTGTAATTGTTAATATTTACGTTAGAGGTTTTAATGAAAATGGATGCTAAGCAAAATAAAAAGCGAGATATTACTTCGCAGAGGGTTATGATGTTCGGATGTTCGGAGTACCTTAAAAGCAGCTCCACCTCTTCGTAAGGATTTCTTTTTGACTTGTCAATTATCTGGTTGATGAAAGTCATCTCTATAATATATATACATGCATGAATTGTGAATATTTGGATTAGTTAAGAATGAATGCTATCCAGAGCTAAAAGAACCAACCTTAACGGCAAAAACCTGACCAGAGACTTTATGCAAACATTTCCGACACACAGAATACGAGCCAGAACCCAACTCCTACAAAAATGAATGTTTAAATGTTGAATTTAGAACCTTCCCAAGCAGGAAAGGGCTTCATGCTACTTACCTCTAACAGCTCAAAATCTTCTGTAAATGACTTTGTTTTTACACCGGGAAGCTGAAACACAATCATATAAACTTCTTAATAACAACGTAACTAGAAAAGCAAAGAGAAAAAGATCACGAGAAACAAACATCTGTCAACACATTAACATTTTCATCTCCATTGTAAGATGGCAGATGATTGGAAGATGATTCACTGAGTATTATAGGGGCAATGTAACTGAAGCCCTTAAACATTTCATGAGCTGTGGCACTAGGAGGGGCTCCTGGGGAGTCTAAAATATTTATGGTTTCTTTAAAACAAATAAGTAGGACTTGGTTAAATGCAAGAAAACTAAAGTGTTGAAGAATAATAACGAACAATCCCGGTCAAACTGAGTTAACGCCATTATAAAATGATAAGTAAATGTGACATCAAATTTAAGTTAAACTTAAAGACCCTTAGGTGTCTTTGATGTGAATTCAGAATCAAAATGGAAGGCATCATCGAATCTGTTAATGACGGGTTTGAAGGGAGGCATGATGACCCTGTTGTAGAGCTTGTCCCAGTCTATACTGGCAAAAAATGGATGCTGTTTAATCTCCTCTATTCCGCCCGGCCCTGTTCCTACAAAAAAATGCAAACAATAATTGTTTGAAATACATTTAATGTTTTATTAAAATTATCATATTGTCTTGCTGTCTGGCTTTCCAACCACTAACTATGTTTTATTTGCTTGTTTTACTTCATTTCAATTTTCAAATTAATTCTTTTATTTTTATTTCACTGCCTTTGAGTACTGCTCTCGTTTGTTGCAGTGCCTTGGCACTTTAAAGTTGCACAAGGCACTTTAAATATCAGCTAATTGTAAATTGTAAAAGTGACATGTGAAATAAAAATGATCAAATTTGACATGCAGATTGGCCGAACGTGTTGCGTTCCTGCACGTGGCGATAATAGCAACAGTCGCATTGTGTCGTGTTCACCTGCCTGCGCCCTCTGGTAAGGTCAATATAAAAAAAATACCTTCTGATCCCATTTGGATCTCAAAAGATTGGCTAAATAAAAAAATCAAATCAAATATAGATCAGAGTAAAATTAACATCGCCTCTGTGATTGCTAAAACCATGGACCTTATTAACCAAAGATATATTAGTGACCACTAACCAAGTCTATTTGCTGGATTCCTTTTGAACAAGCACCTCAGAAGACTTTGAGCTTCAGGACTCAAGAATGTTGGCATACCCAATTTAGCCCTAGGCAGAAAAAACCATAAAGAGGTCGTTATTTATTGCAACCTCTTACAATTAAAAGGCACTTTAAAAGTTGATTAAATAAATGGTAAAATGGTAAATTTCTTATGCGTGAGATTCAAATGAATAAAAATTTCCCAAAAGGTGAAAATCTAAATGCTAATCTTACTTCAGAATCATTGTCATGGTTTCTCTCCTATTGGTTCCTTGAAAAGGAAGGACACCAGTGAGCATTTCAAACTGAAATCATTAAAATTTTTATATTCATCTCAAATCAAGAGATAATTGAAAGATAATTAAGGCATCCTTAATGTTCATATCATATTTAGAAAGAGTCAAAATGTCAGTGATATTTAGGAGAAAGCACAAAACCAAAATTAAGAGATTTAAATAAATGTATAGGTTCCTAAGTTATTTCTAGGTTGGCTGATAGAACTTTGAATGTAATAGAATTTCAAAATGACCATGAGAACTCCGTACGACCACCAGTCCGCTGCAGTGTCGTGACCTTTCCTGTTGACCACCTCCGGTGCCATGTACTCCACGGTACCACAGAAGGAGAAGGTCTTCTTGTCATCAAAGATTGACTCCTTGCTTAGCCCAAAGTCTGTTAACTTGACATGGCCTTCCGAATCAAGCAGGATGCTAGTTATAATGAAAACATTATTGTAATTTGTAAACAAGAAACTATTTTTTTGCGTGAAACTGTTAAAGTTGGAGATTTTAAACTGAGGCCGTTTTAAATCGAATGCATTGGACAATGCTCAAGCATTCCATCTTCAATAATATCATCAAAGTCAATCAAAAATTTAAATCTCACTTATTACCATTGCACGTTTTAATTGCATTAACAAAACTATTCAATATGATAACTTTAAGTGATTCAATTTTACTCTATTTGGTGTTCTTTTTTGTTCCATAAACCTTTTTAAAAGGTTTTTTTTTATATAAAATGTAGCTTCCTCTGTTGAAGGTCTTCCATGAGTGGGATTATGACCTTTCAGATGTGCCTTTTGATCACTAATGATTTTATATCTAGACAGTTAATTAATGTATTTTTGGCAGCATTCAATAAAATAAATGCAACCGATCATAAATGAATAAAAAGATATCTGATGATTACCTGAATTTCAAAATTCACAAAAAATGATACAAACAAAAATACAGCAATAAACAGTAACTGAAAATGATTCATAATCACATTATTGTTCGATCAAATGCAATGAACAAAGTAATTTGCAAAAATAATAGAAAAGTAACTAAGGCTAACTTTTCGGGCTTGAGGTCTCTGTAAACAATTCCAAGCTGATGCAGATGATCAAGTGCCAAAGCTATTTCTGCCAGATAAAATGTAACATCTTCTTCTGTAAACATAACCTGATGAGTAAGGAATCATTCATTAAATTAAATCCAAGCGATTATGCAACATGTATCATTTTAAACTAATGTGCATCAAACCTCTTTAGAAAGTCTAGTGAATAAATCACCACCTTTGAGAAATTCAAGTATCAGGTATAACTTTCCCTCAGTTTGGAAGGCTATCATAATTTTATAAACTTAGATCAAAAATAATAATAATAATTAATTAATAAGATAGATTATCATCAAGTAAATTATAAATATTCAATGTTAGCACAAATTTATAAACATCACCATAATGGAGTTTGACAATGAAGGGATGATTGATATCTGCTAATATGTCTCTCTCCATCTTTGTTCTGATGCGATCTCGGACTGCAACCATCAATTAACCAATTAAGTTACAAATAAGTTGAAAGAGTTTAACTTTGGAACACAAACTTTTTAATGTTGCTTTCCTAAGAACCTTCATAGCATACATTGTTCCAGCATCAATTCCACATATTTTTCTCACAAGAAAAACCTTAAAGCAACAAAGAACAAAAGCATACAATTAGAAAAGGTGAATAATAACACTATTAATACAAATAATATATTAAAAATTCCAATTTAATTTTTTTCCATTTCAAACCTTCCCAAATGATCCCTGTCCTAGAACTTTGAGTAGCTCAAAATGAGAAGGATCAGCTCTTGTAGAATTGCCACCCACCTCAATTATATCAAATTCAGACTCTGAATTTTCACAAGTATCGCTCTGTTAATGAAAATAAATATTTTTACTTTTAAAAACAACTATTACTCCATTAATTTAAAATAAAATTTGAACGAAAAGGCTCTGAAAAATTCTGAAACAAAAATGCTAAAAGTGATAAATATTCCAACCTCATTTGGATCATCACTGCGTTCTTCTGCGGACTGCAAGGAATGCTGGAAATAATTTGTCATTTAATTTTTCAATGAAATCTTTCAATAAACACAATCCATTAAAATGATAACTTAATGGGCCTAAATTTGGCAGCCCTTTCACACAGTTTAAATATTCAAGGCAAATGTAATAATTCACATTAACAATATAACACTTTATAACAAACTACCACTTTTAAATTGCACATTTGTATCCACACTTACGAAATCTTTTCCAGTTATTTTCAATTTATCAGCTTCAGTTGCACAATGATATAGCATAATGACCTTACCTTAAGTTACATTACTTTGAAACAATGAGTCAGTACCTAAAGTTTAAATGTGCTACAAAATGCAGTTGCAATTAGGTGAAGTCTCTGAAGATATCATTTGTATGTGTTATCTAACGAGTGTACAATCAAAATTTAGTTGATAACTAGCAATGGCTATTTTTTGTAAGTTAACTGGCTAACTATCTCTCCTTTAGCTGCTGCTCTAGTAATTAAGAAGTCATTCCGTTTAAAATTAAACAAAATTATAGTAAAATCACTTCTTCAGTTTGTTCCCGAATAGCGATCCTCTGCCAAGGATAGGTCAGAGGACCCAAAGGCATCGTTGGAGTTTGAAGCGGAATTTTAGATGTGTACTATGTACGCCGGCCTTAAGAAGTATTTACAAAACAATTTCAGACGATATTTACTAGAGAGGGATGCTCAAGTAACAAGTAAACTTTTAAAAATAATTAATTTAATTTATATACTTAATTTTTTAACGTTTGTTTGTTATATATTTTTATTTATCGTAATATTATTAATTCATGAATTTGTTAACTTCCTTATAATTGAATTTCCATTCAAATTTAATTTACCTAGATGCAGTAAAGGCATTCACTAAATATATTAAACAACGTTTCATTTATTTCTGTAAACAGAAATTTTGATTATTTTACTATTATTATTTTATAGCATGAAGCTGAAAGTTTTCGGAGAACTGCTCATATTCTTACAACAGCTTTAGTTTTCGCCAGTATTAGTGGGAGCATTACTTAGCTTATAATTGGTTTAATATAAAGGAAAGTTAATTATTTGGTCAAATTCGATATAATCCAACGACACAATGACCAAAGAATGGTTTCCAATTAACATCTTAAAAAAGAAGTCGCAAGAGAAATAGGCTAGAGCTATTTAAATATCCCACCTTCTGTGCAACCACAGTTCATTGACTATAGAATTATTATATTAGTTAAGCGATACAACAGTATCTTTTTTGAAAATCAGAAGTATTGATGATTGGGTTTCTCTAAATGTAAAATGAAAATGTTAATATTAACATTTAACCTACCAATGGATAATTTAAAAAACGTTTATCTTTTGCTATAGTTTCCGAGCAATTCCGAGTTAATAAATCTATTTACATTATAATCCCACCCAATCCAAAAAAGGAGTGGTTTATCATACAGATATTAGTCTACTTAAACCACTATAAATTAATGTTGTGTTATGTAACCCAATACTTGAAGATTTAATTAATTCTAATACTAGATCTCGGTTCTTCCCAATGTACTGTAGGAATTTTAATTAGTTTATGACAAACAAACTGATAGTTGAAGATATGTGACAGGAAGTAGATTTCACACAGAGATTTATGCAAAACTTTGTCACTGGGAGTTTTAACCAAGATCCGGGTTGCAACCAGAGCCGCCGACAGAAGTTTCAGGCACCTACGTTATGTAAATTTAGTAATGGAAAAGCAAAAAATGGTCATGAATGTAATATTTTAAAACCCGGGTGGGCCCTTAGGCACTTATTCCGCTCCCTCTCTGGATGCCCTTGGTGTATCTCTCTATCTGGCTTCTGACTTGACCACAGACATCACCTGGTGACTTTTTTCGCTCTTCCAAGGCCAGATTTAACTACTTATAAGTAAATGGATTTTCTGACTGCTTGGAAATTCGTCTCCATAGCGGATGTGGGATTGCAGCTAATGGGGACGTCCTCAACACTTCGGGGTGAACATCCCCTTTACGGTGGGGGAAGGGGTAAATAAATCGATTGCATTTCTTTTTAGAAATCCCCAATTTCCTGCTTTTTAATGCCCACATGATGGTCTCCATGGCTAAGAACATGAAAAAGGTCTATATTTCTAGTGCCAAACCGCATTTATCGTTAATTGGGTATTTTTAACATAAATACAAACATTTGATATATTTTGACGTGTTCATATGTAGTGCCATCTTTTTGCGAGTTGGGTGTTGGCATCGGCAGCTGCACTTGCTTCGCTCTTTGTTCTGCCCTGTTGCTGCTTTCGTGCGATCACTTTTTCCATGGATTTATGTAATTTATCATATGTGCAGTTACAAAAGTTCTTTGTATTTTTAAACATCATCGTGAGAGGTATGCTTCAATGTTACTAAATTCCCTGTTATTTTAAGCCTGTTTTTTTTAACTGTAGCGTCATCATGGAATTACATTGCAAACAGCGAAAATGGTTTGTATTTATATATTAGATTGGTTTGTAATAATAATTTTTAAAAATAACTGCTATTAAATGAGTTCTCATTGCACATTTGTTAGGCCCATCCAAATGGGGAATTAAATATCCAACTTGCATGGGCATCAAACAGTCTCCAATTGACATAAAAAAGGAACATTTGAAGTTTAGCACAAGGATGCTTGCCTTTGAACTTCCAGGATATGAAACGATTCCCAAAGGTGCCCATTGGGAACTACATAACACTGGCCATTTGGGTTGGTTTTCCAAGGCCATATCGAACTAACTTCTTCATTATAAACATTTAGAAGTTTTCTGGTTGCTCCCCCTCCAGTAGGGGCTTTTTGGGGTGTCCTAACTATAAGTGCTGTAACTAATTTTTACTGCATTTATTATCTTTTTGTGATGCCAAATGTTATTTCTAGTTCAGATTAGATTAAATGGTGAATACAAGATGCAAGAAGGAGGTTTACCTGGACAATATAAAGCTATGCAAATGGACTTTCACTGGGGACTGGACGAAAAGAATGGTTCAGAGCATATAATAAATGGAACCAGATTTCCAATGGAGGTTACTTGTTAAATTAAATTGGTAAAGTGATCATAATAATTATAATAATATTAATAATAACAAAAACTGGAATATCTTACAAAAAAGAGTAATGATATTATTAAATTTAAAATGCCTTTGCAGCTACAGATAATTCATTACAATCTCAAATATGGTTCCTTTGATGAAGCATTGTTCCATGAAGATGGTCTTGCAGCATTTGCATTTCTTTTTAAGGTTAAACATTTTGAGATAAAATTACTCTTACTTTCATATTTTATAATTGATTCTTCAAGATGGTCTTGCAGCATTTGCATTTCTTTTTAAGGTTACACATTTTGAGATAAAATTACTCTTACTTTCATATTTTATAATTGATTCTTCAATGAGTGAGAGATCAAGTAAACAAGGCTCTTGTTGACTGCAGGTAAAGGAAAATGACAACCCAATTTTCACTCAGATAATCAAGAACTTGCCTAACATAAAACACAAAGGTTGAAGGTATTAACTTTGGCATGCCTTTAATGCAATCCTCACAAGGGTTTTATTGAAGGTCAATTTGTGACCCTGCGGCCTGTACCTCTGTTGTCAATGTTGCCAATAAATCTGAATGATTATTATCGTTATGAGGGCAGTCTCACACAGCCTCCATGTAGTGAAATTGTGACTTGGACTGTTTTTACTGAATTTATTGAGATATCACACAGTCAGGTGATTGCATTGAAATTGTCTGATTCATATATGCACACACATAATATGCACAGCATTCAAATAAATATTTGTATATGCATTTATCAGCTGGCTCAGTTCCAGAGATCAGTTATGAGAAATCCACCTGGTAAAGATGAGGTTGATGAAGCCATGAAAGAAAATTCAAGGCCAGTGCAACAACATAATGACAGAACAATCTACAGGTATAATTAATTGTGATATATTTCAGATATATCTGTATTTAAGTCATGTTTAAAAAGAGCAAAATAAAAAACTGTAAATGTTTTTTTTAAACATGAGCAGCAGCATGATAAGTGATGCCACACTGTGGACTGCTCCTCTTTCCCCTATTAGTATCACTCTGGCAGTATTTTTTGGATTTGTGCTTCTCTTCCTGATATTGGGCAGACAGCAGAAATTGGAAATGGAGATGGAACCAACCGTAGAAAGAATGCCCCAGCAACTTAATCACCACTTGGATTAACATTTCCTAAAAACTTTTCATTTTCTGCCATTTCTTACCACCATCCTAATCTAGTCATTTTAGTTATAAACACTACCTAATGTTTGTAAGCTGTCTTTGTGCTGGCTCAATTTATTGCTTTCATATATTATCCGAATGTTGTTAGCTTCATAATGTTTTTATTTTGTTCTTTAGCTCCACAAATTGCACACTTCTCATTAATGAACACATTAATGTTAATGTTCATAACATTCAAACAGGAAGATTTGAAGAGGCATTGACTTAATGAGCAAATATGGCTGTTAAAGAGTGGGTATATTTCTCTTCAACAAAAATGTGCAAATGTCTTTACCACAGAACATTTCCCAACACTGTTAAGATGATTAGCTTTCTGAGAATCATTGCAAGGAAAGATGGAAGTTGAGGAATATGTCAATGACTTTTGTCTATAACATGTGCTTCACTCTCGATGTTGGGGATGTTAAAAGGTTTTGGAAGCTCAAATATTAATAATGTATCTGGTTGGATTTTGTTCTCCCACTCAGTGCCACCGACAGAAATTTCGGGCACCTAGGCACAGCAGCCACGGGTCCCTAAAGTATCTATTTTTATGAAAAAAGTTTTAAAAACAAGCCTTACAAATTGTAGTAATTTAAGCTCATATATGGTTGATATCGATACTATTTTATAAAAAATGTCTTCTTTAAATTAATGGAAAAATGAGAGTATAATAACAAAAATATTTCTGAGCTTATCACCAGCAATTTTTCTCTAATATTGCGGTTGACTAGCTTTGGCAGTAATTTTATTATACAGACATAAATTATAAACTTTGCACAATTGATTGTAATATTTTATGATCGGGATGGACCCTAAAAAGTTGCCGAGCACTGCCCCCCCACATCTCGGCGGCCCTGCTCCTATGCTACAAATAGATGCAAACATCACCTAAAATGGCGTCATTTATCTTGGGCCTTCTTACTTCTCAGAGATCGTCAAATAATAATGATGATGATGATGACGACGACGGTTACGATGATGATGATGACAGTGATAATAGTGATGATGACGATGATGATAATAATAGTTAGTTTGTAATGCGCCATATTCATAGCGTCAGAGGCGCCTTGTGTCTTCGCTGTTCTAGCTTCATGATGAGATGAAGAGATGGGTCTTCAGGTGACAGCTCCAGGGATGGTCGAGTTGTTACGATGGGATGTAATGCGTTCCAAACAGCAGGAGAGGCATATGCGAAGCCTCTGTTGACGAGGGATGACTTATTTGCTTTTGCCTGTAGGCTTAAATTTACGAAGCTTCATTTTCTTCTCTTCCGTGAGTCCAATTTCATCGATCTCATTACGTCGCTCATTTCGTTAGGAAAAAAGATGGAAATTCAAATTATTGAACAAGGCGACGGTTCCACTATAACTGTCATTGTAAAATTGAATCTCAAAATTCTCGAAAGATTCCAAAACCTAAGGTAAGATACTTAGTCAGTGAATCATTATTAAAGTTATATTTCAAATAATGAAGAACTCAAAAAACTCTAAAATTAACGCAACCATATAAAAAAGGCAGTTCGAGGTTAAAAAAAAAAAAGAGAGAGATCAGAAAAGGTTTTTCGGAATGCCAACAAGTCGGAGACGTCATTTTGATGGAGTGCCCCCTTCATTTCCAATGCAGAAGCATGAGACAATAACATCCAAAGAAAGGTGTTTATAAACCAATATGG
Organism: Hirudo medicinalis; assembly: GCA_011800805.1. NCBI lineage: Eukaryota > Metazoa > Annelida > Clitellata > Hirudinida > Hirudinidae > Hirudo > Hirudo medicinalis. Next base: position 69,428 of record MPNW01000119.1, read on the forward strand.
TAAGATTTTTTGAGGATTGGGCGGAGGTATAACCCCTTGGAAGCAGTTGAAATTGTCCTATTTTTTGTGACGCAGTATGACGATTATGTAAGATCATCACCTAATTTTCGCATTAATTTAACGAAAGCAATTCTTTAAAATACTATCGTTATCAAATATGAGCTTATATTATTACGATTTTGTATGACGACTTGATTTTTTAAAAGTTTTCATAAAAGATAAAAATAGTTTAAGGGCCATGGCCGATTAGGGGCCCGAATTTCTGTTGGCGGCCCAGCTGACCTTCATTTTAGGCTACAGACATTTTGGGTTACAACGGCAAATTGACATCGATTCTGACCAAACCAAGCTTAAATTAGATATTTCTAATGATGCAACATTATAATATCGTCGGTCATTTAAATTGAAATATTTACGACAAAAGCTCTTGCAAAGAGCTGTGATACTCTTTTATAAACTTTAAAGATATTTTTTTTACAATTTAATTTCTCAAATATATAATCCCTTCAAAATCTGATGTTTGTCATCTTTATTATGCTTCATTTAACGTTTGCTTGCTTATTCTCTACAGTGACAAGCATGCAGTTGTACAATCAAGTAGGATAATTAGTTTATTAATTTTCACTTAATAAATTTCATGGTATTTTATTGAATATTAATTATATAATTTCGTCGCAAATTAATATGGACAAACTTCTTCAGAATTATTAGCTATTAGCTATTATCCCCCACATTGGTTAATTTTGCATAACTTTTAATACTAGTCGCAATATGATTATTTAAAGAGTACGAGTTGAGTTGGGATTCTGTCTCTTTATGCGTATTTGTTTTGCTAATCGTTAGACAAAGATGAATGTGGGGAACAATGCTAGCGATACGGATTCAAACCTACTTTTTATAAATTTCAATCAGGATTGCACGTAAGTTTTATTTTTTATTTAACTCAGAAATTCATTTTGTCTTTCACATCGGATTGTTTTTATTGAACTAACAAGTTATGCCTTGTACCTCGGCAGGTACAGGTACAGAATTTCTTGCATTAAATATTTATTAAAATCTCTGACAATGCGAAATTGTTAGTTGGTAAAGTAAAATTACACTTTTATTTCTAGAGCACTTACTGTAGGTACAAAATCAGGATATAAATTTTATTCCCTAACTTCTATTGACAACTTTGAGCCATTATACGAGAATGGTAAGTGATTTATTTTCAGATTTGATGGTTAACCAATTATATTGATGAGAGGTCAGTTTATTAGCTTCAGTATTTATGATCGTAAATAACATATCATTGCTCAGAGACTAAAGACATCTGCATCGTTGATCGGCTATTCTCTAGTAGCCTTGCTGCAATCGTCAGTCTTTCATCACCTAGAAAACTCAAAGTTTGTCATTTCAAAAGAGGATCTGAAATATGTAATTATAGCTACTCTAATACAATTCTGGCTGTTAAGCTGAATCGAGTGGTGAGTTTAATGTTGCTCATTTATTTGGATTCATTTTGATGTACCTTTGATGAGTTTCCATTATGTTATTACTAGCTTAAATCACAGCATGCCAAATATCCTTACTTTTATTTATTTATTATAATTATTCTAGTCATTATATTCAACCACTCTTTGAAACATTAACATTTTTTTTACCTCTGTCAAGGGAATTGCCTATATACTCAAATGATTGCATTGAACCATTAAATTTTGATTTTGATAGTGATTACTACTTAATCTAATGGGTTACATTCCTGCATACGGCGGTAATGGCAACAGTCGTAATGTGTCGTGTTCGAAACCCAGCCTGAACTGCCGCAAGCGCCCTTGGGAAGGAGCACTATATAAATGGTTGACGAGAAGCGCCTCTGACGCTATGCATATGGAGCTATATAAATGAAGTACATTTTAATCTAAGCCTTATAATTGTGAAGGGGAAAATATTTTTTTTATCGGGAAAAATGGGCTGGCTGCAGGCTTGCAAATCACTATCGACTACTATCCAAATGGAGTGAATAAAAGCCTGTGGCCGAGACCTGAAAATTTCTATATCCTGACTGCCACTACAAAGAAAACTTAATCTAAACCTTATGATTGTGAAGAGGGAATGCCAAAATATTTTTCCATATTTTATTGCAAAATTGTGATTGTAATTGTAGTTTATTGCTATAGCACCATATGCCTAGCATCAGAGGTACTATTTTTCATTAACCATTTATATAGTGCTCTCCCAAGGCACTTGTGGCAGTGCAAGCTTGGTTTTGAACATGACAATACGACTGTTGCCATTACCTCCATGTGCATTATTTTGTACATTGATATTTTACGAGTCATCTTGAAGAGTAATATTGACAGAATTAGTGACTAATTTTAAAGAGCTTTTGAGAGGTATTACCACTAAAAATTTGTCTTCATTAGACTCTTTATTTTAACTGAGAGCTGTATTTCATGTCACAATTTAATTTTAAAATTAATCGTTCAAATCACAATATTTACCAATCCAGCGACTGATTGTGTGTTTGGAAGACAGCATCCACATTCACAACATCAGGGACATGAAGTTGTTGCACACCATAAGAGAGATCCCTACAAATCTTCGAGGAGTGTGTGCACTGTCGACCAGTAATGACAACAGTTATTTGGCATATCCGGCCAACAACAATGTCGGTGAAGTTCAAATCTTTGATGCCATACATCTGGTAAGATGTTTTTGTTTGTATATGTATTTACTGTGATTTCTACTAGGTTTGACATCCAAAGTTAGATTTTTATGAAACCTATGTAGATGTATATTCTTTCAAATTATCTTATAATTAACGAGGAATTGTTAATTATTACAAAGCACTTAGCATTAATTATGCTTTTAGAACTGTAATTTTGAAAAATAATTGTTTGACTTGTTTCAGAGTGTTGTTGTAGTCATTCATGCTCATCACAATCCTTTGGTCGCCATGGCATTTAATCCTCCAGCAAATAAGATTGTGACAGCTTCTGAAAAGGTTGGCATGAAAAATTACAGAATGTTCAGACATTCATTCATACCAAATTTGTTTATCAAAATCCACTTCTTTTTTTTCTCAAAGTGCTGTAAAGTTTTATGGCCCATGACATTGTTGTGAGGATGATCTGTGATTTTAATTATTTCTTTAAGTTTAACCACAGTTTAATTAAGGAAAAAAAGTGGCAAATTAGATATATCAATTCTCTTGAGGGCACGTTGTATTTTGGACTGCTTGATTTAGGGAACAGTCATCCGAGTGTTTTCAGTTCCAGAAGGACAAAAGCTATTTGAATTCAGAAGGGGAATGAAGAGGTAAGATTACTATTAAAAATTATGCTTCTTTCTGGGAAAATTATGCAATTGGCATGTAGGTTAGCTCAGAGAATTGCTTTCCTACATGTGGATGCAAATGAAAATGATGTCCTTGTGCATCATCTTTGCATCCAAGCATTATCAGAGTATGCATTATATAAACAGTTGGTTGATTGTGGTATCTTCATGTCCATGAGGCATCCAAAATGCAATACATAAATGTCATCATTCAAGGCATGTACTGAATTTGCAAAATTCACTTTTCATCGATTCAGGTGTGCAAGTATTTACTCTCTATCATTTAGTCAGGATTCAAATTTCCTATGCTGCTCCAGTAACACAGAGACAATACATGTCTTCAAACTTGAAGCTCCTCAAGAAAAGTTGATGTTGCTTGCTATTGAATTTCTTGTTCATTGTAACAAAATACTTTGCTGATATTCCAGACCAGAAGAACAAGCTCAAGGTTGGATGGGATACTTGAGTGATGCCATAAAGACATCCGCCAACTATCTGCCAAGTCAAGTCTCAGACATGTGGATGCAAGGCAGAGCGTTTGCAATCGCTCGATTGCCCCAATGCGGTCTGAGGAATGTTAGCGCACTGACTTGGTTAGCTGACATTATCTGTATTTAAACATTATTTCACGTTCCTTTGCTTCAACTTTCTTCTCAGCATTCAAAGAGTACCACTCATACTTGCTGCTTGTGAGGATGGCTATTTGTACATCTTTAACTTCAACACCTCTGAAGGTGGAGAATGCTCGCTTTTAAAAAGACACAGGTGTGTGAAACTTCAATATTATTAGTGTTCTGATTATTTGCTGGATAGATCATGCCAGCTAGATCTTTCAATTGTTTGATTTTAGTTGACTTTAATTTGAGTCATAACTTTAAAGCTAAACGCATGTCTTTTCCAATAACTTAAATGTTTATAAGTTGAAGTGTAGAGTTAACTTATTGAATATGCTAATGGTTGATGGGAGGTATGTTATTCAACTGTTGAACGTTATAAAATATTTTGCAATTGTAGAATATAAAATTTATAACCCACAATCTCATTAGATATTGATGCTTTGTTTCCGCATCTTTGAAGTATGACAAAATGAATGTTATTATCGTCATTATTTGTAAATAAAGTTTAACAAAAAATTTTTAAATAAAATTTGTAATAAATTATAAAGTTATTTGTTGGTTAATTGCTTTTGTGACAAATAGATCTCCCAATTGCTTGACAATTTATTTTGAAGTGACAAAAACTTTTATAAGATTTGAGTTATTTTGGTCAGGTCACTTGAATTCTGTTATAAAAGACATTCTTTAATTGTTTTAGATTTGACGGAGTCATCGACATAAGTAGCCATCCAAAAGAAACGATGTATGCAACAGCTCTGAACTCAACAACTAAGGGTGAGTTTGTTTCCTTCTCAATAGAAGTGATTTAAATAGATAATGTGCAAAAAGCATTGTGTGAACCTTAGGTGTCAATAACCTTGCTGACCATACCAACATTTTTTTTAAAGTTTTGAAAACTACAATTGACAATTCAAATGATCATTCAGTATCTTCCTATACACTTTCAGCAAATTAAATCACATTAGTGCTATGAAGCAGCATTATAAGTAATAAAACTTTGCATCTTCACAGCTGAGGCATCCAGTGCAGCCATGTTGACAGAGAATGTTTCTGCATTGAACCTGGATTATGACGAAGAGTTTCCTCCCGTAATGCATAAAGCTTAAATCAAGCCAAAATTATCTTCTCATTGAAGAGCATCCACAAAACTTTGAATCTTTATGTGGGACCCAACGTGTTGTGTGCATAACAATTATTTTGCAGCACATGAGATGGAGTGTCTTGTTTTCATTCCTTTGACAGTGTTGCATGTTGCCACTGGTTTATGGCAGATTTGAATGGAGGTTAACATTCATAATTCTCAACTCCAACACTATCACAATCAGTTGGATTGCATTGTTTTCCATGCTTGTGTCATGCTTCCAAATGTGGCATGGGTATTAAAGCTATTACTATTTCTCATTGTCGCTGTAGAATTGAAACGTCTTCATTAATGTAAATAACTCAATTTCTCAACGTTGTTTTGACTTGACATGTAAACACAGATTCAATTATTGCAAGTTATTAAATTATCCTGGTGTTTAAAGTCATCTGAGAGGTTTTGTCTTGTGTCACAATAAAAAAAAACTAATTTTATGTAAAAAGACGGATAATTGAAATACATTGCAAGCAGCATAAACAACTTTGAAAAGATTGTAAGTCAATAAAGTACATCAGCCTCAAATGATATCTTTAAAAAGATTACTTAAACAATTAATCCAGTCATTTTCTTCAGGGACATTTTTTTAATCTCAGAAGAACCACATGACTAGATGGCTTGTTGCAACACATTTTAGACGACAATGACTTAGTAAGCGACAAGGACGTAATACTGATGGAAGTTAATGTTGACAAATAAATGCTAGGATCGTCAGTATCTCGACGTCGGACGCCGATGCTTCGCACCAAATGTCACTTTATGGAAAGGGCTTCTCATTTTGTGGTGCAGAATGAGTTCACTGTCATTGAATCATACTCATAAGAATGGATTAAATTCTGAAGGATAAGTTGACTTTGGCAGAGCCTCTGCTGCTGCATCAACATTTGGATTGTTGGGTTGTGTGTGAAGCTGCGGGTATTGGTAGAACGGAGTCGTATAAACTGCCGCAGTGGTCCCAGGCATTACCACGCCTGCTGGCATGTGCAGATCAGGAGTAAGAAACGGATTGGAAGATATAAAAGTTGGTGAGGAACCTCGACTTTGGTTTGAAGAAACTGCAAAAGGATTAAAGGAGGGAGGGCCTGTAAAAAAAGCATTGCTTATTAATTTTCAAAATTTATTTAAACTACACTAAAAACCCCCAGTAAATAATTTTCATAAATTTTCTGTCAAATGGCTCACATGTAAGTAACTTACCAATACATTTACTGGGCGACATCAAGTTGTCCAGGTTCACCAGGTTTGCATTTTCACCTAAGAAGTCTTTGGGTGATTTTCTAAGATGTGACTTTGTTGCTGATATTTCTTGAACTGACATTTCCAAATTTTCCATTTGCCAAGGGTCTTTTTTATCTGATAAAAAAAAATCATTATATTAGTTGATAAATTCATTGAAATAATGAAAACAATTTAGGCTTGTAATAAAATAATACATGTTTTGAGTTTTGAATGCTCTTCAACTGTGTTACAGTTGGATCTGAAGCACTAAATTATGATTTGTTAAACAATTAAGTTTTTTCATTTCTGATAGATCAAATAAAATGATAATTGATATTAAATGCAAATAGCAGGAAATGCATAATTGCATGGACATAGGAGAGACACATTGGATTAAAAATACATCCATTTCTAAATATCTAATAGCTTAAAAATTAAAGTTACTTTAAACCAAAAAGTCAGCCAATCTAACCTTCAATGGTTTGTGGTTGATGCGACACTGCCATCTTGTCACCACATGCACTAGGCGCAGTGGTTCGTGACCGGAGATCATCAAATGCATCATCGACGTTGCCCTGTGCACCAGCAGGAGGTGTGAAGATATCGCAGGAGGAAAGACATGATGAGTGCCATGCAGTGTTTTGGTCTGATGCAGGAGCGACATTCTTAGACGACAAGTCGGACGTTGGTGGCCATTCTAAAATTTAAAAGATACTTTAATATAAAAAAGAACTAGAATCTAAACTCCTACAAAAAGAAAAATAGAATAATTGAAATATCATTTACATTCTAGGTTGGTTTGTATATAATGAATAATTACTCTGCTTTTATTTGTGTTTAGTTTTAATAGAAATCTATATTCTTCAGTTCCCTCACCAATGAAAAATTAATTACAATCCTGCCCATCCAATATTCTTTATCTATTATTTAAAAAATCTTATAAATTGTAAATATTGCATGGTATTCTTTAATGTGTTCATTTGTTTTTGTTTTCTTATGTTGAATGATGACTATTTGAAACTTGTTAATCAGGAAGTTCCTTAAGGAAGAGCATGCTTCCGCTATCAGACTGACCCTTGAGTTATTTTATTTTTGTTCCTTTTCTGGCTTTAATGATTGTATTTAAGGTATTTAGTTGAATAAAATTTCTTTAAATTAAAACAAAATCCTTTCAAATTACTTCTGATCAGTGTTTGCAAACGTTTGTGAATTTCATATGTTTTCAAATTAAATAATGGAAACTTAAGTATTGTTTAACTTAAATTTAAAATGACCAGAACTTGGAGCATTTGGGTCCACCCATAGATTCTCATCCATCCAGGGATTTTTGAATGCATCGTTTACTGAATTCTCAGACTTCCATTCCAGCCATGGATCTGAGGAATCCAATGTTGGTGAAGAGGAACTCTTGCCATTCTAAAGAATTAACAATCACTGTTGTGCACCATTATGCTTTCAACAAATAAAAAAACCTCGATCACAATAACTTTATTATGAAAATTCTATCGGGACATGCAAGTGACTCACATGACTCAAGTAGGTCCAATATAAACAGTTAAGATCTAACATGTGTATGGCATTATATAAATTGAATTATTTCCATTCCTATTATTGAACTGATGTTGGTTCCATTAATAACATAAAGACAATAAATAATAACCAGAACAACTCGATGTATAGATTATCTCGTGCACATACTTAAATCTTATGCAAATTTAATTCACTTGTACTAATAAAAATGTTGAATTCATTCAATGCATTTAAAAAGATTAGAGAAGTTGACACCTCAAATATGAAACATTTTTGAGACACTAACCTGTTTTAACCTAGCCTCCTCCTCTGACTCCTTCTTGCTCTGTTCAAGGGCCATCTGTAACTTGACCTCATCACCCTTCATGAGTTTCATCTGCTGCTCGTGTTCCTCTTTGCTCATGGCAAGTGCAAGTTCAAGTTGCAATTCTTCCTCCCCTGTTGATGTCGGTCGAGCTGCTTCAAGTTCAGCTACGATTCAATGCGACCGAGTTACAAGTAAAAGTTCTATAATTATTTCTTTCATTTGCAAACATTTATGAGCTCTTGTCATAGGTTAATTTTTTATTATAAAATTTAAGCCTAATTTAAGTGCTTATAAAAAGTAATAGGAGTAAATGACAAATGACATTTGGAGTGCAAGTTAGCTCAGAGGGTAGCGTTCCTGCGAATGACGGTAAAAGCAACAGTCATTACGTGTCGTGTTCGAAACCCAGCTTGCACCACCACAAAGCGCCCCTGGGAGCCGGTGCTATATAAATGGTCTAAGCGCCCCTGACGCTCACGCTTATGGCGCTATATAAATAAACTTACTTACTTATTTACTTACAACAAAATAAAGGCAGATCCAAAGCTGTTTTGACAAACTATCCAAAGATGTGCAATTAATTTTTGTATTTAGTAGTGTTGTCAAAATTGTCAAAATACCGTCCAGCATTCCTCCTTCTAATGACCAAGAACTTGGTGAACCAACTGTGGTGGGCATTTAACAAGAACAAATAAATCAACCAATTTATCATTTCACCAAATTTGTGAATAAAAAAAACCAACATCCTGAATATTTTCCAACAACACTATCAGAAAATGTGACAACATTCGGTAGAATGGGACTTGCCGAAGGGTAAGCAGCTCCGCTCTGCAAATTATTTCAAATGTTTGCAGAGAGAATGTCTTACATGATGAATGATGCACCTTAACAACTTAATATTGTATGACAATCACGTATGTTAATAACTATATTTTAATGATATCTCACAATAATTCTAAAATGATGTATAAGCCAACACTCACACTAACACCAGCATTAGTCTGAGCAAATCTTTCTTTGGCTTTCAAAGCCTTGGCCCTTTCATTTTTTAATCTTTCAGAATCTTTCAAAAGAGACACCAATTGCTTTGCCTTTTCTCTTACATTTAAGCCGTGATCCTTTGCATCTTCAATGTACTGAAAATCTTTTAATGTTTGTATAGCAAAAATATTTTCCCTGCATTGGTGGGCAACCTGCAGATCAAAATCAGCTTATCTCACTCAACAAGTGAGACCAAACATTTGTTGGCTACATTCAAATCATGCTTTTTGAAGAGCTTTACTCTTCTAGATTTGTTGATAAAAGCAAAATGTTCAATTTTACGTTAACATAAGTTTATCTTATGAGACATGACATTGACCCATCATGTACTTACAAACATTGCCAATTAAAGGTAATATCTTTATTTGTTTCTTTAAATATATATCTCATGTATTATTGTTCATAATTTAATAAATATCACTATTTCAAATTATTTTTCAAACCTTTTCACTTCCAGTTTTTACTATATATTCAAGAAGCACCAGAGACTTATAAACATGCCTCCAGTTCCGTCCGTGATCATTGAGACGCTTCCAGATCATTTGCATTATTTCAGTAAAAGCCAAGACATTATAAGTTAAGTCAGCAATTTCAGTCATAAGAGTGCTTGATGGACCCCAAGGATCATTTGAGGTGGCTTCTCTGACCTTAACTTGGGCATCAGAGTAATTCTTAACGACATTTTTTATTGTCCTTCTGAGAGGCATGCCGGATTTCTCCTTCAAAATTCAATAGTACCAACTAATTAGTATAAATGTGCATTCACTTTAATGAACGTCCAAATTCCAGAGCACAACTAGTTTGCAGCCAATTCACGAAATAAACATCACAAAAATGATAACGAAATTCACGAAAGTACAGATTCTTTTAAATCATGCTTTCCAGCCACAACGGCTGTCAAATAATGCAACTGAACGGTGTTTTAAATATTATATCTTACACCAATACTATTTTAGTCTAACTTATGCTTGCATTAAGAGATGAGCATTGCACAAGGAACCTTCAAAACCCAATAGAAAGAACAGTAACGTCTGACAAATTTGTGACATACTGAAGGTGAAAAAAAGCGTAATCAATAAAATCCACAGAAAAAACAGTTGTTATGCGGCCATCCCGACCATCTAAGATACCGAAGTTTAAAAGTAAAAGCAAGTTCAAGGCTAAGTTAATTAAAATTGTGCAGAACACGTAAATTATTATTTAATAAAAAATTAAAATAGTAGTACACGTTACAATATAGGTTCTTATTACTCCGCCTTGGATTCCGACAGAGATCTCAGAAGAGTTTCTCTCGTCTTCAAACATTTCGGTCCTATGATTCTCCTTACGTTTTCGGGTTGATCAGCCGGTTTTTACCTTCCGGACCCAACATCATCTTCGGCTATGAAAGGCTCTCGTTAGTCTTTTTATGCCGATCATTACTGACTGGATTGGAGCGACTCCGAAAGCTCTCATTATGTCGCTTAATGCACCGCTTGGAAGTCGGCAAACTTCGACTAGGCGAGGCTCTATTTGGCCTTCTTGTGTCGTTCGCGTCCGCGGCCATGAAAGCTTTCGGTGCTTCTTCACGCCTTGTAATTAATATATGCAAAGTGAGGCCTAAAGTTTCTTTGAGGCGGCAGTCGGGAGATTTTCAGGACTCGACCACGGGCTTTTATTCGATTTCATTTGGATGGTAGTCGATAGTAAACCCGCGACGGGCCTATTTCTCCCGACAATTAATGGAATTGCTTTGGATTGCTGGGTCAAAACGCTTTATTCTTCTTGTCCTCATCTCGAAAAAGACTCATAGGTGGTCTATTGACTAATGAGTCAATGTTATTTACTGCTTATATAACTTTATTGAGATATATTTGACATCAATTAATTTGTTTAATGTTACCACATTATATTATTATTTTAGACATAAGGGACATAAATCTGTGACGTAACACTCCAGATCTCAGCATAAAAGTCCTCATGAAAATTGAAAAGTCCTCATTGATAATTGTTATTTTTTAGGTTCAGGATTTACTCAATAGGGGGGGCTAATTTCATCAACCCCAGAATAAAAAATTTTATATGAACTAGAACTGTTCAAAGGTAATCATTATGTTGGCTTAAGATGGACTTTAAAATATTTAAACAGGAATCTATAAAGTTATGCTGATTGAATTATTTTAATTTGTGTGTTGACAATGATCTTTTATATATGCTAAACAACTAGCTTACTTAAAATTAATAAATTTTCGGACTGAGTTTTAGGGTTGTTTAAAAAATTCAGTATGTTCACTATTATTGAAATAAATAAAATTTATTTATTAACCATAATACAAATATTTTATATAACCTATTTCAATTAAAAATTAATTATAAGAGTAAACATATGTATGAAAAATTCCAGAGACCTTTCATAATTTGTTTCTTCTAATGACGATAGTCAGTTGTGCCGAGGCGTTCTTATCTACCCGTGAAGCTCGCTCTGAAATTGTTTTGCATTACCAAAATGTTTACCAAGGAAAGCGAATATGGAGGAGCAAACTACTATAATCAAAAAACAGCGTTAGTACCAACATCACGTTATCGGGACATTGTGAGGAAAAAATGGTATGCATTTGCATGCTTTAAACTCTTCAAACTTGCGGACATGTGTATAACTAAATTTGTGTGAGCATGTGTAAGGGTTTTTAAATGACTTTTAATAAATTGTAATACTCAAAGTGGCTGGTGTGGGGAATGTTTTCTATTTGAAAATTTAATGGAATAAGGTGTTTTAATATTGATTTTCAGTTTGTTCCTGCCACTATATCTTTTTTTGTTGAATATGTAGTACCCAATTAAAATTCAAGTTTTAAAATATTCTGCAATTTGCTAAAGAAGGCATTTTTTATCAAATTCCCATTTATGCTTTTAAGATATTAATAAACTATAAAGTACTTTGATGAAAACTTGGTAAATTAGGTGACTTTTTTGGATACTCATTTAAACTAAGATTTGTCAATTTCTAAAAGTTTATCTGTTCTAGCTTTATAAAATTAAATGGGTATGTAAGCTATTTTATTTGAAATAAAGAAGAAATACTTGAACCTGTGATTAATTGGCAAAGACTTTTGAATATTTCAGGCCTAGTCAACAGTATGGTTGTTCATATAGAAAGAAGATTGAGCCTGCATTGAGTGTGGAGAAAAATTTTTATCAAGAACATCCTGATGTCACCAACCGACCTGATGTTGGATATTATATGATTTTGCACATTTAAACTTAATATTTGTTTGGTAATATCTTATTCTTGTAATGTTTAAGGAGGAAATTGAAAGCTTCTATGCTGAAAAGGAAATTAAAGTGAAGGGCACTGCTTGTCCAAAGCCAATGCTAAACTTTGAAGAGGGCAACTTTCCAGGTTTGACATGTTTGTGTAAAAAAGATTTATTATTACTATTACTATTATTATCACCAACGCCATCGGATAATACAGAATAAAATGACTTGTACTCATGATGGGTATAGACATACATTCAAACTGACTCAAAACTCAAGAAAGTTCTGCAAAGGATCTTACACAAGCTATGTATAATAACCAAGTCAATGCTGACTGAATATTAGTGTGATGATGTTGAACATTCAGAGTACTTATTGGAGGTGATTAGACAGCAAGGGTGGGTTAAACCCACTGCGATCCAGGCTCAGGGATGGCCAGTGGCCCTCAGTGGTCGAGATTTAGTTGGAATTGCACAAACTGGTTCTGGCAAAACGTTGTCGGTAAGTATTCACCGCACAGGTAGGTTTTAACAAATCAGTCGGAGGCGTCACTCAGCTACTACAGTAAAGAAACTGGTGACACCAGTTACTGTGGTGTCCTGTGATGCCTGTCGTTTTGTCTTGTTGTTTCGAAGTGTTGGAAGCCAATGAATTGTTTCAGCCATTTATTGTCTCTTTTCTAGTTTAATACCTCAGCATATAGTCAAGTAATTTAATGTCTTGCAATTTAAGTTTAAAAAAAAATATATGCCCAAAAATTCATTCAGATGAGCTCCTAACTATTTTTAAGTAAGACAGAGTAATTTGATTACTTGAATGTAAGAAGTAAAAGAAATTAGCTGCTTGATTCAATAGTTTTAAATAGTTATCATTAATAATAACAATATTAATGATGTTCATTGGTATTTAAAACCTTCAAATCTTGTTTTGTATTCTAGTATGTTTTGCCTGCACTCATTCACATCAAGCATCAGCCTCCTCTCAATGTTGGTGATGGGTGCATTGTGAGTTTTCTTATGTAAATATAAGATAGTCATAAAACAGATTGTAACCATAGTCTTAAATTGTAGTGTTTGATCCTTGTACCCACAAGAGAATTGGCACAGCAAGTAGCTCAGGTGGCAAGTTTGTTTAGTGAAAAGTCTGGTATACGACATGCCTGCGTCTATGGAGGAGCTCCTAAATACCCTCAAATTAGGGAATTGGATAGAGGTTTGTTATTCATTAACGGACAATATTGGAAATGATCTCGTTACGAGTTACAGTGTATTCCCCTTAAAATGTGTTATCCTGTTTTAAGTCTTGATAGGAACTTATTCTGTGTGATTTTTAGGTGCTGAGATTGTCATAGCCACGCCCGGGAGGCTGAATGATTTCCTCGACACATTCCGAACAAATCTCATGAGGACCACTTACCTTGTCCTCGACGAAGCTGATCGCATGCTTGACATGGGCTTTGAACCCCAGATTAGGAAAATTATGGAGCAGTTGAGAGTTAGTTGTGAAATTTTAGTACAATATGATGTCATCACTACTGATGATGTTTGTCAATTATTTGAAGTTATTATTTTAAAAAATTTGCTAGATTGATAGACAAACATTGATGTGGAGTGCAACATGGCCAAAAGAAGTTCAGCTTCTTGCTGAGCAATACCTCACTGATTATGTGCAAATAAATGTTGGTTCCATGCAGCTGACTGCCAATCACAATATTGTTCAGCACGTTGAAGTCTGTCTTGAAGATGAGAAGCCATACAAGTTTGTGATTCCCAGAATACTTGTTTTTTTACATTGTGAATGTGGCATGGGCACATCTCAAATGTTCAAAAAACGTCATTGAAATCTTAATTAAATCAAAGTAGTTGTAACATAAATTTGGTCACCAAAAACTGGTCTGGTAATAGCTTCAACGAATTTCCTGCAATCTCTCTGAACCTATTGTAGTCATCGACTTAAATCCAACTTAAGTCCCTTAGTTCTATCATTGGGGCAAACAGTCACCAATAGACAGAAATTTCCACATCTGAGCAGATGCCATTTTGATATGAAAAATTAGGTCAGATTGCTTTCTTCTATGTGCCAAGGAAGGCAAACATCTTAAATCTTTGTGTATATAATATTTTCATCATCTGATCAATCCCAGTAAACCTCCTCTGCACTTTCTTCAGTTTGTCGATCGGAATTGTCGATGAGGATGCCATACTTGTAGTCTATACAGTCTCATACTTGTAGTCTATTATTCAAATTGTGACCTTGATGAAGATTTATTTAGAAATACAAATCTGGCAAATATTTATACTTTATAACTATATCTAACAATGCATTAGATCTTTTAGTTTGATCAAATATTTGGTTTTTAAATTGTAATTTCAATTCTTGCCCGACTAAACTTTATTGAAAACATTTTAAATTCTTCCTAAGGTTAAGTCAGTTGTTGAGAAAATTAACGGAAGATGAGCTTCCAAAGTCTTTGATCTTTGTTGAAACTAAAAGAAAGGCAGATGAGCTAGCAAGGAGACTCAAGAGAGAAGGGTGAGGTTACAAGTTAATTTTCTTTCATTTGATCATTAAAGAATCTTCTAATTCACATAGGTATATTGCTCTTGCCATTCATGGAGATAAAAGTCAACAGGATAGAGACTATGTACTTCAAGGTATGATCAATAGCTTATTGTTTGCACCAATTTGCTGAATGTATTAATTGTTTAATTAAATTAATGAAAATGCAAACTTTAAGCATTGTATAATTCTTGTTCTGCAGAGTTCAGAGAAGGGAGGTGTCCACTACTCATAGCTACAGATGTTGCTTCTAGAGGAATACGTTGGTTTCTATTCATTTATTGTTTTTCCATTTTGTTTATTAAATTATTACTTTTTTCAGACATTGAAGATGTGAAGAATGTCATTAACTATGATTACCCGAATTGTTCTGAGGACTACATCCACCGCATTGGACGCACAGGTCGAGCATCAAACAAGGGGACAGCATATACCTTTTTCACACCCAATAACAGAAACAAAGCAAGAGATCTCATTGAAGTGCTTGAGGAAGCCAAGCAGGAAGTCGCTCCTCGCCTTCTTGGCATGAAAGGATTTGCAGCTGATAGGGGTGAAGCAGGCTTAACAAATATGAATATCAATTTTATTAGTAATAACTTAATCTGGATGAATGACTGGCAATAGTAAATTTAATTAGATGGATTGTTGGTTAAATGATAGTTTATGAGAGGGTATGGATGAATGGAATATTAATAATTAGCTAGTGAATGAAGCTCTGATGATGGCTGAAATTGATGAAACTGGTCAGTTAGCTTCAAGTTCCAATGAATTTTTCTTGTTTCATGACAAAAAAATGTTAATAGAGAATAATCTAGTGAATTTAATTGAGCATGCTTAAAAAATTAGCAAGTGCAGGTTAAATACGAATAAAAATGTTAAATTTTTATTCTTAAATATAATTTTTATTAATTAATAGGAAGAAGCAGATGGAGAACTCTTCCTGATTCATCTGACAGAGAGGTTGGCAGAGATTGGAGCAGATCAGGAGCTAGCAAGGTTGATTACCAATCAAGGGATAGAAGTACTCCTGGTAGGCTTGATAGAGATAGGAGGTACGACGATAGAAGCAGGGAAGATAGAAATAACGATCGAACCAGAGGAGACAGGTCCTTTGAAAGAGAAAGAAGGAGGCAAAGCAGATGGGAGCAAGATAATTCGGAAGAGGCAAAAGATGCCAATCAAACTAACTCCAGTCAAAACTTGTATTCAGAAAATAGTTATTATGCTGAACATCAACCAGAGGCTTCTGCAGCTCATCAAAGCTTGCCTAATGATTCTCAATTTGCTTCAGCTAATGGTTTCCAAGGTCAGTTTGGACAGGATGAAACAAATAGTCAATGGTCATATGACAAGCAAAGCACTGAAAATATACTAGAGAACTACAACAACACTTGTGCCAGCAAGTTTAATGAGAGTATCCAACTGGCTATATTAAGTCAGCTTGCAACTAGCCGTTCAACTAATCAGAGTCCAGTCACTAATATCCAGACCGAGGACAACTCAAACAATGGAGTCAAACCCCTGATGAGCTTTCAGGCAGAAGTTAACAAATATGGCAGGCCTCGAGCAGATGGCACCAGATATTCTAGGTTTGATAGAGACAACTCTGATTATAGTCGATCCAGAGATTATGGAGAATCCAGGAAGAGACCATTTGAGAGTGTAGGTGATAATTCCTCTTACAGACATGGAAAAAGAGATAGGTACGAAAGTAATTCCAACCACTCCTACAGTGGTCGTAACAATTATGAGTCAAACTTCAAAAACCATGCTTCAGTTGTTGGTGCTTCTAAAAGATCTTTTGATTCTACAGCAGGGACAAGTGGAAGTCTACAGAGTCTGGTAGTTAAGGTGACATTTGATTCATATCAACAACAAGCACAACTAAGAAATTTTAATAACTATTCTTTTCCAACTCTACAACTTCCTCCAGCTTCCCAGGCAAACTCAGCACTTCCCACCCAACCAGTCCAGAGTTCACCCCTAGCCATTCAACCTTCACCAACTAATTATGATTACAACTCAACATCTGATGTCCAAAACATAGCTTACCTTTATTCCCAGTGGATGCAGCCATCAGGAACATTCTCAGTTCCACCAATACTCCCACAATGACCAAATTTTGCTTAATTCTATGTTTTCTTTTAATGTACAATTTATGCAAACAATTTCCTTTAGGAATTGAAGTAAATGAAGCATTGTTTTAAAAGATGCTAGAAGTGAACAGTATCTGAAAAGTTTTATTTTATACTGCACTTGTTCAGTCATGTGAACCATTGTCCGTATTTTATATTTAAGAGCCAAAGCTTTTAATATTTTGGGTCGACCACTTATGTTTTGGACATAATTTGTGATATAGGAAGTTGTTCATAGCAAAAAAATGTTGAGTATTTTATTGCAGAAAAAAACCAGAGATGTGATTCTGTGGCATTCTTTATTTTGGGATGTTTTGTGGTCTGTATTTGACTTAATGTTTAGTTTAGGTAATGGTAATGGTAGTGATGGGTTGTGGGAACGGTCTGGCATACATTTTGGGCCTTATTAGTGGAAAATTGTAATTAAAAACATGTTTCCTTTTCCCAGTGTATTGTCAATGAACCAATCTTGCAATTGCTCCTAAAGTGCATTTGTGTTACTGTTGGAATTTTCTGCACCTTGGATTTCTCTAACTCTCATCACTATTTGAATAATTGAAACTTATGTCATGTTTATGTTAAATTTAGCCCTGAGTTCTAAAACATGATGTTTAATATTTTGAAAGGGAGCCAATATTTATTTTTTGAGTTAATCTATTACTGGGTGAAAATTGATATAACTGTAGAGAATAATATGTGAAAGAAAATAAATGCTGGGATTGTTTATGTGTCTAAATGTCTCATAATGGTGCAAAATTTTGATAAGCAGTTAAATACCTTGGCCACGGCAATGGCAATCGCTGAGCGAATGTTAATGCCTCAACGATATTGGTAATCGGAGTTATTCAATTCGGAGTCATTCTCAGTCTAGAGCAAGATTAGGCCGAAACAAAAATAACGCAAGTTCCTGTCCATGTTGTGGTGAAAAAATTGAATGTTGGGACCCCAGGTTAGATACTCAGCAGATACCGATCTGGATTGGTCAGCACGAGCAAGTCAAATTGATAAGAAATGGTCTGGAGATTATCGTCAAAATTGCAGAAAATCGAAAAACCTTCTTGCTTAGTTAAAGCATTTGCTAAATTAACTTTCTGTCGAAAGTACCGTGTCGGGGCAATGCAAGGAGTCAAGCTGCTTAAAGAGTTCCGATATGAAGTTTTTGAAATCCCTTATTGAGCCGAACGAAATATATGTAACATCTAGTAGACAATAAAATTATATCGGTTCAAGGGTTATAACTATAGTCCTAATGGAATGATATCCCGCTATCCGGATAACCCATACCATATTTAGTAATTAGTTATGTGTCTATGGGATATTTATTTGTAGACAGAGAGTGAATAATAAATCATGTGTCAATGAAGTGATGGCGAATCAATAAGTAAGGGTTTGAACATACGTTTGAAGGAAAATAAGTTTTTAGAATATGACAGCTGGAATTGTCGAATATATTTTTGGGCCTAAACATGTAATAGAATGAAGTGGTGTGTTGGATCTGACAAAGGAGGGTTTGTATTTTGGGATGGATCGGTGCTTAATGATGTAATACGGTGATGGCTTTGCAAAAAAAAATGTATTAAATATGTAAGGAAGCATGCGACGATCAAGTCTGTACATAAAGATGCCGATGATAGTTAATTTGATGAGTTTTAAGAATTTTTAATTTTTTGAAGAAAAGGTCATCGTGAGAGTTATGTAGTAAGTGCAGAGCAATACGAATATATCTTTTTGGAGTTTAAGCAAGGGAACTTAATAGCTGAGTTGACATGGGATAAAGATACGATTTCCACCGAACTGGCAGTATACCAATGCAAGCTAATGCCAACCGAACCTTCAAAACTATCTTTCAAAGATCTGAAAAAACTTTATCAAATTAAAGATTATGATACTCTTCATATTCTCTTTTTACAGTTACGCTAACTCTAGCGAAATTAATATTTATAATTTATATTATTTACTAATTCATATAATTATTTATTTTTATTTACTTTTCGATTCTTTGGTTACGAGTAACATTATGTGAAGTCCATTGCATATCTCTGCACAATTTCGCTCCCTTTATCAACCTTCGCTACCAATCTCGTTTATCGAGTCGTTTTCATAGTAAGCCGTTGCTGCAGTATCCTTGCAATGTCAGCAAATCTAGAGGACAACGCATGTTACTGGTATTTCCTATTTCATATTGTTCACAGATCAATTTTGAGAAGCTGCGGACCAACTCATGATATACTTTGTCGCATAGCTTACTGAATACATCTGCAAGTGATATCAAGTTATTAGTTAATACTATTTGCATACAAAGCACTCGTCGTTACATTTCGTAAATAATCAAAACCCTTTTTATTTTTAAGTGGAAAGGATAGAGATCTGAACATATGCGAATTTCAATGTGGAATGTGTTTCAGATTCTGTCATGAAACGTGCATATCAGATTATATGGGGTAAGCACTCTTTGGCAGGTTTGCGTACTCATTTAAAATATATCGACTAATGCGTTCCCTAAAACAAACAGCGACTTTGTGCCATTCATGATAAACTACCAGTTCTTTTGCAAGAGATGCAGTAGTCAAGAAACTTTGGCCAAAAAACCAACTAATTTTGGTCAGATGGGTTTGACAGCCTTAGCCAATCTTAAGAATAAGTTTCCAGAAAGAAAAATGTTTTCAAAAAAAAAGGAAATTATCCCTTTCATTGAGAGATACTGGGAAATAATGACATCGGTCCAAAGTAGGACAAAGAACACGTGGCATCTTTCGCTTTCAAAAGACATGGTAGATAAGTAAAAGAATTTCATGATATGCAAATTGATAACAATTTCACTTGTCACTTTCAGTTGAATTTTCCAAATATCTTCGTCTCAGGTGGGGAGATTGAGGGCGATCAAAATTTCGGATTATCAAACGACGTTAGTTGCAACTAAACAGTTTAAATATAAAGTATTTTCAATTAACTTATCGTCGCTTTTAAGGACTTATGCAGTATAAGCCCAAACCACGAAAGATTTCTTGGATTAATGTTGTGCAAGTCCATAGCTAACAACGTTAATACTAAGGAAGGTTTGAAATTGATTTAGTCTTCGATATAATATTTGAGTGTTATTTAATATTTTCATATGTAAACTAGCAAAAGTTAAAACAGCGAAGAAGAAGAATGTGGATTGCAAAGATGCTCCTGCAACAAAGAAAAGGTTAGCTTTTACCACGAAATCAATTTATGACGGAAGTGAACTCACGAATCTTAACGGGAAAAAAACTACTGAAAATTATGTAGCACGCAACTTATTGCAAAACACGGATTACATTAACAAAGTGAATTTTTATTATTATTAGCAAGTACTTAAAATGTCATACAATATTTAATATTCCAGTTCGCTGACTGAAGCAATGGAGCTCGCTCCCAAGAACTATCCGCACGAACATCCGTTTAACAAGTATGGATATAGATATTTTCTTGCCGAACCCGATCCAAGCGATCCCACATGGCAGACAATCGATGAAGATCCGAAGCTTCAAGGAAAACCAATTCCAGGTCACCTATATCGAGATTACCGTGAGAAGCTTGTCCTCCTCTCCATGAACGATAGAGGTTAAAAATAGAAACTTGTGTTTCTATAAACATAGATTACATTTTAAACTATTACTTGTAGCATCAGAGTTAGTGCTGAACGAAAACAGGCTCACGGTTAGTGGTCACAAAGGTTACAGCATGATTAGGGCTAATTATGGTTAGTAATTTTGTTTTATGATTGTTTAACTTTCAAGACATTTTAAAATATGTTTTTTAATATATTTTAAAGGAATTTAACATTTATTACAATTTTAAAACAGGTGTAAGCTATGGTTCATGGTATTTTGAGGTAAGGATAGATAGCATGCCTGGAGACTCTGCTGCCAGGATAGGATGGTCTCAATGCTTCGGTTTGTTAAGTTGCCCATCTATTTGTCAAAGTGATTTCTTAAATAATAAGGTTAATAAGACTCTAATAAAAATTGCATCAAATGTTTCTAAAGCCCTTTTGCCTGCACCATGCGGGAGCGACAAATTTGGTTATTCCTGGAGATCAAGAAAAGGCACCAAGTTTCACAACAGTTGTGGAAAGCACTATTCCGATGGTTACAAGGAAGGTGATGTTGTCGGCTTCTACATACAGTTTCCACCCAGCAATTCCGCTTCTAAAACGATTCAAACAGATCACAAAACCAAGGTGATGGTCTTAATAGTTTAATTATGAAATGGACTTTAACTTATCATAATTCTAGATACTCTACCATCTATTCAATTAGACAATAACTCTTTGAATTGGTATTATCCACTTTGACCTAATTAATTGCAAACTTATCTATAATTTGAAAAATCTAAATAAATAATTTAATTGCAGCCTCTGATTAAATATAAGGGCTACTGCTACTACGAATTAAAGGATGATCTCCCTGCCGAAGAAGCAAAACTAGAGGCCCTTAGTGGAGGACAGGTCTTAACAGCTAGATATTTTCTTATACTAACAAATTAATTTTAGAAGATATATTTACTAACCATTGCGTTGTTTATTAATGTTCTGATTTGAATAATAACCATAGAGTTTACAAACAGTAAATTTTTCCAGATGATCATGTTTTTGAACGGAAACAGTCAAGGAGAGGCATTTGAAAATGTTTATGATGGAGTATATTACCCATCGATATCACTATATAAGAATGTCACGGTTAGCATTTTTTCCCAAGTGGAATTGCTTAAAATGGATTGGTTACAAATAAAATATTGACAGGTTACTGCAAATTTCGGACCAGCTTTCAAATATCCTCCGAAGAATTTACATTACAAGCCTGTAATTATTACAATTTACTCAGTCTTGTTTTTAGAATTAAAACTTGAAATGCCCGATATATTTGCAGATGAGCTTGGTTGCCGGTGAAAGCAGGAACTAGGAGCAATTGTAAGGACAGAGATAATAAATCAGACAATAAAGATTAACTTTCGAGTTTGCATGTTTTCTTCCTAGAAAATGGAATTAGGATCGGAGGAATTGTGGAAATGTGAAGAATTGTTTTTGTTATATGCTTTGATTTGACGATAGTTTGACTTGGCCTGAAGTTGTTGAGTTACTAAGCTCCCCAGACGTGCGATAAGCGAGAAAGATAAAAGGACGAAAAAATGGAGTATTAGTCTGCTACGTAAACTTTAGGCATTTCGCTTTCCAACATTAACCATAATACTAATCAATGGCACTCAAAGCGCGATATAGTGGGCTTGTTAGTGTTGCTTTATCTTTGTTTGAGCCTGTTATCGTTCCTCATTGTTGTGTTATACGATTGCAGGTTAATTTTATTAATGGTTTTCCTTAAACATTTTTATTTTTTTAAGTTTTATGTTTTGAGGTTTAAGACTTCGACATTGCACGACATAAAACCTTTTAAATCACACATTGTTAATTATGTAGAGGGGTCCACATATAGAGCATAGCAATGTTAATTATTGCATACGATTATTTTGATGGAACAATGATGTAAAAGTATAAGGTCCTACAACTTATTAATTGGCCGTTCTCTAAAACACCCCGGCTAAATGGCGGACATTAGTGGTAGGCGACTAATTTGAACATTACATACCTTTTAATCATGGAAATTACAATAGCTTAAGCATGCTCAAAAACATAGCATAGAAACAGGTTGCTTACTTAAAGCTTCAGAGCACTTCTATTTTCGGATTTCATACAGTACTTGGTTACATTTTATGAAAAACTCTGATGTGGCACATTAAGAAGAAAGCTGAAATAATCATGAATCTAACATTGTGTATGATAGTTTACTTTCAATTTTTTTTTTTAAAACTGCTTATAAGTTTAGTGTATGTTCTTTCATACTACACTACTAAGTTCAGCAATAACCATAATCTCTTTGATTTAATACATGTCAAGCATTCAACTTGATTTTAACAAGACTATTTAAGAAAATATGGAGGCTGCAACTGAAAAGTTGGATGAACACCATTGTGGATCAACTTTGCTTCCAGCAAATCCAGAGGATAAAACATGTTACTGGTAAATGCATTTAAGAATTTCTTTAAAGTTTTTTCAATGGATGAAGATATGTTGGGCAATGCATGGCTTTTGTGTAATTAGAATTAATGAATCATTTGAAGTTATCTAATAAATCGTGTTTGTTTCTTTATGCAATGATCTTTAAGCACCAGGAGCAATCATGCTAGAACGAAAATTCAAAATTTTCAATTGAACCTTTAAAATGTTTCAGTGGCAAGGATAGAGATCTGAGCATTTGTGAATTTCAGTGTGGAATGTGTCTTAGATATTACCATGAAACTTGTATATCTGATTATTCAAGGTAAGCATTACACAAGTTATTGTGATATTTACAATATGTGATATGTGCAAATGTGTTTGTTATTGCACTCAGGGATTATGTGCCTTTCATGACAAACTACCAGTTCTTTTGCAAGAGATGCAGTAGTCAAGAAACATTGGCAAAGAGAGCAGCCAATTTTGGACAGTTGTGTTTGACCGCGATAGCCAATCTCATGTATAAAATTCCAGGAAGGAAGTTGTTTTCAAAAGACCAAGAAATAATTCCATTCATTGAGGAAAAATGGGAACAGATGACTTGTGGACCACGAAGGATAAAAAACACATGGCATTCTTCTATCTCTAAGACAATGGTTTACATTCTTAATGTTTGCCTTTTGTAATGATTGGTTTAATGGCCTATAACATTTAATAATTTGGTAAATCATCAATTATAGACAAAGAACAAGATGAAATGCAGAGATCTCTTTTAAACTTTGTAAATTTCTGGTCAACTTTATCTTAACTCATTTCAAATCAGTACCGTGCATCCGATCACTTTTTATGTATCACGGTTTTTGTGAAAAGGACTGAATTTTGGTCTATGCTTTTTAAAGCTGCATTTATTTCCTTGCAGCTGAAAGATCCAAGCATCTTCATAACAAATGAAGATTCTCCAAACGACCAAGTGTTTGGACTAGTAAATGATGTTAGTTCTAATTAAATGTTAACATTTTGTAATTGTTTATTGGGTTGTCATGGTCCGTTCTGTTTTAGGATTTGGGTAAGATTGGTCCTAATTGTGAGAGCTTACTTAGACTTATGTGCAACAGACCAATTGAGAGCAAACCTGCAAGTCAAACAGAAGGTGAGCTAGTTTAACTGTTGATATTGACTTTTAATTAATTCTAAGTGATGTTTGTGTTCAAACACCAGCTTCAAGAGGCAGAACAGCAAAAAGGAAGCCTCCCGGAGAACATCACTACGTGGTTGGATCCAAGCAAAAAAAGAGGTTTTCTTTTAATTGTGCCAACATTTGTTTGTGTGCCACGGCTAATTTTGTGATTCAACTTTTGTGATTATTGATCATAGGAATTTTTACAGGATATTATGTTAAGATAATACATTATACTTTTGACATATTCATTTAACAATGATGATTTACATTCAGTGTTTCAATAGATATTTTGTGATTCATTCACTGTGCTGTTGTAACAAAAATGAAATATTCAAATCTTGTGTTTCAGTGAATTGACTTCAACCATGAGGCTTGCTCCAAGTTGTTACCCCCAAGAACATCCATTTAATAAAGATGGCTACAGATACTTTCTTGCTGAACCCGACCCACATGCTCCCAACTGGCAAATATTTGATGAAAGTCCGGAATGGGCCGGAAAGCCTATTCCTGGTTATCTGTATCGTATTAATCTCGAAACCAGAGTTCTTCTTTCAATGAATGACAGAGGTTATTTAATATTTTATTTCATGTTCATTTCAACTTATATTTTGACAAATATGCTTTTTTGAGGACTGTTTTACAAAAATAGTTTTCTTTCAGCACCACAACTAAAATTGGGTGATGACAGATTTACTGTCACTGGTGAAAAAGGATACAGCATGATTAGAGCTAATCATGGTGAGCCTTTATTTTGTTATGATTTTTTTCTGAGCTCAACATTTCTTATGAACTTCTAGGCTTTTTATGCATTCATGGTGATTATGATTATAATCATCAAAGCATTATTTCTAGCTAGCATTTTGTGGCCATTAATCTCCTCTGATCATGCTTACGTTAGCCTCTTCTGGAGCACCTTATCAATTTTCATCTTTTGATTTGTGTCCATTCAAAGAGACTTTGTCATTGTTAGGGATCAGCCAAGGAGCATGGTACTATGAAGTGACAATAGATGACATGCCTCAGGACTCTGCAACAAGAATAGGATGGTCTCAATGTCTTGGTATGACCAAGCCAGCATTTCTTTGGCATTAAATATCAGTTACATGTCCACTTTCAGTGAGTAATTTCTAGAACTATAAAATTGTTCTCATTTTTAAGGAAACTTACAAGCGCCTTGTGGATATGACAAGTTTAGCTACTCGTGGAGATCAAAAAAAGGCACAAAGTTTCATCAAAGTTATGGTAAACATTACACTCCCGAGGGCTACAAAGAGGGAGATGTCATTGGATTCTACGTCAGACTCCCGCCTATCAACTGCCATTCCAAGTTGACTCCACCTTACTACAAGGACAAGGTTTTTCTTGAAAATTTTAACATTACGTTCATCTAACCAATGAAAGCATAACCTAAGAGGAAATAACTGGTTTGTGAGGGCCAAAAAGGGATTTTTGCAGAAACAAAGTCTTTAATTTTTAGCCACTGGTGAAGTTTAAAGGCCACCTCTACTATGAGGAAAAGGATTATGTTTCAGAAGCTGAGAAAAAGCTCAAGACTGCTAAAGGAAGCCAGGTACCACTTATCTCCATTTTTGTAAAGTTTTGACTCTAGTTTACTAGGAAATAATGAAAAAACCATGATCTGGAACTAAGCAGATAAATATTAGCCCAGCAAAATTGTCATTTTGTGCTCTTCGGATCAGCTTTACTGTTACCGGTCTATCTCATAACATTCATCTAATTTAACAAATTCTAGTAGCAGTCACACACGCCCTACACTTGAGAAAAAACTTGCATAAAACCTATAAGTTCTAATGCATAAGTGACTCTTTGTCCTTTTGCAGATGATAATGTTTTTGAATGGCAGAAACCAGGGTGTTGCGTTCGAGGATTTTTATGATGGCATCTACCATCCAGCCATCTCATTATACAAGAATGCCACTGTGGGTTTCAATGATTTAATCTATTATTTTTAGAAAGACTTATAGCTGAATTCTGCCCTTAAGGTCACTGCTAATTTTGGACCAAAGTTTAAGTACCCTCCCAAAGACCTCCAATACAGACCTGTAAGTACTGTTCATCGGTAGTAATCCATGTTTGCTATTTAGTTATTTATCTAATTATTATTATTAACTCCAGATAAGCTCAGTTACTGATGACATCATCATCCAACATGCCCTTGGTGATACGCTCTACCACCTTGAAAATGAAGGTCAACAACTTGAGATTTGATCCAAGTACTGAATGCTCTGACTGATAATCAGAACTGATGTTTGACAATATAGTTCATAGTATTAACTATCTTATGATTGAGTATCATTCATTGTTGACTGCGATGCATTTTCTTTTGGAACAATAATGGCAACAATTCAACTTTTGGAGTGGGTTAAGCTGAAATGAGTTGATATACCTTGTTAAAGCATGCATTGCCTCAATAAACTGATTTGCACAACTGAGATAAACTGACAATTTGCCAGCAATTGAATGCAGCTGTTAATCAGTTAAAGCTACCCATGCCAAAATGGTTAATTGGAGTCACACCAAGGCAAGCATTTAGGGTGGAGATCTTGGCCATCTTGTGGGTTTAAATGTGTCTGCCAACAGATATTGATCTACTTGAAATGGCCAAATTTGTATTATTATTCCAGGCAGCTACATAACTTCAAATTCTAATCACTTTATCAAATAACTATGATGGGAGTGCTTCCTAAAGTTCATCTTGCAGCTATCTACCATTAGGTTCAAAACTTTGTTGAATCCTCAAGGATTCCGATCTCGGAATTTAAAAGATACGACGGCCCTGACTTGCAGAAGGTGGTACTGGTTTGTTGGGGTCCAAAGGTTTGTCTAGATACATGGGATCAGGTTCAGGCAACACCAACTTCCTTTCCGGCTTAGGACGATCTGTGTGATGTACTCTAACTTTCGAAAAATATCCAAGTTCTGGTCTTTCTTGTCCAAGGTTGTCAAATATGCACTTGTCGAAGTCCCCCTGCAGCTTACGGCAGCTGTTGAAAAATAGCAAATAAAGCTTCCTGAAACAATGCACTAAATATAATTAAACATTGAATTTTCATTTAATCAAGGTTTGATGTTCAAAGGCTGGCACTTTTGGTCTTTTAAAAATAGGGAGTATGGAGAGCACATTGATGATGCACTAATAACATTAACATAATAACAGTTGGAAGGGCCTTGAAAACACAGGAAAATATGTATTTTGAGAATGCAATGCATTTTAGTGACTTCAGCCCTCCAACTCTCAATGCAATACAAATGCTACAATATTTTAAAAAGAACTAAACCTACATTATCACAATGGAAGCATAAAAGAATATAATTTACTCATGTTGAGTAAGGTCAATCATCCCACAAACTAATAGTCTAGTTATTGCACATGGCAACAAAGAAATAAAACTAATTAATCAGCAAAAATGTGGCCTGTTTAAACAATTAAATAGCTAATTTCAGTAAGGTTCAATAATACAAACTTACTTACTTTCTAAATGACATGTTAAAGTCAGACTTATCAACACATTTCCAGTATTGAGTAAACTCTGATGCACAATGCTGCTTCACTTTGCTGAAAAACTCCAGTCCACATTTGGTCACTTCCTTGCCCTCTTTTATGCATTTCCTTGGGTCTTTCTCCTCACTATTACAAAGCATGAACTCCTAAAATACATTAAACGCTTTATTTATTATAAAACTTAATCTAGCTAGATAAAATCGCAGCAGAATCCTTACTTTGCATTGATTATCGCAGTACTTTCCAAAATGATGTGACCCTGCTCTCAAAGGAGCTGAAGTTAAAGGAATCTCTTGCACATTCAATTCTTCGTAAGTGGGCAGGTAATCCGAATTAGTGAACGGCATTCTTCCACTAGACTCTGAAGCCGTCAAAGCAACACGACCTTCGCTGAAAAACAACCGGGGTTGATCTAATTACTATGTTAACACAGTATTCATTCTAATAATTATTACTGATCGATATTTTCATCTTTGTTTATTAAATTATTTATATAAAATGCTAGTAATTTGTAGCTAATAATATCCTTACAATCTATGTGGTAAAAAGCACAAGAATTTCTATGTGACAGTTGTCTCATTATATGTCCCTGCAAAAATTGATAAACATTATTTTAATTTCTTGAATAATAACCGGCTTATAATCTTAGCTTAATGTGACTAACATTAAGCACTAATTATTTTTTTAAGCATTAATTTATTTATTGTCAGAAAAGTTTTCACAGCGACGACGTGACATCACAATGACTTGGAAACGAGCTTCCGTTATGCGCCATTTTGTTTTTCAGTGAGCTCATTTGTTTTAGAATTACGTATCTGGAAAATTGACTTTCTCACTTCCATCACAAAGGAGCTCATCCACCTCAATTGGTCCCATCTAACCTTGGTGGAATTATACACAATAGATTTCTGCTTCATTATGCTAATATTGCATTTGAACTAGTTTTACTTTGTTGTATTGCTTTTGATACTCGATTATTCTCCGAATATTATCCTTTTGTTGCAATAATGTAAATGATAAGCTTAAGTCCAATGTTTTCATCTCTAACGTATGTGACCTATTGACATGCCAAAAATTATTTTATATATATATACATATATTACAATTATGAATGGTGAGGTTATTGCTAAATTTATTTAGTAAACCTTATTTACATAACATCCTATATTTGTTTCCATGGTTACACATACTAACCTGTTATTTCTCGAAACTGAGTTTATAGATCCTGTGAACCATTCAGAGATTTCATTAATTTAAGGATAGATGTCTTTAGAGAGAACACAGGACGAGGATATTAGAGTAAAATTTCAAGTTACGTGGTAGTTAAATACAGATTTTTGTAATCATATTTATGATTTTCAGGAACTTAAAGATGAAAATGGTAGACTGCTTAAACTTCTTGCTGAAAAAAACTTTGAAATTAAAAATATCTTGAAAAAGTTACAAGCTGAGAAAAGCCTAAGTCAAGTTGTTGCTGGGGGTGATGCAGCATCAACAAAGATAGTAGAACTTTCAAAAAAATTGAGAGAACAGAACAGCGAAATAGAAATTGAAAAAACAAAAGTTAAGCAATTGCAAAAGAAATGTTTTGACCTAGAGAAGCAGGTGTTTTTGCTAATGCAGCTTAAGTGAAACTTTCTTCATAAATATTTAAGAGTTGCTTTGCAGTCTAATTCAGAAAAAAGAAAACTGCCAGGCCTCCATGAAAATATCGAAAAATCAGATCAAGATTCCAAGGTTTGTGCTAAGCTAAGAAAACAATTTAAGCATTATAAAGTAGTTATAATAATAGTGTTTATTAAAGACTGGAGAATTAAAAGCCATTCAAGAAAAATTAAAAATTTCTGAATCAAAAGTCTGTGAATACAGAAATCAAGTACAGTCACTTAAAGTCGAAATTAAAGTTCTGCAAAAGGTTTGTTTTATTATTATTATTTCCTTATTTGCCATGATGCCAGAAAGCCTTTTAATCATAACTTTGAACTATTGTTTATAAGTCCAATTAAAAACTGTAGGTTATTAGCCAGGAAGTTGGGGAAAATTTTTCTGTTCAGACTTTGATAAATTCTCCTGGGACTTGGAAGGGAAGACATCAGCAGATTGTTTCTCTCCAGAAAAAGGCTTGTTCATTCTAGACACATTAAAAAAGTAATTTGGTTGAGATTGTGTTTCCTTCACCAACAACCAATACAGATTGCTGATTTGAAAAAGCAAATAAATGATTTGAGTGGTGTCAGGAATGGATCAAGCCAGGAAGTTGAGGAATCTGAATCATCTCATTCTAACATTTCCTCAACTGGCAGCAAGGAGATTTTCAAAATTAGACAAATTGAAAAAAGCAAGAAAGACAATCTAGAGGTAGAGGCATTATTTAGATTTAAAATTCATATTTGATCAAACACAGCAAGATATGATATTCTTTTTTTAACTCTTTCTACTCAGAAATTGACAAACAACTTAAAAAATCTTGAGGATGAGCTAACTTCTCAGAAACAGAAATATGAAGCAGTCAAAGCAAGGTTTGTTTTAAGCTTGTTATAAAATTTGTTTATGGATTAGAACAAAGCCAATCATGTTATCCATAAGCTTAAAATATAGCAAAAACAAAGCAATTAGGCTTTGATTCATTGCATTATAGACCAAAAGTAACAAAATGCATATTAGAATAGCGTTTGCTAAATAACAGTCTGATTGAACATCCATCAAGGACTTGCAATTAAGATTCCAGGCTAGAATAATCAAGCAGAGGTCTAACATTTTGTGCAAAATGTCTTTTTAAGTTGGTCTGCACCACTACAATGAAAACACTTTATGATTAAATGAGATCTTGGGGAAGCAGTATGTTACTGATATTTTAAACTTATTTATTAAAAAAGGAACCAAACACTTCTCAATGAGAACAAAGCCATAAAACAACAGGCAAAGATACTATTGGAAAAAGAAAAGCACGACAATGAATTGATTGAAGCATTGATGGTTAGAGTTCTACTAATCCATTTGAACACTTAATTAGTTCATATTACAAAGCAAAACTAACAAAAACCTCTAAAAAGGTTTGTTTCTGAAAATTAGATATATATATATACCACATAACATTTCTTTAGAAAGATATTTGTATTTGTATTTAGCTGATTTTTTTTGAGTGCCTTATGTATCTGAATGGGACGTGAAGGCACTTTTTAATCGATCTGCCATTTATATATCGCTCCTACCAGAAGGCACTCCCTGGCGGTGCAGGCTGTGATATTTATCAAGGGATTAATGCAATTTGCAAACAAAATCTAGGAAATCATAGACCTTAAGCCCTACAAGGAACTAATAAATCTAAACTGCATTTCATATTAAATTACAATGCCACTTGTATAAAACAAGTGCCAGGTTATAGAGATAAATAGAACCCCATCTGTACATCAAAATCAATGCAATCATGAATTGATTTTTGATCTGAATTTGATAATCTTTTTAGGCAGCTGAATCAAACATTTTCTTCAATAGCAAAAGTTGGTTAGGACAGCTCTCTTCTTGTTGATCATGCCAGGATATCACAGTCTCTAAAGCTGCAAAAGCTTCTTCATGACTTGGTCCACTTCTTTCAGTTTCTTCACCATTTTCTTGTCCACAATCTTCATCAGCAACCAATGTATATTATCCTTTCTGTGTAAATGACAACACTTCATCACTATTCAGTATCTGATAGCTGTAATTTTCGTAGGGATCGTTGTAATTTTCTAGCCACAACTGTGCATCATTTTTGTTGCAATCGGAGAATCCTGGAATTGTCTGGAACATGTCCTCAATATCGTGTAGGTCTCCAGTGACACCTACATTGTTAGTTTCTTCATTTTCTCCTCTTTTTTTCAACAGCCTGTTCCAAGCATCAGCCACCATGTAAAGGCAATCCTTTTGAAGCAGCCACACTTTCTTTGTTTCCCACCGATAGTGAGTATCTTAAGACTTTCTTTTTGTACAACTTTTTAAGCTTTTCTGTAACTCTTTGATCCTTCGGCTGAAGTAATGAAGTCATGTTTGAAGATAATGGAATCAGTTTAAAGTTGTCATCAACTACATTCAGCTTCTCCTCTTCTGGAATAAATGGTACTTTATAAAGCAAAGGAAGCACTTTTCCTGCTTTTTTTCTTTTTCTCTGAACTTCTTTACATTTGAGATGAATTCATTCACATACCAATCAAGAAATATTTCGTAATTCATGGAAGCAGTTTTCTCTGCCCTGTAGCAAATTGGGAGACAGGTCACACCTTTAAAACATCAGGGATTTTTGACTTTACCAACCATTAGTGGGGATAAAAGATGGCTTCCAGTTGCATTTGTTGCTATCATGATTGTTATTTAAATTAAAATTTGGGATTTAAAGTTCTTTAACCAACCAGCGCTAGCCTTAAAGTCAGGTGAGCCTTTGAGCTCATTGTTTAATTCAATTGCCTTTCCACACAATAAAGGACCGGTGATAGGTTCTCCTTTGCTTTTTCTTTCCACAAACCATAAATATATGGCTTCTTCTAACCTCTTGTCTTTTGGTGTTTTCATGTTTTTTTCCTTTTAGAGCTACCATTGCTGTCCATGTTCGACGAAAATTTCAAAATCTTTTTTAGTTTTGATTTCAGATATTGTAGCCTTCCCTACATTGAACATTTTTGCAAGAGATGATCCAGTTTCATCGTTTTTTAACCTATTGATAATTTGTACTTTTGTTTCTAGTCTTTCTGGCTTCTTTTCCTTGTAAACGACATGATCGCACAGAAGTACACTTGCAACAAAACCAGCGATATGCAACATAATTTATGACAGTACAATCAACAGTGAGTGGATTGACCAGTTTATAGCTTCCATTCCCTTGAACAGTCACGTGTTTTAGCTGACTAATCATTGGAGCGCAATTACAGCTTTACATACTGGGGATAAAACGGTTTTCCTGATCGCAGAGTTGTGAAGTCTATATTTGGATGATGAATGTCCGGTTTTAAATAAAATTGAAGAAAAATGCACCAACATTAGACCTAATTTAAAACAATTATTTGAAACATTCATGAACATTAACATAACATTTAAGAAGAAACAAGTTTTGCTGAAGGAGGCCTTGGTGGACGAGACACAACATAAAAAGCTAGAAAGTTCTGCCTCTGATCAAACGTTTGATGCTGAACAAGTGCACCACTTAAGAGTTCTCCTTGGTGAACAAAGGGAAAAGATGAATATATTGGAAAACCAATTGAAAGAGAGTGTAAGTATTTAAATATGGTTGGATACGGTTGATACAGTGCACCAAAACCACTGAAATCATCAACTAATGCCAACGCAAAATCATCCGCCATTAGTTTGACCATCTGAATACAAATCATACGGATGTGCAAATGTGAATTTTATCCCTGTAAGTCACATCATTCCATTTAAGAAACTCAAGTCCAAAGAAACCTCAGTCTCAATCGATTCATTAAATGATGACCGAACAGAACATACTTGTCAATCATTACTCAGGACTTCCAAGGAAGAGACAAAGTCAGTGATTAGAAAAATGGAACCAAATTTCTTAAAGTATCACTGAATGGCCAATAAAATTTTCTAGGAAGTTTGCAATTACTGAAGCTTTATACTTAGAGGCAATATCAGAAAGAGACATCCTTATCCAACAAATAGAGGCTCTAGAGAAAAGGTATCTGCTACGCTCACTAAGTCTTATGTCTGTAACCCAAGCCATGTCCAACATTTATTGTAGGTCTCAGGATTTAGTGATTCAACTCACAGAAACTCAATGTGCCTTGCAAACCCAGACAAGGAAAGCTATCACTCTTGAGAAGAAATTTGGAAAACTCAAGCTAGAACAAGGTAGTTAAAATGAATCATGCACTTCTATATCTTCAGATACATTCAAATACATTTGACAAAGGCAACAAGGCAAATGGCACACCTTCCACAAGTTCTGACCATCAACAAAATCTAGAAGATCTATTATTGAAGTGAGTTGAACTAAACCATATCTAAAAAGATCTTGGCTTAAACACTGAAATTTTCTAATATTCCAATAGACTGGAGATTCAGAAGGATGAAAACAATGCCCTTAAAATAGGCCTTCAAAGCACACTGAAATCCAAAGAGGAAGATATAAAAGTCTACATGAGTATGCTGGAGCATGCCAAGAGGATATTCACAGAAAGCATGAAGAAGTTTCGAGAATGCTGAACAAATCCTTTACCCCACCATTGAATCATTTTTTTTGTTGTTGAGATGGTTCACCTCAGAGATAAAGTGCTATGGAGGCCACAAGACAATACAGTTGTTTATTGTTTTAAATTGTCAGCCATGATCTCAAGCATTCCTCATGTAACGTATAATTAAAATTAATAATCAGTGAAAGGGCAGAAAACACAAATTCCCAAGCGCTTAATTTTGCTGCAAAAAGTTCTATGCTTATGAAACACAAATAGACGACAGCCAGTTCAAACTCAAGGAGCGATTCGTAAAATTAGAAGTGCTCAACTTTTCTTGGCAAGTGCCGCCTAACTCCGACCAAAACCATCCAATCAATGGTACGCACCAAGCTCGACAATAAAAATAATTCAAGCCTCAAAATTTGACCCGATCATCACTTTAGTTAAGACAAAACTTGAAAAGCCAAACTGGAGATTTCCTAAAAACTTCAAATATATAAACACAAATAAATTCTGCAAATGACATAATTTCGCAAATAATTGCACATAAATATACAATTTGAAATAGTCTTATGCTCAAAACAGTAGAATAAATTCATTCTCATGTTGATCTCCAAAAGTGGGAAGGTGACTGTAAATACTGCTTCTATGCTATACAAACGCTCCCACTTCTCTCCTATGTACAGTTGAGATATGTCAGTATTGAGGAACACAGGATGCAGCATCACCAGCAACTCTAGGTAGAACCTCCAGCCAGGTCACAGCATGCATTGAGCCACACCCTCCCTGTTATTAACAAGCATAAGCAACACAGAAACTGAGAAGTTTGAATAAATAACAGCGATGCTCAACTAGCCAGAGCGTTTGCTACAGTCAATGAAACATCACGCAAAGAAAACAATGCATAAGATTAGGAAACAACAAGCACTACACACACAAAGGACAGTCCTTTTGAAAGCAGTCCCAACATAAAATTTATCCTCGCTTTCTCCGATGCAGGACTTCCCCATGGAGATGACAAGTTTTACAGTTCAACCCCAACACGCAGGTAACGACAGGTTATTCACTCTATCTATTTGAAAAGCCTAAGATCCACTGGGACACGACGTTCTGAGAGCCTCCCGTGGCTCCACAGGAGAGAACAGCTCGACGGGACCAACCTCAAAGCCCCAAAAACATTTTGACCTTTAGAGTCACATCAGGAAAGTATTGAACTGTTTTAGATTGGTTTGTCTGGCCACTCGATCTCCTATGTTTCTGCCTTGTGTCGGGCATCATCCTTGTACGGTTGGCGCTGGTAGCACGTTTCTGACAATATATTTGGTTGCCTTGATTTCTTGGCTGACAGTGGCATTTCATTTTTCTAAAAGACAAATGAAATCAGGAAAGTCAGCACTGAGTCATTGCTAATGTAATCAAGCAAACGTCAACCTGAAGGTTACTTGCTTGTGTTTGTCTGGGGTGAAATGAAGACGGTGTTGCCAGGCTGGACATGCAATTGTTGGAGAGAGCTGAGTTGGAACTGGCATTATTGGAGCTATCACCAGATGATGGATCAGTGTGCTGCTTGAAGAAAGCATGTTGTAGAGCATATAAGGGTGTAATTCTTGTCTTGGGATCATAGTCCAACATTCGAACCACCAAATCATGGAATTTGAGGTAGTCCCTGGTCGAATGTCCGGGTTCTCCTTTTCTCCTTCCATCGGGGCCGTTGGTTTCCACCCCCAAAACATCTTTCAATAGACGTGTTCCAGGGTTCTGGTACTGGGATGACATTTGAAATTAATTATTAAGGTTAAGAAATAATTTTGAGAAATACATAAGCATTATGAAAATTTACAAACATTCACTGCTTGGAAAACACAAACTCACAATTTTTTCATTGATCATCTTTGGAACATAGTCACCAGTAAGTGTCTTTTCAAAAAACTTTGAAGTTTTTGGAGCCATGTCAAGCATATCCTTGGGAGGAATTCCTAGAACTTCAACAATCTTCATCATCTGATCATGCTGCAGGCACAGTAACACTCAATTAGTTTTAAATAACAGAAACATCGTCATCCAAGGCGAAACAGCCGACCTCGTTACTTCCGGCAAACAACGGTTCGCCGACGTGCATCTCCACCAATATGC
This sequence comes from Hirudo medicinalis, assembly GCA_011800805.1. Lineage (NCBI taxonomy): Eukaryota > Metazoa > Annelida > Clitellata > Hirudinida > Hirudinidae > Hirudo > Hirudo medicinalis. Next base: position 105,541 of record MPNW01000119.1, read on the forward strand.
ATCCTAAACTCCACATGTCGATGGCAAGATCATATGCCAGTCCCAAGAGAACTTCAGGGGATCGATAGAATCGACTCTGTATGTACTGATAAATCTGCAATGAAATTATAACCATTTCTTACATAATTTTTCTCCAAATCAGAACTCTGCAAATATAGACATCTCATGTGGAAAATTTCAAGAAAACGAACGGCCATAGATTCACGACGAAATGCTAACCCTATTGCCGATCTTGCACGAACTTCCGAAGTCAACGATCTTGATGGACGATCTCTTGGGGTTGCAGAGGAGGATGTTCTCGGGTTTGAGATCGCAATGGATTATGTTGAGGCCCGGCAGCGATAGAAACCTAAGCGCCATGCAGAGTTGCTGGGCAAACTTTCTAGTCAGGTTTAGAGAAACTCCCCTGAAGTTGGTGTTCCTCAGCAGGTCATACAAGTTGTAGGAGAGTAACTCGAAGACTAGACAGAGATGGTTTCGGAACAGGAAATGTCGTTTTAGTTTTACTGCAATTCAACCGAGTCGTTAGATTTCAAGAAAACATCACGAGAGAATTAAACATGATCACCTATGTAGTTTTTGGTGTCCAATTCCTGTCTGTTCATGAGTTCAAGAAGCTGCACTTCAATTTGTGCCTGATTATAAAATGGCTTCTTGTTCTTGATGATCTTTATGGCAACATGCTCATGTTCAACTAAATCATATGCTTTCACAACCTATAGGAGCAACAATTATCAACTTTTCATTTCTTCTGAAGATTATCACACTAACATCAAAAAAGACAACAACCATACAATCAAAACTACAAGCCATTTCATTAGTTTGTCCTGTATTTAATGGAAATCACTCACAGACACATAAAAGTCCCTAAAAGCATTAAATGGAAATATAACAATCATTGATAAAATGACCTGTCCAAATGAGCCTTTGCCAATGACAGTGTCTATTTGATATCTGTCCATCCACCTCTCCCCTTGGGTAACAATGTAGTCATGATTCTCATCATCAAATCCGTCATTGATGAGTAGCTTTTCTTTCTTACGACTGGATACATCTCCTGCCAGAGCTGCCGCCTTTTCTCGTGCCCTCTTCTCGGCTCTGGCCTTTTTACGGTGGTAATACACCTAAGCAACATTCATTTAATGAGATGAGGCATCAATGGTGCTTCATAATTAACCAAGTGGATGTTTGTTACCTCGTTAATGTGTTTATAAGTCTTAATGAGGTCTACACTCATTTTCCTCAAAGGGGTGTTCTTGGAGTCCCTATAAACTGGATGGCCATGCATTCCATTCTGGGCATTGCCAGTATCCATTTGCTGGTGGTGTTGGAGGATACAAGAGAATGAGTACAATTCCTGCTGATTGCTTGCAAGAGTCAATGGCTTGACAGAGAGTTGTTGCTGGTGTTGAGGTTTTTCAGTGCCAAGCATGGGGATGTTCATCAAAACCATAATGTCATCATGCACATTAGCTGTTCACACTGAAATCAACATTTTTATATATATAGAAAACAAATTTCGTTTACATGGTCTCAACTCAAAATCTCAAAAAATGAGCTACATTTGCAGAGCAGTGCTACTTTCTCACAATAAACAATGAATCTAATGTACAATATTTAAGTAATGAATATTGGATTCATATAATTGCTTGAAGATGGAAACATGTTGAATTGCATTGTTTATGCTCTTCCATGTCTAGACATTTGCCAAAGGAGTCTGGCATGCAGCCTTTGGCATTTCATGAAACTACAGCAGAGCAACTAGAACTTGCAGCAGCAAAAAACTTTTGGAATGAAACAGTCAGATGTTCTGCATATTCCAGACTACTTAATGAACCAGCCTACGAAATGGGCTCCTATGCAGGCAAAATAATAAAAGGATCAGAATAAAACATCAACAAGTTGAAGATTAATTCTCAGTTTTGAAAAAAACATATAATAATATTATATAAATAATAATATGATTATAATATTATATTATATTATTATTAATTATTATTAATATTATTGTTAACAATAATAATAATTTATTACCAAATATTTAACTGTTCGATCAGGCAAAGAACAAAGTCAATATGAAAACTTCAACAAGGCTTTCCTCAATTTTGAGTGATTGATGAGCCATTTAATGTTATTCTGACTGCTGAGAAAATGTCAGTAGAGCTGACAGCTTCAGCCTTGAGAGAATGGATAACACAATGCTGTTTTTATGGTCTATTTCTGCATGGTATTTATAAACCAACTCCCTTGTTCACTCAATTTAATATCTGTTCTAGAATATAAAAACCTTGTGGTAATTATTCTCAAATGTTGAATAAGTCAGTTTGAAAGTTTGGGAAGTCGATGGATGAACGTAAATACGTGATTCATTCATAGCTGAAACATTTTTCAAAGTGAAACCAAATATTAGTGATTTAACACCAGTAACACTAAACAGTCTAATCTAAACCGCGATGTTGATGATGATGACGACGACGATGCGTCGAAGGCAAAGCTTGCTCCATAGAAGTGACTGTTTGGGTGCATCACGTGATGTGCTATTAAAAGCAGCGAGTCATAGCAACGCAAACACAAGTGGCTGGCGGAGGTCTACTGCCTGTCAATCAGAGAACATGAAAGTAGTCCCTCGCCATAGGTTGAGTAATCGTTGAGTGTTATGTAAGCTTCATTTATATTGATCATGAGTTTTTCATCGACGGGTCTACCAAATTTTCTAATCATTGGATTATATAGCTTTCCAACAATAATTTAGTCCCAATAATACCTCATGAGCATCAATTAACTTGTCAAAAAATGTGGTGTTTTTATTTCCTTGGTAATTTTCCTTTGCCAACCATAAAAGGCATTACCAACAGTATTACAAAAATTAAAGCTGCTTGACAGAAGAAACTGCCAAGGTCAGAACAAACACCAAACAAATTTATAAAATTGAAGGATCAAATTTTGACCAAGTTTATTTCTCCAGAAAGAACACAGGTCTATTGCATTACCATCACCCACAAGTAAACCAGACTGTTAGTTCACAGGTCAAAGCTTAAGTCTACACTATTTAACAAAATCAGATATCAAAGATAAATGTATAAATAATACTATCACTTTATGATAGAACTATATGACAAAAAAATCCGTAAAGCCAAACGCAATTGCATACAGATACAAGATGCCATCAACCTTCTCAGTGACCTCAAAATAGAATATAATAAATTAAATAAATGGCATCTATTAGTCTCATTCTAGCTTATATAGTTTTAATAAATATGTTCACAATCAACAATATCGACATAGATGAGCAATGACGATGCGCAAACAAGACAATTGTGTATTGATGTTCAGACTGGGGTCATGACGTAGCACCTACAGCACAATGTTGCGTATTTAAAAACACAAATTTCACCATAACCATGATTTTAGATTTGATCAAAAAGAAAGACTCCTTAAGATACAAGGCTTTGGTTTTTTGACTGCGAACAACATTCGGCGTAAAAACATTCTGACGATACAACACAAATACATTTACATCGTGTCTTGTTTACAGCATTTTATTAGCAAATCTCGATCAAAAACTTTAAATTCTCACCTTCGTTTATTATGCAATTGATCTCCCAACAATTCAAAACAAATTTTCTGGGAAACCTCGCGAAATTAGTAAAAATTCTTCGATAAACAAGAGAAAACTAAAACATGCTCCGTCAAAGAGGGCGTGGCCTCAGCTCATTTCTATTCGTAATATTATAATAAGCTTATTGCTATGGAAACCTTTCTACCAATCACAATTTGAGTCTGCGAAACGAAGTTTTCGAATTTTCAAATCACATGCAACAATAGGGTGACTGAATTGTTATTGTTATTTTTTATAAATTAACGCAACATTAACAACTAAAATTGATCTTTCAAATAAACCAAATTTATGATATATTTGGCAATGTTAACAGCATTTTTTAAATTAAAAGTTATTGATGATGTAAATTTATTTTTTTGTAAATAATTTAATTTTTTAAATTATGTAGCACAATCAAATTTGCATTTAGTTCGTCAACTTAATATTTGTATTAAATTCTGTTAAATTAAGACATTTTTAAAACGAAATACATATCAAGAAACAAATTTCTTAAACGTACACCGTTTAAGCTAGCTGCGTGCGCTTGTATTTTATAACCGAACTCTCATGATTATCCAGTGTTATTCGTTATTTAAGTTTAAGTTACATTAAGTCACGAGAATTTAATATTTAAATTTAAATTTAAGCTTCTTTTTCAAGCGTGAGTTGATGCAGTCGCCTAGCAAACACTCTTCTCCCATCGGCTTTTACCCTAAGATATGAAATTTAATTAATCATTACTTTATGATTTAAATGGGAGATTTTATGCGTGATCACATCCGGGAACGGGTTTAAGAGGTTTTTGAAACATCGCGTCAACATTTGGAGACCAAGAGACATCTGAAACAAAAGACATTCTAACCATCTGAAATTATGTGGATTTGTATGGATATTTGGGTATCTTTGGATATGGATAATTGATTTCTTCCTGAATCCAGGAAAGTTCTTAAAGCCAAAGAGCGGTAGAGCGAGAGTTTTTGAGCGTTGCACACTTCTTGCAAAATGACATATCTGATAAGACTGGGACTCCAGGTCAATCATAAACTCCTCTAGGAGTAAGAGAATAAAAAGCGGTAGCGAAAACAATGAAACGGTTCTATATTGCAGAAAGGTATTCTTACGCTTTAAGCATTAAACTAAAACAGGAAAGTCATTCGAAATCGAGGAACTAAATATTATCACGACTAATTTTGGGGAGAAATGTGGATGAAGAGGGCCATTTGAAACTGACAAGCTAAACAGTTTTTTGAATTCTGAAAAAAAGTTAAGCAAAGTTTTGGTCCATCTTTAAATTGAATAGAATGACGTCTAAACTGATATTAGACTTTTGGTGAGTGTTGTGCCAAGAAGTTTGGATTTGATGAACAAATTATGGAATATAATATTACATTAAATTATATTATGTTAAAAATGAACACATTTGAACATTAAGCCCAACCTAAATAATTTATTTAAGTTTATAATGAATTTTGTTCTATAACATTTGCTAAGCGAAGCAATGCAATAATGAATTTGAAAAAGATTTTAATGAGAATCAATGTATTGCAATGGGAATAAAAATGTTATTGAATAAAACCGTTGCGTTTAAGCTCCGGTTAAAAATAGCAAACAGAAATTGCAGCCCCTCCACATTGACGTTCAGAGTTTGAACATGAGAAAGCGAAAAAAGAAAAAGTGAAATATCGAAGAAGTTCTTAGCATTTTGAAAAAGCTTGTGCTTAATCCCTTAAATGGAGAATTATGTTCTGCGAGCACTCATCCTCATCAGATGGAAGTACGGAGTTTTCTGCAATTTTCTTCTCAGTACAGCAACCCACATGAAGTAATCTTCCAGTTAGCAGTTATTTCCCGTTAAGTGGAATGAATTGAAAGCAATGATGATCCTCCTGGAAAAAATATTCAACACATTGGGTCCAACAATAAGTTTCATCGCATTGGCCATCAAAGGTTTATAATCCAAACAACTTGCAACATTATTCTCGGCATATTTGCCTCCAAGTCTCTGCACTTTGATTAATCGGGACTAGCATCTCCATCGCTCAATTGATCATGTAGATTTGATTCTTTCTCAAAAATATTCTTCTTTTCGTGATCGATTATTTCTGGCCAGTTTTAATGTTGTCGTTCAAAAACAAAATGTTACCATATTTTTTAGCTTTTATTTCATACATTCGCCCATCAAGGCAATCACAAGATGGAATAAAAGTATTTTATTGGATAAACAATTATTTTACATTATTCATATTATACATGCTTCAGATGAACATTTACAATTACAGGGAGCGCATTCAAAGGAATTGCAATAATTTTTTCCAAGAATATAAAGAATTGTTTAAGAAGTTTGTTTTGGTCACGACATGTTCCTTTCGTTAAAGCTTTATTGACGTTTTCAATGAGATCTTTTGAGGAGATCGCGTGTTTTGACGGCGATTTCACTCTGGGAATTGCTTTTAAACCACAGCGATTATTTGTGGAATTTTTTCTTATTTTTTGCTGTAACTGTTAGCCCTCAATGAACACACTTCTTCAAAAAAATCTAAGTTCACGAAAAAGGTTACAAGGTGAATAAGTATTGCAACTATCGAAATACAAAAGACGGTTGGTCAGCCTCAACAGAAAAGGGCATCCATTGGAACCTTCTGGACGCAGTTGGCCAGCAGAGTCAGACCGAGGGCTGCACTGATCTCTTTCCAATGGAAGTCCTTGCCGCTGAAAGTCAAATTAGAATTTAAAATATTGAAAAAAAAATTGAAACTCATACTGAACTTACTTAGTATTAAAAGAATGCTCTTCATCTGTTGGGACGTCAACTACTTGAAGAATGAATTAGCTTTAATTTAGCTATTTCCATAAAATCAGCATTTTAATCCAGTTACAATTAAAAAGTCCAACTAACCAAAACAATGATCTTTGGTCGGAGTGCTGCGAGAAGAGATGGACAGTTCCTCGTAGTCGTGGGAGCTTAGCGAACCAGATGCATTGCGATGTCTGAAGTCAAAAGTGTGCAGAATCAGTCGATGGTCATTGTTTGAGACATGCTTCTTTTGTATCGTATTGTCCTGGTTTGAAGTTGAGAGGACAGACTTTTGGCTGACTTCATTGCCCAGGGCCATCGTGTCGTTGAGATAACGTTGGATAATACTCTGTTTCACCTTGGCCGAAACAGAACCCGTCCCAACCTTGGACTGGGCAGGGCATGATTTCCTGATGAAATCTTCTGTGGATGTCTGTTTTCTTTCACTTTGCTGAGTTGAGCGATCTGCTTCTACCTCTGACGGCTGGTTGTGCAGAAGAAGGTTGGTGAAGAATTGTCCACCAGCGTCGGGTCGTGTTTGTGCTTGATGATCTACTGGTCGTTGTGAGTGCGATGTTAAATTCAGTCGATGTATCGATGCGTTCAATTTTCTAATAAGACCCGGCAAAGCAACGGCTTAATCGATTGATTCATCCGTTGAAATTAATAATAATAGTTAATTTATAATGCGCCACTTGCATAGCGTCAGAGGCGCCTAAATTAGCTTGATTAGGTTAGGAAATAATTAGGTTAAAATTAGCAACTCAGAGAGCCAAGTATATTAAGAACTAATGCTATTTGCCTCGCTAAATATTAAATATTTCATTTAATAGTGCTGCAAATCTCGGCTAAACCAATTGACCGCATAATCCACATCGAATAAGTTTTAATTAAGGCTAAATAATCATAAAATTGTACATTTATTCCACAAAGTTGCCATCAATTTAACCCGACAAGCAAGATTTTCAACTCCGTTAAAAATGCTTGGAAAAAATTCTTGATTCGAACGACTTAAAACTGATCATTCGACATTACTCGTGTTTTTACAAATTGGCCATCAGAAAAATATTCTTCAATATCGTAAACTGATTTGTTTCTACGAAAATTGGTCACACATTCAACAACCGGAGAGTTTATTAGAAGTGTTAATGAAGACCTCTGACCACGAAATGTGCAGGCATAAAGCCCGAGGCAGCACAAAGGGGCAAGAACTGCCAACCCTCCTGCTTAATCAGGCATCCATTTTCTTACCGGCAAAATTTTCACTCCACGAAACGTAAAAGCTGGAGAAGCAAAAGCGCTATAAGTTCTTGAGGTTACGTCTTGACGTGATTATGCCTTGATGTGTTTATGTCTTCATGTGTTTATGTCTTCATGTGGTTACATCTCCGTTTCCCGTCGAAAGCAAAACTCCATCGAACTCTTGAACATTGAAGCTCCGGTTTCCAAGGAAGAGCGATCGATAATTTTTGCGGAATACTTTTAGTGGCGAACGTGCCAAACAATGAGGCTCATTAAAAGGACAGGAGAAACATTAGGACAGGGCATCGTTGGAAGCGAGAGAGATGAATTGCTTACCGATATTCCTCAGCAGCCAGACTGTCCGATACATCAAGTTTGATCACGAACTTATAGCAATAGAAAAGAAGTTATAACGCTCACGTCTAATGGTCGTATCGTCCGTGATGCTTTTTAATTTGGCAGTTGTAGCCTTTTAATGATTATTTAGTCCGGCAATCCTCCGTGAAATGTTTCAGTCATTCGATCTTTAATCTCGACATCGAAGCACGATTTCTCTCGTTTCGGATCACAAATGATGGATCAGACGCAATTATTCAACTCTCGCACAGCACGGCAATTTGTTATTTTTCCGGGATTTTCCTGGAAAGACGCGTTTCCCAACGTGATCGTGGACACTTGGATTGTTCCACCTTTGTTTGCGAACGTAGTGAAAACATGACGGCAGTTATGTTCGAGTGACGTTGGAATTAATTTGACTTTGAAAAATAACTCCGGGTCTGCAGTCGAACGACAATTCTGTCCCATCAGAAATGATTCATTAATCTCGCCGTCTCATCCAAACTCTTGACGGATACGTGGCATTAGCAGGAAAAGCAATTTGTTTTGATGAATCTTCGCTCGCAACAACAGCTACTAGTGTCATCATTACTCCTATAACAACAACAACAATAATAATAATAGCAACAACAATAATAACAACAACAACAACAACATCAGCAGCAGCAACAGCGGCTAGGATCACCTATAACAACCACATTACTGGCAAACAAACCGACTCTCCTCTCGGAAGAGTTTAGAATTGATTACGGACGAATGAGAAAATTGACAGAAAATTAATATGAGTCATCCATCAGATAACTCCTTCATTGTTACTCTTCAATTTATCACGATCCACTTTGTGCAATTCCATTCTTCATACTTGTCATTATCTTCTGGACATCTATCATACTACAAGACACAAGCCAACGTTTCTTGAGACTCCTACTGGAAATATTTTCCACCCCGGCATAAACAATGGAAGGCAAACGCTGAAGTAAGACGAGGTAGGAAGATCCATCTGTCGCTAAAAGTGAATTCCACCCACCTATGACTTGTTTTCCGTTTATGTTTTCTTCTCCTCTTCTTCTTCCTCCATCGTCGTCTTCATCCTCCTCTTCATCTTCATCTTCATCTTCGTGACGTGATGAAGAATCTCCATCCGAGCTGATGCTCAGCAGCTCTTGATTGCCGACAACATGGCGGTTGTACAACTTCATTCTGCGTGACCAGGTCATCCCAGGTGGTCCTGAAACTGTGTTCTTCAAGCGCCTCCTTGCAGCAACAAAAGCATCAAATAATAAGTCGAACTGTAGGAATTTCACGTTGCTGCTCTTTTCATTTGCCTTTTTACATGTTTACATTTTACTTGAACTTGCTTGGTGACTTTAGTTGTTCGAATTCTCATTGTTTACTTAATCAATTTATTCCACTAATTTAATTAAGTATTAAAGTCGAAATTATTAATAAGTAATAAATATTAATTTAATTTCTCTCAATTTAACACCGACCTGGCATTGGCGAACCAGTTAGAGACCTGAGTGAGAGTCAGATTGGACAGCAAGGATAACTCCATCTTTTCTGACCTGCTCGGGTAAGGAGTGTCTCTGTGCGTGTAGAGCCACTGCTTCAGAGGCCGACACATGTCACGTGACTTCTGTCGCTTCATGGGACTACGTTCGATGTTGAGCTGCTTTCTGAGGAGAAGAATTGAGTTCAAAACTTAACTTCAAAACTGTTATTATAATATAATATAATATATTGTAATGTATTATAAATGCATTATTGTATGTGTATAACTTATTAAGATTTATATTAATATTAATATTATTATTATTACGCATCAGTACTGTACTGCACGTCACAATATTTAATAATAAGATAATTAGTTAATGTTTGTATAAATAATATTATGTGAAGATTATTGTGCATATTACAATAAGATGAATCAAGAACTTCCATTTCCACTATATTTTCTTAGCTGGAGAACAAACACATCCTCATAATTTTTCTCTTCTCATTATATTTATCAGTGTTGTTGTTGATGAACGTATAGACTGCATAATTATTTAAAACAACTGTAAGCATTCAGCGATGAAATAGAAGCATAGAAATTGTTCGAGTAGGAAACCTGAATTTGCACCAAGTTATGAGATTATCGGCAGATGTCGTCTGTTTGAGGAACATGCCAGGTGTAATTTCGGATAATTATGTCGCAAATGGGCGAAACAACGTAATATAATTATGAGTATAACAATATAATTATGAGTATAACAATATAATTATGAGTATAACAATATAATTATGAGTATAACAATATAATTATGAGTATAACAATATAATTATGAGTATAAC
>MPNW01000119.1:133283-147613 GCA_011800805.1 Hirudo medicinalis
ATGGATGGATGGATGGATGGATGGATGGATGGATGGATGGATGGATGGATGGATGGATGGATGGATGGATGGATGGATGGATGGATGGATGGATGGGAGACGAATAAAAAGCAATTCTTCACTCCGAACGACTGAAAAGCACCTCGAACGAGCGAAAATTTTCATGCTGCAAACAATCTCTAATTTTATCAGATCCACTGAATCCTCTTTATTTATTTCTCGTCCTTTTAGACTCTCAATTTATTCTCGGTTTGAAGATCATTTGTGTCTGCTTTCATGCTGTTAACTTCGTTGAAGAAAAGAGAATTATCAATTGCTTCCTGAAAATCTCCAAAGAATGTTTAAAACTTTATGAAAATCCAACTTCTTTGTTCTTCGTGAGGATAAACTCGTTATGCGGAAATGTAATATAAATTCTTAATTACAGAGGATTAATGGACAGGAACCATTCACAATTCAATCACAAATTCACTTGCTTCTGAGTGAATCCCCATCAAAGGTATCAGGAACTTCAACACGCTGGATGCGATGTAAAAGAACGCATTTATTGATAGTTCTACGATGTTTACTTTCTCATTCAAGCACGTTGTTTCACTGTTTCAAAATTAATCGCAACTTTTAGCAAACAAAATATACAATTTTCATGCTCTTTCTGTATTAAAAATTTGGAAAAGGATCATTATCGTGAGAATTGAATTCAGAGCTTCTGATAAAATTAAAGGAAAAAGATTGATTTGACTTTCGCTCGTTCGGGTCAATTTTAGGTTCCTGTAAAGAATTCCGTGGAAGCTGTAAACTTGGACGACCTTCGAATGCACTCGTGTTATCTTTTCAACTTTATTTCCTCACGTATTCAGAGTTCAATCCCCTCATTAAGAGTAGTTATTACACGGACCTCGGTCTACTTAACCACCTCAAATAATTGTTATATCACGTTATGCTGTGTTGTATTGCGTCATGTCGTGTCACGTTATGTCATGTCATGTCATGTTATTACAAGAAACTAATCACCATTTTACATTTACAGGCGACATTACTTAATTAATCGTACAAAGCGATTGTTGTTTCATCTCAAATCCATCACTTAGGATGAGAATCAGAATCAGATTTCATCTTCCGGTACAATAAATAGTTAATTATGATCATCATTGTAAGTAGTTGAATGGTAGCAGCATTTTATTTGACACAATTACTATGCAGCTCGACAATTAATCCAGTGGAGATGGACCGAGTGCATTGCATTCCAGGGATAGGATCAGCTGGATGCCCTCACTGGCGTATCATGAACATGCGTGCTGGACATAAACACTGCGAGAATAATGAAAGAGAGATTTCCTTTTGTAATTTCCAGACAAGATTGTGCACCTTCAATTATTTACAACACCGTAAAACGACCGCACTGTCCCGTATCTACCAATCAGGGAGATGATGTTTAAGCATTAAAAGTGACCACCATCCTCCTCTTCGCAATGTTCAAGAGATTTTTATCACTCACCACGTTGTCATCAACCTCTCGAACTTTGCCATCCAGCTCTCTATATTTGGACGTGATGAGGAGAAGTACATTCCTTAACAAATGGACGCATAAAGTCTGATCAAGTGCACAGCTGGTCACTTCTGCTCGACTCTTAAATTTCATTTGAAAAACTCAAATCGCTGGCAGCATACGAGGGTTCACCTGGCAACAGAAGACATGTGCACTCCTTCATTGTACGACCGGAAGATGGCCAAGTTTATCCTCTGATGACCTCGACCGGAATAATTCACTTTCACCTCCTTTATAAATTTGTCTCCGAATGTTCTGCTATAAATATTCCACTGGATGAGATGTTGCCTTCAGCCCGTACCTCGTACGTTCGACTCCAGGCTTCGGCTTCCTTTCGCATCCGTGGAGATAGCAGGCATACGTGCCCAATTATTTCCGCTTCGTAAGATCCACAAAGCCTCGAATCCTTCTCTTTTGGTCAATCAGAGTTTAATGTCCTCCATCCTATTATAATGGCCGAGCGTGTCTCTGCGTGCTGCTGATGCTGCTGAATCATCCAACGTGTGGCATGTAAACTCGTCATCATTATCGGTAAAGTACAACCATTACTATTACGCAACCATCGACGTGGGATTCAATTGCGTTCTTTTCAAATTTTTTATTCTCCCCGCTGGGTGGGCCTTGTTTGCAATAATTCGAATGTAACGGCCGAGACCTCTCTGGTGCTAAGGTAGCATTTTGGCACCTCGGGCAATGAATTACATCATAATTTCTTCGGCGTGCCTTCTTTAAATTCCTTTCCATGATCTTTTTTCTTTTCCATCTCATCGATTGTTGTAAATTTACAACCCACCTCCGTTCGCCCTAGGAAACGATTAGCCGATCGCGGGGTTTCTGCCCCCAAACACCCCTCGTGTGTTTGGCGTTTTCCACTCGGCTCGAAATTAACGGAATGCATAACTCAAGGGCCAGGATGTGAAGGGTAAATCTCTGGACGGATTTCAGTTTGGAATTCAAGAACATGGCCGTGATAAATATTCATCTCAGCGAGACAAATGCGAGATTTTATCTCCGGGAGAACAGCAGCTCCAGCTTACACAAAACGCCCGTTGAAGTGCGATGCAGAAGAAATAATATGTGCGGGACTTTTAATGATTGCCTCCTAATAGTCCCCCATTGATGGATTCCTAAGAAAGGTACCTAATTTCCTGGGTGGTGCTTGGAATTTTTCATCTTTTCGATGATCACCCGGAAAAATGCCGAACGAACCACTCCTGCATGTCGCCATATTCGAAGCCCTCGACGAAATTATGACGCCGAAGTGGTTCAGGGTGTTTGTCCGTTGTCTCGGGATGGCAGTAATCTGGTGAGTGAATGAGACGATAAGAGGGCTCTCTGCGGGCTCGGATTTGTTGGCTTGCAATAACAGTTCAGTGACTATTTGGCCGACTGATATCGATTCGAAGAAATTCATGTCGGGGCATGAAATCTCTTCTGACCAATCATCCGACCGCGAATCATTGCTTCCTTCCATTTCATAATGAGTCAAAACAGCATCGGCTCCTTGAATAATTGATGCCCTCTTTTCTCAAGATGCAGGCCCGAGAAGGGGACAAATTAAAATTGCTCTCGTGATAAGCTGCGATAAGTTCTACGTTCAGAGGGGCGATAATAACCGACCGGCATCGGTCAAAGCAAGGGGTTTGTAGTTTTAAGATTTGCCGGGTCTAGTAAAAGGTCGTGCAGGGTTGGACGAGGTAATAACAAATGAAGCGTATTAGGGACCAAGACGACATCGGCATATTCGAGGGGGCGTCGAAGCGAGAGAGCTTATGCAGAAAGGTTGGAAAATGAACGGCTTATGGCGGCCTCATGTCGTGAGAATAAAAGTGTCGTAACTTTGGGGGAGGACTGGCCTTCTCAGAGTAAGAAGCATAATATTTCTCGCGTAATGGGGACCGCAGAAGTGCTGAGAAGACGAGATTTGTTTTATTGCTCCTGGCATTCAAACGCCTTCCATGTTTTCCTTCAGTCGCAGAGCGAAATGCAGCCATGTTAATAACCAAATGACCGACTATGAAATCTTACACTTCTTCGTGAAAAGTAGAGATGTTAGAGAGGTGAACGTGATACGAACGATGTTTGTGCCTCTAAATTATCTCGCATAATCTCGCTTCTCTCTCGTTGAACTTTGCATCCGATGATCTGCAGAATGTAACCGAATCCTTAACTCGATACACCGGCTCTTAATTATCAGCCGCACATCATGTTAAACCCATTTTAAGCGCTCGACGACAGTCTGCCAATCTTTGACCTCCTCAAAACGAAGCTGTTTATAAATTTGTTCGGTTCTTGATTGCCTCGATAGGCTCCCCTCTGCTGCAAATTCAGGTAAACAATGTTTTGCAAAATAGTCGGAGATCGAGTTGCTCGTTGTTAGCAGATGGTGCTCAGATGTAGAAGGAATTCCTTGTGTTTGTAGGATGATGATGATGATGATGATGATGATGATGAAACTTCGAACCTCACCACGTAGGTACCTTCCGAAAGCACGAGGACATGGTGAGTGTCTTTGACTTTGCATTGTCTTCTCAACGACGACGCCGACGACGATGATGATGACGACGACGACGATGATGATGATGATGATGATGATGATGATGATGATGATGATGATGATGATGATGATGATGATGATGATTTACTCATAGCTTAAAAAGTGTAAAATTGCAGACGAATAAACCGGGATTTGAAATGGACTTTGAAAACTTTCAGTCGTATAAACAGGCACGAAATGAAAGCGCTGTTAAACGCTTAAACGTTCCTCGGGTGCTCGTAAAACTTGCCATCGCTTGCCTCGTTCAGGTGTGTCTGCTCTCTTCGCAGGGATGTCGCACGTGTTGGGATTTTGTTGGGAAATAATGAATCTTCATTGGCTTTTGTTGCTCCATTCTCTGCATAATGAAATGATCCAAAGATGGATCGTTCGGCGACTCTTCAGCATTTCACACGAGTTTTGCACTCATCCGGCAGTGAATAACTATACGCTCGTCCGTGCACAACTCTCCGTCTATAAATGCCATTCGATTTATTCAATTATCGCCCAGTCGAATCTGGAACAACTCCAAACCTCTGCATTATGAAAATGATTATTTGAGAGGATGCTTTGTGTGATGATGATGAGTATGATAATGATGACGGGGGTGATGATGATGATGTCGACTGGGACGACGACGGTGGTGATGGCGGTGATGATATTGACGACAACGATGATGATAGCGATGTGGTTTCTCATATTTATGCCTAAGGTAAAAATACTTTACATTTCATTATTATTTAGGAGGGAGAGATTTTTTTAGAAAACAAATAGGTCAGAGAACAGCGATAAAAATTGAAAAACAAAGAATAAAAAACATCAAGAAAAAAAAGCAACCAGGATTGCAACTTTAATGCTTCAGAGGAAATATTTCTTTCTATGGAAACAAAACCTGGCTGGTTGGAAGAGAGAGGTTGAGAAGAAAATGAGAGAGTAGTTGAAAACTAATTGAAAGCAATAACATTCCGAATGGTCATCTAGTAGGGCAGAGAGGAGTTTCTGGCGAACTGAGAAGTCGGAAGTAAACATTGGAGGAGCATCCACCGAATGAGAACATCCAATGAAAAGTCTCTTCCCGATTATCGCCAACAAAGTCATCCATCCTTCGGCAATTTTTGTTTCATAAACAATTGGAAACTTCTCCTAATTTCCATCGCTGTCATCTAATTTCCAATCGAGCTCCTCCAGGAGGGGAACTGCAATCCGACGTTGGAAAGCCTGGAGCAGAGCATAAAGTTTTATTGATTCTCGAGATTCTATTCGTGCGGAGTGTCAATTTTCCCCTCTTCCAGGAAAATATTAATTATGTTTTGTGGTGCGATTATATTTCATAATATTGCCAATATTACGTAATATCGCCTGTAATGTGCTTGTTCGAGGGAAGATTGCAATCGATGCTTTCAATTCGTCTCGTTGTCTTCCAAGCTTCCACAAGAAGTTACTCCTCCCGAGTCAAAATGCCCGACTGTCACTTCCAACCGAAGCCTTACAAAGTGCGTGCAATTGCTTGCCTTCACAATTTCACTATCAATTTCATGAATTCGGGCGTTTTAAAATATGGAAATTAATTCAATTGCAGTAAAGTCAGAAACTTATCTCTGACGATGTCATGCTTTACGACGCACAACATGACATCGCTGCTGTCTATTTTGTAACGCGACCTTCAAAGACCAAAATTAGCTGGAAATCACTTCGGACCGATGAATAATGCTTCCACGTCACACGTGTGCACGAGTTTAAGACTACTTTCACAACCCGCTATTATTTTTATATTCATTCAGTCATGCGAAACAAGTATTTCTGTCTAAGCTGGATTTGTAAATTATTTATTTCAACGTTAACTGATAAGACGTTGTTGTAGCTCAAATTAATTAAAGATGCAAACAGACAACTAACTGCAGACGTATTGTAATACATCAACCTCTCGAACTAAAAAGTATCATAACTTTCCAAAGCTTTTCGAGTGATCGTCCGAGAGAATAACTTGAAACCAAAACTCAGACGAAAGAAAATTCTTAGAAGAATTCAAGTTGATGTTAAGGGTTAAAAGATGATCTCAGATTAAAGCAAGCAAAATCTTCTGCGCATCAACTAAATGCAGTGACATGTTTTGCATTTACTTAAATGAATCCGTTTATTTCAAATGAAAGATTTATTAAATGATTGAATTTCGTTAAAATTTGATAGTAATAAATAAAATTAACTTAAATGAATAAATTATGATAAGGGAGCCTCCTATGAGGATGCAGTGAAAGCCAGAAAGCTCTACGTCAACCCTGGTCTCACAACTGCCTTCAACAAGCCCCTACTCGTGCACCAGGGTCACATGCAGTGGGTCTGGGACCACACAGGCAAGAGGTACCTGGACATGGCGGCAGGAATCGTTACCATCAGTGTGGGGCACTGCCACCCGTAAGTCCACAATGAAAGTAATGGTAATGAATCAAAGTTTGATTATAGTGGCGTAGGTCCAAACTGAACTTCAAGACTACTAAATTAATATATTTTTTATAAATATTCAACACAATTAATATTATTACATAAGAACTTTGGGGATTCACGATCATTCAAAAGTTATAATAAAAGACAAACGTTTTGTGGAGCTTGTTGCTTGTTGGATGGATGGATGGATGGATGGATGGATGGATGGACGGACGAATGAATGTCACCTTCTTTCGTAAAATTGAATCGTTGAACGAAATAAACTAGAATTTAGAGTTTATCTCAACGTTTTTGTCAACGTCGGATTTTACAATTATGACATGGAAAGGAAAATAAATAAGTAATAATAATAATAACAGCCTTGATAATAACAATAATAAATTTATTACTGAGGAAATACTGGACATTAAAATTCTAGCGAACCTCAGACGAAATGACGAGCATCTGGTTCGCACGTAATGCCGACTTCATTACAACCTGGAAAGGGAGAATTATTTGTTCACCAGAGGGCAGGCAATGGATTTTAATCTCGTCATATGCCACTCCTTATTGACGATAAAGTGCACAATTCTACCCGAGAACTCCTCTTCATTGTGACCTCGGAGAAGAAGATTTGAAATGAAAAATTATTTACTTTCTTTCTTTTTATTTCCTTTTCCATCCACTCAGTCCATCCGATGGGCTCCGGACTGTCTTAAATTATTCAGGGACTTCATCGGTTTTGTTTGGTTGGCGCTGAGTCCCAAATAGAATTCTGAAGTCGCCCATAAAACTATGCTCTTCTGGAAATCTTTCATGTTTTGTCTTTCTGCCAAACGACCATGAATTTCATTGATATCCATCATCATCATCATCTTCATCATCTGTCTGTCAGATTGAACGCTCAATCCGTCATCCACTTTTACAACTATAATAATAAATTGTTTAATAATTTTTAAGTTCAAGGATTTAATTAAATATATTCATAGAAAACTGGTGAAGGCCATGGGAGATCAAAACCTCACTCTTTGGCATTCGCCAAGCATTTTCCTCAACCCAGCGACTACCGAATACGTTGAAAAACTTGCAGCGAAGATGCCAGGAGACCTGAAAGTAAATTTTTAAAACATTTTATTTAAGCAACTTTTAAGTAAAGTCGAAGCCTGTGATATTGTTGTAGGCAGTTTATTTGACCAACAGTGGAACAGAAGCCAACGATCTTGCCATCTACATGACGAGACTTTACACGGGAAGATTTGACATCTTGTCATTGCAGTGAGTCCATCAAAATATTAGCGTTAATTAGTTTAACGAATCAGTCATTTACTTTATATCTTACATCTTCTGTTAGGAATGCCTACCACGGCAATAGCCTCATCTCATGGGAACCACGGCCATGTCGACGTGGCGTCATAACGTGCCATCTGGATTTGGAATGCACCAGTTTATGGTGCCCGACGTGTACAGAGGACCTTGGGGAGGTTCACGGTGCAGAGACTCTCCGGTGCAGACGACACGGACGTGCAGCTGCCAAGAAGGAAAATGCGAAGCCAACGAAAAATATCTGGAGCAACTGGACAACGTCCTCAAGTTTTCCCTTCCCAAAGTCGGATTGGCAGGAGCGATAATCGAGTCAATCCAAGGTGCTGGAGGAGCAGTCCAGTTCCCGAAAGAATTCGTCAAGAGAGCATTCGAACTCATCCGCTCTAAGGGAGGTTTGTGCATCTCCGATGAAGTCCAGACAGGCTTTGGCAGAACTGGAACCCACTTCTGGGGTTTTGAGGGACACGGGGTCGTCCCCGATATGGTGACCATGGCAAAAGGAATTGGAAACGGTTTTCCTCTTGCCGCAGTTATAACAACGCACGAAATTGCAAAGCCTTTAAGCACTGCTCTTCACTTCAACACTTTTGGTGGAGACCCTCTCGCCTGTGTTGCTGGATCTGCGGTTTTAGATGTTAGATTCTTAATATTTCGACACTTAACATTTAACACCTAATTTGATTCATAATTTGAAGAAAAATGTGGCTTCATTATCTAAGTGAAAATTATCTATTTTATAACGATAGGTATTGGAAGAAGATAAATTGCAAGAAAATGCCAAAGTTGTCGGAACCTACTTACTCGAGGAGTTGGCGAAGCTAAGAGAAGAGAATAAGTTTGTTGGGGACGTTAGGGGCAAAGGACTCATGATAGGAGTCGAACTAGTAAAGAACAAGGTGAAATTACAAGTTTATGGAATCAGCATTTCATTTACTATCATAAAATAATTCATAATTTTTCTTTTATTTCGTAATTTGCAGGAAACCCTGGAACCTCTTAAGCTCGAGACAGTCAACGGAATTCTAAATGACTGTTTAGAGACTGGTGTTATATTGGTTAAAGGTGGCATCTATGGAAATGTTAGGAAAACAATTTAATCACTAAATTCAAATTCATTCGGTGAGCGATCACACGAGATGTTTTCACTTTTAGGTGCTCAGGATAAAACCACCACTTTGCATCACCAAAGAAGATGTCGACTTCGCTCTTCACGTCATCAGAGGAGCTCTTGACAAGAACATCAAATAATTCATTTCAAACATCATCTGTACTTGGTTAACCCCAGAGAAAGCAGTTCCAACTCATTCGCTTAATTTTATTTTCTAAACACAAAAAATATTTCGGCGAATTGAAATAATTATTCCATGGAATAAAAAATGCAAAACATTCAACAAAACCATAAAGTGTTTTCAACAACACGAGGAAACAACGCCTAAAACAACGTTTTGCAACTCGAATACTGGCTGTAATCTTGAGGTAACTCATTCAGAATGATCAAGTTCAGGGCAACTCAGGTAACGCAAAAAATGTGGATTTTAAGAAGCAAAAATCAAAATATAAGCCGGATGGAGGTTACTAAAACGACTCATTGAGAGGGACGTCGAATCAAGTCAAGATGAATATGAACAACCACGCGTGTCCGAGGACGTCGTACGACACAGCTTCCAGATCACCTGCAATTTAGGGCTAAATGATGGGGCTTTACGTCGTTGGACCAATCAGAGCCCTCTCTGAGGAGCATCAAAGGTTTGCTTGGTGTTGAGGAGACGGGTGGAGATGGTTTTTTGATACTCAAATCCAATTCGGTCTCGTTGTCCACTTTCTCTGTCTTCACAGTCACTTCTTGAGGTAGGATCGACTTTGCCGTCGGTGACTTGACAATGTCATAGTTGCCTGCATACGATGGATAGCAAAGGGATTGCCCTTGCAGGGATGCCATTAGAGGAAGTTTGCCGTGAAACCCTTGAGGGAGATGGTGTTCGGGAAGTTTGGACTGAAACAAGCTCGGCGTTGGAAGTCCCATAAACGAGTAGGGAAATCTGTCTGAACAGTTCATCTTCTGGTGGAAGGAGGCCATAATGGAAGGATTCATAATCTGGTCTTTTCCTAGGGCAGCATTAAACTGGGGACCCAAGGGTTCTACGGACATTCTTCGTCCTCTTCTCGAAGGTACTTTGTTCCAGGCATGGGTGCCCATGTGGACTTTAAGGTTGCCTTTCGTGGTGAAAGCTTTGTTGCATGTTGGACAAACAAAGGGGCGATCACCAGTGTGAGTTCTCGAGTGTATTTGAAGGGCACTCGTGCTACTGAAAGGTTTCTCGCATATCGTGCAGAAATAACGGGCACCGTTGGGATTCTGTTTGATTGGCTCGTGGGACGAATTGCCCTGCTCCTTAGGCTTCGGATCGCTCTGATTATCTCCCCCGGAAAGCTCTTGCTTGACTTTAGGACTGGAGGTCGTGTTGGTGGAAGCGATGGCACCGGAGATGTTGAAGGGACTGGCAGACTTAGAAGAAGAGGAGTCGGACATCCAGTTAGCAATTCTCACTCCCGTTTGTTGATTAGTCTGCTCTGAGACTCTAGTGACCACGTGGTGATTTGTACCCACATGTTGCTTCAAGTTTCCTTTTGTGGTGAATGCTCGGTCGCAGTACTCGCACCTGAATGGTCTCTCTTTCGTGTGGCTTCTCATGTGGATATCCACGGCACTCTTGCAGGAAAACATTTTTCCGCATATCGGACAAGCAGCACTTGCCTTGTTACCAATAGTCGCGTTTGGATGGGGATCGCTGGGTCCACTTTTAGACTCCGTAGCTTTAATGAACAAAGGACTGGATAAAAAGGAATTTGATGCGTTCAAACTCGTAGGAGTTCTTAGCAGCAGAGACTTGTTGAAATCTTCAGGAATATGACGAGGAGCATCCATCGGAAGACTTCCTTCTCTCTGGTGTCTCTGACCTTCAGGAAGAGCGTAGTGGTGGCTGAGAGCATTTACTCTATCGGCCAAAGCGACCAGGGGAGACATGTAGGGAAGATTTAGTTCAGAGGAAACATGATTCTCTTCTAATTTTATAGCAGTATTGTAGGAAGATTTCCTGGCTTCTTCGTTTTGGAAGATGGCGTTCTGTTCCTTGCGATCATCTGCTTCGATATCGCTTTCGTCACTCGATTTATCGGAAATGTCCTCAAACTTTCCATTGCCAGGTCTTGAAGCCTCCATTCCATCGTTGGCCTCTTGAACTCTTCTTTCCTGTTTTCTTTCGACTTCTGAAGATTCCTTCACCATTTGATTCTCATGAATTCCACTGTTGGCTGGCAGTTTGTTGATGGGAGTTTCAATTAATTTCTTTGGAGATGTTCTTTGCTCTTGGAAAACCTTTGAGATGTTTGGGAGGTTTTTCTGTGTAAAAAATTTCAATTTTTCAAATTTAATTTGAAGTACAAATTGTTGAGTGAAACATGTCAAATTACTATTAAATCGATTACTAACAGCTGCAAACTGAGAGGAAAATAGAGGATTGAAGTAAGGGTTCGGGTTGATAGGATAGGAGAAAAAGGGATTAATTGGAGGCATAAACATGCCTGGAATCATTCCTGGGAATATACTGGAAAAGGCTTTCTGTGGATCAGAAGTGTGACTTCTGAAATGCTGTTGAAGAACGAGAGGGTTTGAAAACTCTCTGCTGCAGATGGGACATTTGTGAAGTTGTCTCTGCAAAGGTTTTCCCCTGTGAACGCTCATGTGGGTCTTCAAATTCCCTTTCGTGGTAAAAGTTCTAGAGCACAGTTTGCACTTGTAAGGTCTCTCGCCAGTGTGGGTTCGGTAATGCATTTGAAGAGCGCTACGACAACTCAACACTCGGTGACAAATGGCGCATTCGTTTGGATCAGAAACTTTGCTTTCTCCTTCTTTTATCAGTTCTTCCATCTTCGAATTCTCGGTCACTTGGATTTCCATGTATTGTTCCAATGGGTCATCATGTCCGTTTGGGGCCAAGATGGCTGACTTCATCAAACTGGTTGGAGTGTTGTAACGGAAAGACTGATACGCCTGTGAAGAATTGGATCCCTCGCCTGGAAATATGAGGCTCATCGGAGTTTTAGTAAAATTCAGAGCTGAGGACATGGATGACAGAGCCACAAGAGGAGATTTGAAGTCCTTTCCTTTGAATGAAGACCCGTTGTTCATTCCATCGTAAGGTACTTCTCTCCTCGCTATGACGCTCATCTGTTCTGATGACGATGTCTGTGAAAATATTTTGCTGGTCTCTTGCAACTTGCAATTTTTACTTCCGTCCGGGCAGATGTACTGAACCCCAGTCAACCTCTCAGCAAATGAGTTCGAATCAGAAAACTTGTTTTTCATTTCATTCTGCTCCTCTTCCAGTGGATGCTCTCCTCTCATTGAATTCTGATTTTCCTCCACTTCCTCGTCAATCGTGGATTTGCTTGGCTGAGTTTCCGCATGGATTTTATCCAGGTTTTGTTCCAGATGTTGTTGGAAATGGATCTTCAGGTTGTCCTTCGATGTAAACGAATCTCCACACACCGAACACTTGAGTGGGTCCTCGCCTGAAATGTCAAAAGAAAAGTATTAACGTCATTTTCTTGTTGTAATATTGTTAAATAATATTGCGGTTTTATAGCAGCTAATAACAGTCATTTTATTGTTACTAATTTCAGTAGAATAATGAGCAAAATAATGAAAATCATTTTATAGGATTAACATCGTCACCTCAGTAATACGTCGACTTAATCAGCATTACAGGACTTCATCTAGTTAATGCGCAAAGATGTCACAAAGTTTATTTTCTTAACACGACCACGTGACCTGGTCTCTTGTCACGTGTGCTGAGTGCGATTAAAAGTGTGACACTTGGACAATTAGCCGCTGTGTCCAATCGCCGGTCGCACGTTGCTGTCGTTAAAACATTATTTGAAAATATCAGTTATTATTGAGGCCACGACTAAGTACTTATATTAATATATTACATACTAATATTTTCCATATTATTCCTTATTATTCCATATTATTCCTTATTATTCCTTATAATTACAGATTAAAATGAAATATATTCGCCATGGAGAAGGATGGAGTGGAGCCAGGACCGGAAGTATAAGGACTGGAGTCACATGACACGATCGCTTTTAAGCAGATCATTCATCGAATATCAATGAGTTGCCTCTGCAACTGGCTGTTTGCGCATGCGTGATGGATGCTTCATCCTTTTCAGAACACGCTTCCTTTCTTGCGATAAAATATAATGGATTCGTGTGTAATCACCGTGCACGCTTGTATACGCATTCCTAACGGGCACCCACGGACGCCATAAACATGCCCTCCTTCGAAAGAGTGTAAAAATTCCCCCCCATAGCAACTCCCCCCCTTGATCACCCACCCTGTCCACTTTTCTCCGCTAAAGAGATGGAGAGATTGTGGGAGGAGGAATCCCGAAAGTTGATGAAATGTCAAATCCCAATTGATTGGACATCTGCAGATGTTGCGCAACAACTGCCAAGTCGAAAGGGAAACCAATGAATTGGAAATTCCTTTTTTTGACGGCAACAACGAGACATGAAAGAATCCCGGGGTAACGCGAGGACGTAAAACAAAAGAAAAAGTTCGACAAAGGTGGAAATGACCACCCGGAAAAGAAAGGAAAAGTGGCGATTCGGTTGACGGGTCGCTACGCAGCAAGTGTCAGGCTTTTGACGATTAAATAAAGACGGTCAGTCATGCATGGCTTTTGAGTTCTGTTCTGTGACGTAACATCGACCTAATGCCGGTCGTTAATTCGGTTTGAAAATAGGATTGCGAACGCATCCCACTGGAACTCGATGCTTTGTGCACGCATGCGTAACAATTTTTCCATCCTTAATAGGACCTCGTATGTTTTCCAGGACCTTTGAAGTGCCATCGACGTCAATAATTATGGAAATATAATGCCTCGCACCGTCTTAAAAAGTCCCACAAACAAGGGCAGATGCACGTCGAGACGAAAATAAATGATGGCGTCACGAGGCCTTTCATGTGGCATCGGCGACCAGCTTTTCAACAGCTCTGACCAGAAGTCAGGACAGTCATTGGAGCAGGCTGCTATTGGAGACCGTCTGACATGGTAATCGTTCTGTTTGTCCAGAACTTCACGGACTCCATTGAGATGTCGACATTATGACGATTTGCTTTTCTTTTCATTCAATTATGATTTAAATGTTACGCAATATTTAGTGTGAGTTGCGTAATAAATAAAATTGTGATTATGCAAGACGTCGTATTCGCACTAAATTATTCGAAATAATCAATTGATTATGAACACATTACAACCTCCAATATGCAGATGCAGAGAATCAGAGGACTTTAAAATCTACGATGTACTTATTACGTAACAACAATATTTATTATAATCACATTATGTCATCAATAACAAGAGCGAATACAATTATTCAACATAATAATAATAATAATAATAATAATAATAATAACAACAACAATAATAATAACAA
>MPNW01000119.1:157096-225014 GCA_011800805.1 Hirudo medicinalis
GACAAATCAAGAATTCATGGGCATCTTGCTGCCTACCATGCTGGAAATCCTCTGAAATGCCTATTAAAGTTTTATTATTATTATCATCATTATCATCATCATCATCATCATCATCATCATCATCATCATCATCATTATTATTATTATTATTATCATTATTATTATTATTATTATTATTATTATTATCATTATTATTATTATTATTATTATTATTATTATTATTAAAAATAAACCTAAGTGGAGCGGATGATAAGTAGGTTGTAATGGTAAGGAGAGTTTAAAGTCAAAAGCAAACGTTGTCTCAGGAGTCTGCAAGTGATCAAGGAAGCCATCAATCTGCCATAATAACTTTCTGAGTCCTCACGACGAAGGTTCTGTCGAGAAATGTCCCGAAGAAATGATTTTCTGATATTCTCGAGGTTGCTATTAATTAAGCTCCTAATCATATGCACGCCCCTTCAAAGGAAGACAATATAAACGTCCATCACAGATATGTCCCGATATCCATTCATCATTCATCTCACCCTGCATTCCTCGCAAGCAGACGATCGGAACAATTGCTTCGATTTATGTCCATTCATGTTTGTCGAGCTATTTTTCTAGGAGCTGTCGAAACTCTTTTTAACTCCCAATCGAGTCCGTGTGCTTGTTTTAAAGACGGAGGTGATGATGATGATGATGATGATGATGATGATGATGATGATGATGATGATGATGTGCTCATGAAAGGCAGAAACAATTGAGGAGTCGACTTGCACCAAGTTTGATGTATGGAGGCAAAGGTTGTGCTCTATTCCGATGAAGAGAGCGCATTAGCGGTCCAGGAATTCTCACAGTCATATCATCACAAATGCGCCCAACAAATCAAGGGAAAGACTCCGACAATCGAACGTCTGTCCTATTGCTAACCGCCGCATGTGCAACTGATGGATGACCCCCCCCCGAGTGATTTATGCATCCACGAAAAACTGAGATTCAACTGCTCATCTGTTGTCGCAATTAATCGCAAAATGGCAAATCCTCCCCAACTCGAGCTCGACTCGACTTGGGGGAAGATTATGAAATGCCTCGAGGCCGAGTCATCGTCTTCCTTCGTTTGCATCGATGTTAATTAAGACTCTCTTTACATGCAACCTGGAAGAGTCAAGAAGAGAAAGGTAGACTGACTGAATGAATGAATGAATGAATGAATGAATGAATGAACGAACGAACGAACGAACGAACGAACGAACGAATGAATGAATGAATGAATGAACGAACGAACGAATCAAAGAGAGAGAGAGAGAGAGAGAGAGATACAGAGGAGGAGGTAGAACTGGTCTTTCGAAGATACTTTGGTTCCGAGATAAGAATAAGTGATCACAATTCAAATTCCACTCAAAACTTTCTGCGTACCTCACACTGGAGTTGGAACGAGTCAAGTGGATGGACTGAAGGAGCTGGATGAGATTTGATTACCAATAATAACATCTATAATAGTAAGTACAATAATAATAATAAATGTTTTTAATTCCAAGAATTCATGAGCAGATAAGTTATCGCGTGACCATAGTGCTATGAAGCAGTAAAGCAAGGATGATGATGATGATGATGATGATGATGGTGATGATAGTGATGATGGTGTTGATGGTGATTCTCCATCCATCACTCATCAACATTCATCTCCTTGTTTCATTCATTCTTATGCCTTCCATTTATCTCCAACATTCCAATAACCGAATCATCATCATCACCATCAGGTGTTGAATATTTAATGACCGCATAAGGTATTAATTCAGTACAAATTATTTAATTGGAATTTCAAAGTTTTTCAAATCATTCCACGAAAATGACATCTATACACAGACGATATTGGCGATGATGATGGTGATGATGATGATGACGATGACGACGACGATAATGGTGATGATGATGATGATGATGATGATGGTGACGATGGTGACGATGGTGATGATGATGATGATGATGATGATGATGCGACACGTCTGTTCAGTGTAAAAGCCAGTGACCAGCAAATATCTTTGAATGAAGTTTTTTCGAACCTTGAACAAGGACCTTGTTTGAGTGAGCTTCATTATGAAGCAACAAGAACAGAATCAATCAGCAGATACAAATCGTTCAAACAAACCTTTCATTAACGGGGCGAGATGTTGAGAGAGAGAGAGAGAGAGAGAGATAAAAGAAATAAAAGGAAGATAGAATGGCATCGGAGAGGTTATGATGGACCGATGGAGTGAAACCAATAGGTCGAGGCTTATGAATTTCCAAGCACTCGCCCGACAATGGCGGATCCGATGTCCTCATCTGCATGTGCTCTCGATTCGGGCAAAAGTGATGTTCGTTGAGATGATCATCCATATGATCCATAAGTGGAGGATCGCATTCCCTCATTAGAATTACAACTTTTTATCTCCATTCTTTATTGTTTCCTACGACCAACTTAGACATGGATTGAGTGAGTGAAGGTGAGACAAGGAGCAGGAGGAAGACGTGAAAGGAAGGAGAAGGAAGCAGACAAACACACGTACACGCGCAGAATAATTAGCTGGAAAGTAAACATTTTGTCTGACATTTTCCGTAATTTGCATTCCACGAATTAAGCAAACTTTAAGCGGATAATTAAAAATTAACTACTTTTAATGTAAACATCGGCCATGGTATTACATCATCATGTTGACAAAATTAAATTATTATTCTTTTTTGTTTGTCATTTACACATAACTGATTATTTTTTATTTTCAGCTACCTGGCCTACAGGAATTTCATGATTGACACCTACAGACTCAACCCACAGGAGTATCTGACCAGTACTGCCTGTAGGANGACGACGACGATGATGGTGGTGATGGTGATGACGGTGATGATGATGATGAAGACGACGACGATGATGATGATGTTAATGATGATTACGATCATGATGTGGTGAAGATGAGGATGACGATAATGACGAGTGTAATGAGTGGAAATGATGACCCATACTGCTCTCCGTCAGCACGACTCCGTGTCATCTCCTCATGTGAGTAACTCATCGACAACAGCTCAATCATGTCACTGGGCCTCTATCGATGCTAATTTGGTGCTGGCAATTATTAAGCGACATTCAGTCGCGATGGTGAAATTTCTCGTGGTCATGATAACGATGATGATGATGATGATGATGATGATGATGGTGGTGGTGGTCAGTCACAGTCAAGTGGTTGTGGTAATGATACTGATAAGTTGATAAGGAGAGTCGATAAAAGAATTCAGTCACGATGATGATCAAATTGATTTACAAGTTTATTACACGAAACAAGCAGGATGTCAACGTTCGGACTTCCGATTGGTCAGCTGATTTGAATAAAGTTCAAATATGCAAATGAGACGCTAGCAGATGGACAAACGACAAGGGGAATGAAGTCTCAGTATATTCTGGAGACAGGTTTTGTTTGTGATGTTAATGTCATAAATGTTTGCCTAGGTGTGATTTCTCGTCACCTGTAAAGTGGATTTCACACCCGGACATCGAACGACATGTTTACAGTGTCTTCATTACTTGCACACCTGTAATCTCAATTCTCTCACCTTAAATTCGTCTCTTAAGTCCCGAGGAGCTATTTCAAATTATCGAAAGTTTCGCGAAAATATAAATAGCTCACTTTCGATTGGCCATTGTAAGCAGTGCATTTTTTGATTGGTAATTATAAATAACTCATTTTTAATTGGCTGTTATAAATAGAATTTCTAATTACCAGTCGTAATTAGAATTCTATGATTAGAATAATAAATAGATTTATTCAAATGAGGTTCATGCAAAAAGCGAACTTCATTGAAGGATAAAAATATTACGTTGTTATCAACACTGATGGATGTAAATATTTACAAATGAGCATTCATCATTCCATTCAATCGTATTTATCAGCACATTTAACCATATTTCCACGACGAAAGATTTTAATCTGCGGCCAACAAAAGAGTTGTTCTACGCAAACAGCACTTCGTAATAATAACAAGCTATAAAATAAAGAACATAATTTTATTGAACTAGGTCATAACGTGAATAAATAAAGTCCCACTTGAAGGTGAAAGGTCTCGCGTTCGATCCTCACGAAGGTCTGCGGGAGGATGAGCTTCAACTACTTCGTCTCCATCCTGGTTGTTGTTCAAATGACGAGGTTTTTCCTGCTTTCTTCTTCGTTGTTGTTGACTTTCCATCACCGACTCACTCAGTCTTTCAACCAATCATACGAAAGTCCAAAGTTTTCGAACGGGAACTTCACTCGAATTCAAACAACTTCGCGTACGATTTAAAAGTGAACTTCTTAAACTAACGACTTAAAAACAATTTATTAAGATCTAAAAAATGAAATGATTTCACTAGCAGTCGGTTAGTTCATTCACAACGAGCGGGAGCCATGATATTGAGAGATGGCGCTAAGGAAGCAGACGTTTTAAACAGGGAGGCACATGAGGCCGGTGATTGGCAGGAAGAATGCAGGCTGTCTATTAATAATCATAAGCGATCCGAGCGAAAATGTAGCGCTTATGAGATGTTATTGGGCGCCTGAGTTACAGCCCACCAGCAGTGTGCGTGGGCCTGGGCGTGTGTTTGTGAGCGGATGAAACTCTCTCCTTCACCTCCTCTTCTTCCTCTTTTTCTTCTTCTTTCGCTCCTTCTTCTGCTTCTCCAAACTTCCTCACGACTACGCTTCTATGCTTTTGGTGTCAATTTTTTGGAGTAATGCAAAATAAACTCTGATAACATCGATCGTTTCTCTAGTATCGTGCAAAGTTGGAATCACAGCAACACATCGAAAAGATAGGAACTTGAATTAATTTAATTAGCAGCCTCCAACAGTCCTTCAAATGAGTTTGTCAACTTCCTCTAAGAAGCAACTCGCTAACGACTCGACGTCGACACGAGAAGACAAAAATGCTTACTAAATCACCCCCCTCTCTTGCGCATGTCCCAACACGTGACGAGTCACATGACTACCACGTGATTGGTCATTGGTCAAGAAGGGAGGGTTAATGAGGTCGCAATATGGAGAATTCTTTCGCTCGGCTGCGTTGTATCGCTCAAAGATTTTGTGTCTCATTATTTGCTGGGTTATCTATATTTAGACCTGTATAAATACCCACCGGTAGGAATGGATGTGAGGAAATGAAACCTTAATACCGATATAATATTGCAAATGACTGAAGGAACCATCCATAATTAGACGATTTGGAACTTTCTTCGAGTCCCAAAACCAGGATTTAAGGATCACAATTATTTATAAATAGCTGTGATCAGCTGGTATCATTACTTTATAACCAGGATTACTTGGTTGGCTACAAGGATTACTTTATAAGGACTAATTACAGGTAATAAGTTATAGGTTAGAAGGACTTGTTACAGGTAATAAGTTACAGGTTTCACCTAATAAAAGAATCGAGTGTTAAAAGAGCAAACTATTTTCAAGAACAAGTTTTGGTGACGTCGACCGAGATTTACTCGAGGGTTGGGAGCTTATTACGCATGTCTACCATGGAAGCATCCATCATCTTATTTGGACAACCATCGCTCAGTTTTTAATCGAACAACTCGACCAATCCTCGAGTCACGTAGTTGGACTGCAGTAGAAAATTTCGTCCGGTTGTGTTTGTCCAGGTAAAGCAGGTAGTGGTGCATGTTCTTTATGAACCAACCCCCCTTACAATGTAGTCGGTCATTTCAGACGAACAAACTGTGCCCAAAAATGCAGAAAAGAGCGATGTACAGCGACTCATCTTAAGCTGATGACCGGTTGAGGCTTCCTCGAAATTACCCGACATTAGGAGCTCTTTCATCATCTTGCATGGCAGCAGCACCACTTCATCCTTCATGCATTCATTCTCCTCACACGCCCCCTAATTTTCCCCTTTATGATGTTCACATGGCATAATCTTAGTCAACCAGACAGCGGCGATCCATCAACATGACTATTAGAGTATCTAAATAATAATAACAATAATAGTAATAATAATAATAATAATAATAAGTAGTAACAACAATCANTTGGAATTGAAACTACATTGCATTGCGTTGCATTATATCACATCACATTACGTTGCATTATATCACATCATATCACATTGCATCACATTACAGTACATCACAGTACAGTACATCACATTACATTACAACGCATTCAATCACATCTCATTCAATCACATCCATTCAATCACATCCCATTCAATCACATCTCATTCAATCACATCTCATTCAATCACATCCCATTCAATCACATCCCATTCAATCACATCCCATTCAATCACAACCCAATCATCTCCTCAGACTCTGATGGCTCCGGGAGAAAGCTGATCTTAATTAAGGTCTCAAAAAGTGAGAAATCTCTGCGTTTCATCGCTGGAAAGCATTGGTTTTCATTAGGAACGCTGGATAATTTCCACACAACAGCTGTGAATCCTTCACGCACACTTCTCCACACGTACACACTCTCTTCCATTCTCAAGAAATGGCGAGTTGAAAGTTCAATAAACACACGCAAGACACTGGCATCTTTCGTCATGATGTAATATCCTATCAGGTTCATGATGTGGACGTTAAATATTCATGATGTGGACATTAAATATTCATGATGTCGACTTTAAATATCCATGTTGTTGTTGTTGTTGTTGTTGTTGTTGTTGTTGTTGTTGTTGTTGTTGTTGTTGTTGTTGTTGTTGTTGTTGTTGTTTGTTGTTGTTGTTGTTGTTGTTTGTTGTTGTTGTTGTTGTTGTTGTCCTTAAACAGCACAAAGGGAAACTACAATAATAATAATTTCCTGCTCAACTCAAAACGCCTCCTATCGAGAATGTCCATTTCATCCTGGTTATCTTCAACTCAGATTTTTGAGGTCTTCCCCTGAGAAATCAAACCGAATCCATCTCCACAAGTCTCCACCTTCTCTTTCTTAGAAATCAAAACAAACTGTTTATTCATTTCTGCCTGATTTCATCTTAAATTAACAATCCAATAATGAACATAATGACAATATTAATAATCATATTCGTACTTTTTTTAAAATCAGACCGACAAATAAACATTAGCGTTTGTATTGTTTCGTAAGTTAATTTTTGCCGTTTGCAGAATAGCATAAACAATCGGGTGGCCATTAATGAGGGCATGCATATTAATGAGTCACAGACAGCCAATGGGAACGGTTCATGAGCACAAACAGACCTCTTAATGGCCCTCGGTTAGGGGCCACGTCGAGAGGACACAACGATCCCCAGAGAGCAATCGGTTTGCAAATGGGCCATCAATTAAAATCATGGCCACAATTCGTGAGCTCCCTTACTCTTCTCAATTCGATTCGACCAATCCGAGTTAATTATGCATTCCAATTTGACCTCATTTTGCACGAATCACAAATCGAGGGCAGGCGAGTCGGTCTCGGGCACCTGGTGATGTTTAATAATCATCATCTGTAGGATTATTAACTTGATGGACGACATAGGCGAGCAATGAATCCTTGTGACGTGCAGGGCAATAATACCGCGTAGGAGGAAATCATGAATCTTTGTTTTCTCGTCTTAATAATTGTCAATGATTTATGACCGCGTCTCAAATTGGTTCTCGCTGTCAGCGCAGTCATATCCACATGACGTATGAACCTTCATCCACCGTCCTTCCTTCCAGCGTCAGCGTTATTAAGTCATCCCCGATAGTAATAGTCTTCATCCTAGGACATCTGGCGAGTAAATTAGAATTACTAGAATTTTATTTTTTACTTCTATGTTAACATGAATTCAATCTCGTTCGATTAAATGCTCATATTTATCAATTTATTAATGCCTTAGAAATGCGACATGTTTTCTTGGTGGAAACAAATTTCCTACCGTGGAAAATATTATTATTATTATTATTTTGAGGAAAAATATTATTTTCTCAGGAAAATTGATTGCATTGAATCCTCCTCCATTTGTTTGAGAAAACGACTTGGAAATGGAAATATTCGCTCCAGTCATTGGCCCGCCCTTCTTTTCCTGGTTGTCTTGGCGATCACGTGATGGGTCAAAAGTTCATGCATGGAGTGCTTTAACATTTCTGCATGTAAATCTTGCACGCATCGTTTAATATTTCAATTAGCGGTTGCCAAACGTGAAGCCTCAAAACACGTTCGACCGAATCGGAGCCACAAACGAAATGAAGAAATCCACAAATCCTCGTTCATTCGATTTTGAGGATTTGAGTTTCTGAGAAATCAGAAGTGGAAGGACAGAGCATTGGGTAATTAATTTTCCTCTGAAAAACAAGAAAAACTACGTGACTCTTGTTCCCAGTCAAAAAGTGATTAATCGGCTCTCATAACGTGCCCAATCATGCGCCATGTCCTTCGCTGAGATCGTACTGCCTATTTCTAAAATTTCTGCAAAATATTTTTAAGAAAATGGAATTCTTTCCTTTTTCGTGATGCAAAACACGTGCGAATCCACACGCCTGGTGAGACTTATGATTCTGAATATCTGCTGCTGTTATAAAGATCTGCTCCAGTTATCGGCGCCAGCTATTAAAGAAAGGGAAATTGATTTAATAAATTCCAGGCACGGAGGGCGATAAATTACCAGGCTGGAGATGCTGGAAATCACGGAGGTATGAGCAGCGAGGCGGTCATGCGATCAAGACTTGGAGGCGTTGAAAGATGAACTCACTTTGTCGTCTGCTCTTTTTCATCAAAAGAGCTTTCGTTGATACAAGAATTACGAGTCCATTTCGCGGCTTTGTTTTTGTTGGATTACTTTCGGTGGTACTTTTTGGTTTCATACGAATTTTTGGTTTAATGCGTTTCAAACTTTTACTTTTAAAATTAATTCGCATTTGAAGCTCTAGTGGTACGTTCAATTTATTAATTGATCGCTAGGTCGATTTTTAAGAATTTTTACGATTCAATGGTTTTATTTTATTTCGCAACACTCCAGGATGCGAAATGTTTGAGTTTTAAATATTTTTATAAACCACGTACTTTTATGGATTAAAATTCAACGAGTTTCAATTTTATTGGGAAAATGATTTGTTAAATATTTGACGATAATTTACTTGACGTGCGTCGGTTTTATGAGTTGCTTGTTGTTTTTAATTTATTTTTTTTTATTTTGTTGATTATTTCAATTCAGGCGATCGTTTATTAACATTTATTTTCGTTGGCGAACGAAACGCACGCCCAACAAGCTCATTTGTTTTCTTTCTGAATGTCGAAGTATCGCATTTGGTCGTCAACTTCGCTGATGAGCTGTGGGTTAAGTAATCTTCCGATCACAAGTTTAAGTGAATTGTCAGAAATTAATTTTATTAATTTTCAACGATACGTGAACACTTTTTAATACAATGTCTCTTGCTCAGCATGCTTGTGGCCTCTGTTTGAACATTATAATCAAACTCAAGCTCATTATCGTCATCATTATGCATTCACGTCCAAATTAAGTAATACAATCTTTTTGCGACGTGGAAAAAATAGCTGTTTTTGTCATAATTTCTAACATACTTTCGACCGGCGCTTGGAGCACGAAGTCGCTTTTGATTCATTTTCTCTGATGTAACGGACTTCTTGGTGCGAAATCCAATGATTTCGTCATCTGAGCATCACAAAGCCATCAACTTCTGATGTTGAATCCGCCCATATCCTCGCCTTTTTATCATTTTTCCGCAATCGAACCATTATTCGTCTCGGAACAGGATAATTAATGTTCGAGTTCAGCAGAAAGTAAAAAATTATTTATTAGATTAACATTTTGCTACTTATTACATTAGCATTTTATTTTTAGGGCTGCAAAATTTCGAGAACTTTAAATTTTTTCAAACCGCTTAAGTGTACGATTTTCCTAAAAGTTCCAGGGTTTTTTAATTAAAAATCTCAGATCAAAGCGTTTCCAGCCGTTTGAGTTATCGGTGATCAAAGCTTTTCAAGCGTGTGAATATTCGACCGCTCATGTCACAGATATTCGAAACTTGTGTTGATAGCTTTAAGAGTGAGAGTTTGACGAATTTATGAAACCATTTTGAATGAATCTTAAAGTAAATGCTAAAGTTATTATTATGTGTTGTTGAATGTCTATGAAGATGTACATCTTTTATACACCAACATCTTCAAATTGGAGACAAAGATATTCTTAAACAATCGTTCAGTTAAAATTGATGAAATTCGATATTATCGAAAGTTTAATGAAATATAAAACATGGGACTGAACTATTTAAGAGGGACAGTGTTTCTTGTCTGAACTTTTGATAATTTATGGTCGACTCCGTAATCCGATATCACGTTTGGAGGCTGCTTGGCCCAAAATAAATTTCTACTGATTCCATTTTCTTTCAAACTCTGCAATATTTTTTGCTTCTTTTAGGGTCTGATGTAACTTTCTAACTTGTGTATTTTACCAGAAAGTATTTGTAAATTTGGATGCCTTTGATGTTTTGAAAACACCAAGTAATTAATTCTCCGATTACTTGATTTATAACTTTTGCGCCAAATCAGGCAGACGATAAATTATCGAGTCAGTCGAATTTCACTTGAGAACAATTTACAACTATTCACTACGTCTGAATCCAGCCTATAAAAATGGAATTTCTCTCGCTTCTGTTGGATTTTGTGAAAGAACGTACCCAATCAAATTGCAAGTTTCTTCCCTTATATTGTGAAGCGGATGTCTTGCTCATCGAAGCACTTATTCTACACCATCTTGTACTGCTTGGATATTCATAAATCTTAAATCGAAAGTCCTGAAATGACTTTGAACGTCTGCAAGTCTCAAGGTTTCCTTTGACATTTCAACTTATTAATTTGAACTTTTTTCCAACATATTCTGATTTGTTTAATGAAACTCACATCAAAATGTTGCCTTAGAACGACATCTGAGAGACAAAGCGAGGAAGAGATGGAAGGATTCGACTCGCGGGAAAAAATACAAATTCATGAGAAGTTCTGCCCCGAAGAAACCAAGATCGAATGATGAATCAATTCGAACCAAAAACGCGGGAATTGCAACCGAGAAGGAAAACGATGTCTTCAAAACTGATTCTGTCGAAAACGAGACTCCAACTGCGATCGAAGGTCTTGAGTTCACTTCCCAGTTGAGGGTGAGGGACCCGGGGAAGAAGGGCATCCACGGGCTCAACCACGCCTTCGCACAACTCAAGAATTTGGTTCCAAGGTTGCCTTCAGACAAACTGAGCAAAATTCAAACAGTTCGGTTGGCGACGTTTTATATCGACTTCCTGTTTAAACTGTCGGCTGACGCTCAACTTGTAACTCGTCATAATTAATGATGATGATGACGATTATTAATATTATTATTACTATTTTGTTAACGTCTGCTTTATTTTGAGATCAAGAAAGGTCGCTGCAGTTGAGTTGGTGTCAGGATTTATTTTTAAACGCCACAAACATTTAGAATTCTTTCGCTAGATGCCACTGATGCCACTGATTATTGGTGTTTCATCGTTGAAATGTTTGGTTATAATTTATAAATTCGTGCTTATTAATAAAAGCTGATTTAACTTAAAAATGTATTTTCTTTGATTATGTTTAAGTTCGACATCGTAAAATAACGTAAGCTTTATCTTGTGTTGAAACATTGTTTGCAGTTTCTACGTCGTTACGTGATTATTCAGCTATTATTAGACCATTGTTTTCATGGATATATGACTATTAACAATTGCATTAGTAATTGCATTAGCCTCAATAAAGTTTGATTTACAAAAACAAAACAAATTTCCTTTCTCGTTGCTTTCTGTGTCGATGGTTTAAGAAATTCAGTTTTGAAAAATTATATTGTAAAAAATAAACTTTCAAGTAAATTATTAGAACGGGAAACACACCGACATTGTGGGTGGCATCGTGGTCTCCATTCTAAAAATTTGAATATTTCGGAAAATTAGAATGCGGATTTCCTTAAAATTGTAGAAATGCAGTTTGCATTTCCTGTTTCGCATTTGAATCGATTCTTCGAGAAATACGAGAAAATAAAACAAATAATGTGCATGGTTTTCCAACTTAATCCTCCACTCAATGGTGGAATGATTTCAGTTAAAAATTGGAGACGTGTTGCTTTGTGAGGAAGAAACGGAATTGAATCTTTTTTCTTTCGCATCCGATGAAGAATATTTTAACATCAACAATGTTGTTTCGAGGACCTGCTGAACTGAAACTCAAATTATTCAGATTATTCAACTAATAAATAAACAAATGAAATGAAAAGATGATAAAAATAGAAGTATTAACTCCAATTATTGTCACAATCCTTACTGCTGACCAAACGCTACTTTATCCATCCACTTTTTCGTCTTTCATCCGAGTTATCGTGTTGTGAAGCAGCACATACTCCATGGAATGATTGATGTGTCACAGATGTCATTAAATTTCCTTCCATCAGAGATGAATTTTTCCATTGAAAGAGATAATAACATCAACAAAAAGACAGCAACTAATAATACATTTAATCATGGCTGAACAAACACGAAAAAGGTGAATGTTAACAAACATGTAATTATTATTATTATTATTATTATTATTATTATTATTGTTGTTGTTGTTGTTGTTGTTGTTGTTATTATTATTAACTATTGATATTATTGTTGTTATTATTATTAAATATTATTTTTGCTCATGTTGTTATTATAGTTATATTAATAATTCAAGTTGATGACCACAACAACGTGCGTGGAATAATGACGAAATGATGTCACTTAGTTTTGTAATTTCCAATTTTTGAAATTTTATATTTTAAATCAAAAAATCATTTATTTAAATGCCTCTTTCCTCATACATTTTCGATAAAGCATTACTACGTAACATAATTATAACAATATTTATGTAAATAATAATATTATTATATAATTATATATTATATTATATAATTATATTAATTACGTAATTACATTATAATATTTAATAATTATATTATATTATTATAATTATATTATTATAAATTTTATTATTAATATATAAACTGGGGATTATATAAAATATTATATATAATAATATATTATTATAATTATTATATATTTTATTATATATTAATATTAAAAAGGGATTCATTCATCCGTGACAACAGTGTCCAAACAGAGGAGAACTACCCAAGCGTTGTTTCTGGCTCATTGTTTCAGGAACCCTGTGCTGGATCTTCGCTGGGGGATTTTTTATTCCGAATTTATTGAATGGATCTTTAAGATCCACGCTCCAACAAAGGCCGTCACCCCCTGCGTCTGCAGATGGAATGTCCTGGGGTGGCTAAAACAATGGAGAAGGGAGGAAGGAATGGGACGGAGGAGGGCTCAATTAGATGCGGATGTTTGCACGCCGCCACTTCCCTGCTTACGTTGCAGCACTTCCAATGACCCCGTGCGAGTGACTTCTTCTAATTGTGCTTCTTTCCCCTGTTTTCTGCCATTTTCAGAGGAGGAATCAATCTGCATGTTCCAGGCAGAACTCCTATTTATAGAAACATTTGTTGCCACAACAACAAGGACATCGTACGAGCATGCTCCTCTGATCTGTCGGCTGGATATGGAATGTTATTGAGCCTCCATAAACAACTCCCCATCCCTCCATCCATGATTCAGAACCCTCGCACTTTCACACTCTCCACGATATATAAGCCCCTCTGGTCTTTCATGGGCTCGTTCCAATGCTCGCGAGGTGCGACTTCTGTCGAGATCTAATCCCCAGACATCATAATCATAACCACCTTTATCAGCATCACCATAGCAACCTTTATCCCCCTCCTCTTCATCACCATCATCATCATTCCATTTTTTTTATATTCACTATTATTAATCACAGAGCAGCATTATGCTCCTGTTATCCACGGCTTGAGGAGTGAAAATTGAAGACAAGAGTCTCGTGAAGGAGGACGGATTCAATCAAGGACATTCGCTCCCTTCCTCCTCCACCACGGCGTTCAAGTGTCGAGAAGCCACCGGTCGAAGATGTTCCGACTGCGGAACTCGGAACAACGATGATTCCGATGCTCCGAGTGCTTCCGTGACATGCATATCAAGTTGGCAGTGCTGACTGCTGGATGGTAATTTGCGAT
The DNA here is from genome assembly GCA_011800805.1 of Hirudo medicinalis. Taxonomy (NCBI): domain Eukaryota; kingdom Metazoa; phylum Annelida; class Clitellata; order Hirudinida; family Hirudinidae; genus Hirudo; species Hirudo medicinalis. Next base: position 171,131 of record MPNW01000119.1, read on the forward strand.
CAGCCACGTGATTAACAGTCAAATGTGACGTCATTCTCGTCTCCTCGGACAGTCTCGGAAGTCATTCTTGTTGGCCGATGCATCAAAAGGTCGTGAAAAGGTTGGTGAGGTTGTTTGCGATAGTTTATTTTAAATATTTTGTTTGAAACTGAATCGATTCCATTGACAATTCAAATTGTTTCTATGGAGACGGTTAGGATAAGTTGGTGGATAATATTTTATTCGGGTTTTAGGGGTCTTAAATTGGACCAATTAGATGTCATAGAATATTGATGAGATAGAAATTTATTCAAAACGTTTTCTGCTGCAAGTAATTTCCCTATTCTCATAACTTGACATCAGCCGTCAAAAAGCTTAGAATCCCTTTTACAGTGGCTCTCATATTGTTTAAAAGTTATCGCTGCCCCTAAAAGTGATTTATTGGATCTTTTGTCGCCATATTGAATGAGAGGCAAGTTTGTGGACCAGCGAATAAACAACATTTAAAGAGCGGTTTCATTAAAGTGGAAAGCACATGTTACATGAGATTGTGGCATGCTGCACGAAATTGCATCCCGTCGGTTGTCCTCGCATTCGTCTCAAAGTCTCTCCATGGAAATAAATTGCCTGCACTGGAATGTTGAGTCGCCATCAAATAATTTCCGTGAGGCGAGTTTGCCAAAAAATCTATTCGGGAATAAACAGATAGGTAAACAACATATACACAACATACGAATAGGTAAACAACATACAGTCACGTTGATATTTAAATAATGTTAATTTTATCTCTTTTATTTTTAAACATTTAAATGAACTGCAAATTATAATTTCAAGAACCTCACGGGATCGAAATCGTGTGACCAGAGAATTTCAAGAGGAAATTAAAGGTCTTAAATTTTCATTGTTGTTCGAAAAGAAAAGTGAATTTCCTTGCGTGGCTTCTACGATCCATCAACGAAGGTCCTAAGAATCTCACTGTGCACAAGAATTTTGAAAGCTCACAAACTCCTTAATGATGATGAATGACGCCAAGATATCGTCAAACATCATCCTGAGATAATTAGCTCCTCTAATTGTCCGCTCTTCACGCCATATCGTCCAGTCATGGTCAAAGATAAACAACCCCCCCAGGACTTGGACGGCACCACCATTGACCTTCTCCAGGACACCTCGAGCGGTGACAACACGTTCTGTCATGTGACGGGTCCGGAAGTTCACCGGAATCGAACCGATGGAAAGAATCAGGCTCCGATAGGATTGCCAGGAAGCAACGTTTACACTGGAAAGGGAAGTTCTTATCGGAGGTCCATTGACGCACAAATCCGTAAAACGATGGCAAACAGCGACTTGGCAAACTCCTCTCTCGGCAGCACCATGACCTACTGCCACAAGTGCTACAAGAGCCAACAGATTTACGACCAACGAAACATCACCTCGCCTAACAACAACAGCAACAACAACTTCTCCACTCCAGTCGATTCCAAAGTTCCGCTGAGTTTCAAGAATTTCACGACTTGTTCCATTCCCTGCCTATTCGACACTTTCCAAGATAACTTCCAGACGATGGAAAGATCAGCAAATCTTCCAATCAAGAACTCAACTTCTCATCACCGATCCCCACAAAGCACTATGAAAAGAACGACAAATAACGGCTTGGATCTCCCACGTAGATGTTTCAAGTTGCCAACGAACGGCAATCAGGATGCAATCATGAAGTTGAACAATCCTCGTCAGGAAGGTTTGTACAAAATCCACTTCAGTCCTCCACCCGTTCCTCCTCTTCTTTCAATCAATAAAAGAGGCGCCAAAAAGCAGCAGAAGAGTTGGAAGAGAGCCATGTTCTCGTGTAGCGCAGGTGAAGATTCGGCAGATTCTTTGGCAGGATCCTACAAGCCTGGAAGCACTCCACTGGAAACTTCGGAGGATGATCTGCTGACAGTTTCAGGCGAAGGTCACAAGAAAGATGGAAGGAGGATTTCAAAAACAACAGAACGTTACATCGGATGCATCAGAGTGAGAACCTGCAGCAAGTTGGTAGTCGTGGTGCTCTTAATGCTGCTCATTCTCGTCACCGTGGTCGGACTTCTACCTTCCCTCGTATTCTGGGTTCTCTCGACTCAGCAAGGTTTGATGCCAACATCTTAGGATCATAAATATTGGGTTAAGTCCACTCGCTTTAAGTAATTAATTGGATTGATTGCTCTAAGAGTGATTAGCCGTGCGTGACCCAGCTATTTAAGAGGAGATGAACATGCCGAAATTCATGACTTTAAGACAAATATCCTGCCACAATGGAGGGTCATATGACAGCGTCAGGGGAGGAGCTAAATGTCGACGTTACCCACGTGACTTCTTCTCCTCCAATCACAAGAAGGGGACCTGAGCTGCTATTCATAGGTGAGTTTTTAATTAGATCATAAACATATGCTAAGAAAAGACATAAAAAAAACATCTAAAGATGCATGCGAATGAAGGAAGAAGTGGAATGAGATCCTGTTTTGTGCGAAGCTATTGAGAATTTTTCAAACAAAAATTTATTTTTTCTTCAAAGAAACCTTATTTAATCTATTCGCATGAAATTCACAAGCGAATGGACAGATGAAGGAATGAACTTTCATCTTTTGTCAACAATAACTCTTTCAGTTGAACCTATGGCTAGATAATGAATATGCAAATGAGCCTGACTGAAATAAATCAACCGACAAATGCCCCGTTAGAATCAAAGCCTTCCGTCCGTTCAAGATGTCAGCTAATTAAGTTCAAATCTTCGAAGAATTTCCAAAGAAAATTCATTCCCAAGGAGAAGCTATTTAAGGCACCTGCCATCCAACAACAGGAGCATCCTCCCCTCCCCAGTTTCTTTCTCTCTTTTTTATTTATTTGAACTCTCAGGTTGTCATGGATACGGCTTGTGAGTTGAATAATTTTCGAAAGGCAGGAACCATGGTTTGAACGTCGTCATGACAACCGATGGAGGTAAATAATTGAACTTGATTTGTGTCGCATCCTCGAATAGAAGTCCGAAATGGAGGTGGAACATTAGACTGAGCCTGGCTGCGTGAATATTTCATCTCTGCACTTCCAAACGCGAGTCCGGGAAGCGGCCGGCGCGGAACGCCGGGGAGTTATCATCTGTCCGGTGGAACATTTCCGGCCTCGAATCAAAACTTGAGCAATGCGAGGCGGCTTTTTGTTGCTTTTTGAACGCTTTTATGTGCTGCTATGCGATCGTTGTGCGTTCATAAATCGATTCCATTAAGATTTTATTGCTCAACTTCACACCGACGTGTAAAGTGAAACTTCCAGCTAGATTATTTCGCTGGTGATAATTGAAAATTATTTCGCCTAAAAAATGCTATTTTGCATTCGATTGAAAAGCAGCCTCATACATTGTTAACATACATTTGATCTGTTAATAATTATTCTAATTATTCGTGGATAAAACTTCTGTGACGTTTGGAGGTTTCCTTCGCGAAACTACTCAAGGGTTGCCGCCTTTTTTTCCGAATCGCATGCGAGCACCTGCGTCGGTCTTTTGAGAAAAGAAAAAATATTTGGCAGCGTATATCGTGCAGAGGCAGGCACGACTTAGGTGACTCCAGTGAGTTTTCCATCAAATGAACATAAGTTCTCGAGATGGAATAAAGAATGAAAACCTGCTACTGTTGGAGAGTGACTGATGCTTCATTCAAAACACGCAACAGGACCCTTGTAACTATTAACATCTCCAGCGATGACGTCATCGTTATAGCGCCCTTGCCTCCTGAAGTCATTGCGAAGATGTGTCACTTCCTCCATTCACAATTGCTCGTGTTTCTATCACGTGACTTTTACGAGAGCTCTTAATCGTCACGTGATGCCTTTATTGACAGCTGCGATCATAAAGTGATAGCGGGATTTCCACTCTAGTTTCTATCCTTTTCAGGTGACCTTAAAGGTCATCGGGTTGACCCTCGATCACGCGACAAACTTACTCGACCACTCGAAGGAAACACGATGCAGCGGTGTCTTTATTCCTTTTCACATCGTCTGTCGTTGGAATCGAATCAACCAAATGTTGCTCCCATATCAGGCTGCAATTTGTTCTCAATGCTGGATTTATTTCTTCAGCATCTCTCCTTGAAGAGCAAGTTCTCATAAAGAAGTTCAGAGAAGTAGAAGTAATTGTAGACGAAAGAATATAAACGTAGAACGACATGAAATAATCGAATAAGGCTGGATAAGACAGGTAGAATAATAAGTAATAATAATAATAATAGATGGACGACAGTTCATTGGAATAAATTAAACATTAGAGAATAAGCAGAGAAAATAGTTTTGTTTTTGTTTGTTTCAGATTCAGAGGGATGGACGATCCACAAACATTCGAAATACAAAACAATCGACAAGCCGATGTCTTTCTACAACGCCCAAGAGTTCTGCCAAAAACTCGGGGGTCATTTGGTTCACATAAACTCACTGAGGGAGCAAGTCTTCATTGAGGACTACATCATTCAACTGTTGCACATTCAAAGTTGGTCGTGAATTTCCAACTCTAAAGAGTTTGGCTGAGGCCTCATTTTCAATTTGGATGATTCAATTTCAAACATGTCAATCGAAAACATTACTTTTCCAAAGTTGAGTCCAGTTTTGTTATTCTGAAAGTGATTGAAATGATGGCCCTTTGCGCGCAATCATGTTATCTTTTGCAACCATTAACTATCAACAACTTATATTATTAATAATAATTGTGAAATATTACTGCTTTTATACTGATTATAACTTTTATAATGCTAAAATATTGACAAATTTAATAATCATCATCACTTTCGCTACATTCCTGGAATCATTCCAGTAGCTAGGTTACAGTAGCTAGGTTTCGAAAGCAGACACACGTTACGTTAATTCCGAAGAATCTTCAACGTGATGCTTAATCCTGGAGTGGATCCTGAAAACGTCAAAATTAATTGACGAATGGCTGTTGCCAGCATCTCTTGGATCTTCAGCAGGCCTGCGAGTACAATCATTTGATTGGACTTTTAATCATTTCCATCCTCATCTTCATCTTCTTCCTCATCCTTGCAGACCTCACAACTTGGGAGGACGGAATCGGCTTCTGGATCGGCGCCAGGAGAGACCGAGGCAGTCACGAGGGTACCTGCATGTTTGACCAGTGGAAGTGGGTGGATCCCTACGGACGAACTCTCGGGGTCGTTGCCGGATTTGCTGCGTTCATACCTGGAAAGCCCGACAAGTAACCAAAATCCCATTTTCCGACTAATTTTAAATGCCCGATTTGAATGAACAGAAATTGACCTTGTTTCTTAATTATAAAATAAAAAGGCAATCTCGTGAGAGGGATTTGTTAATCCATCCAAGTCCAGGTTGAGTTGAAATTAAAAGATTGAAGGGAGGATGGCTTCGGGCGAATGTCCCAGAAAGACAGAATGAGCTGAATTATTGAAAAGTTCTTCAAACAATTCGAATCCCTGATGTCAACCTCGCGGCGGAGATGTTCTAATGAGATTAATTTTAACAAACTCTGTTCAGACATTCGATGGAATTTTTATGGAGTTCGTAACGGATCAAGAACGTGGGGCATCAATCAAGATACAATGCTGATTAAGGCGAATGGATACGTGCTCCAAGAGACAAACGCGATGAGGTGATCTCTGAGACAGTGATGGCCGACTCACGTCATCACAGAGGCCATTTCGTACTAAATCAGGACGCCAAGTCAAAACGTCCACACGTGTTGCTGATGCATTTCCATCTTTAATTTGATAACCACGATCGCAATTAGAGCCTTCACAGCAGCCCTGTCGGACCGGAAGAAGATGGGCATTTACAGCGTTCATCGTTCTTGATGGCGCAAATCGAATAACTTTAAAGCGATTGCTTCCGCCATTGTTGTTGCTCGAAATGTTTTTTCGTTTTTGCAGCTACTACAGACCGGAAGAATGCCTCTTCTTGTCCTATAAAGATCGAATGGACGAGGCCAAGTAATGACATTCTGTGCAATGGCATATTCACTTTTTATGGCCGAAGCTATCAACGTCGATGGGGGCCGCACGTCGATACAAAGTGTAGCCCAAACACCAGCAATATTTTTGGGACTGCTATACGTCGCAAATACACAGCTCTTTATTTGATGAGCACAAACATGAAGGATTAGCTTTAAAAAATAAACAAAATTAATTTTCAGGTTCTTGAAGTGGGATGATGCTCCTTGTGACCTGAACAGCGTTGGTGGCATCAGAGCCCTGTGCGAAGTCGAAACCAGATGAATCTACCAACTGCCTTCCCTTGTCAGATCACGTGTTAGGAGAGCTTTCACGAACTGACGAAAAATATCCATTCGCAAAAAAAAAAGACAGACCACTGTTGGCTCTTGAGCGACTAAATGACTTTATTAAAAACGTATTTTCATTCACAAAATTGGTCATCATCATCAATATCTGGCCTATCGTCAAACTGCAAGACAAGTCACTAACAATGTTTAATATGACGAAAACCATGATTTCAACACTTCACAATTTGCAAACAATTTTAATAAAATCCACAGAAAACCTCCAAGTTACATGCCACTGTCAACAACATCCTGATCATCATCATCATCATCACCACCTCCTCCTCCGTACTGCGATCATTCCGACCCAGTCCACATCAGACACCAAAATGACATTGTATGGCATCTATAAGGTCTGCCTTCTTAGTACCTGTGCACCTGATGTGCAACTTTTTGATGCAATCCCTCAAGACAGGAACAGTCAGCTTGTTCAACTGTGAAACAGAAAATATCTGCTGAACGATCATCAGACTGCATTCATTTCAACTTCAATGCACCTAATAATCCAAACCAATAAAAACAGAATCAATCAACACCACGTTACCCTCTGAGCCTTAGCTTCCTTTTCCAGGTCAATGTCGAGTTCATCAGATTTGGATGACTTTCCAGATGATGAAGGACCCTTAAAGATTAAGCAAATGTATGAAGGACATTGTATGACACCAAGGAGGGTATTCAAACCTTCTTCTTATGGGAAGGCTGAACTTCTTCAACCTTGATGAGTTCCTTGAATTCCTTTATCAACTTTCCTGCTCTTTTTTCAATCTTCCCTTCGTCAGGCTCTGTGGACAAAAACATTGTGACCGATACGAACGGATGCGATGTGAATATCGGCGAAATCGAACGCCGGGGTTACGAAAGAGATCGTCTCACGGGTGAAGTCAGCAACTTCTTCGGGAGCGTCCCTTTCCAGCGCCAGGGCCTCCACGGCAGCGTAATGCTGCTGCAGCTGTGGGTTCTCAAAGCTTTCACTTGTGAAGGCAAATTGCAGCTTTTTTACTAATTCCTTTGCCTTTTCAATCTGATTCTTATTAGCTGAGAAAGAGATTCAATCTTGGTTAGATTCATCTGAAGCTTTCATTTGTTCGATGAGATCAGTAGTACAATTATTCCAACAAGTTCTTCGTTAACAAATATCGGTCGACAATGAAAATTATGAAAATGCAAAACCTCTCGGGAGATCTTCTTCCACTGAAATCTTCCTGAAGTCGTCAGCAAATGGAAGGAACATAATATGGAAACCTGGTGGTGTCACCTGGATTTTGTTCTCATCCATTTCTTCCTCCTATCATTTGAGAACAATAACTCATTAACAAGGACATGCAAGGGAGTTTTGAGCAAGTTCGGTTAACCTGTGGCCAGAGGGCAACAAATCTTGGTGGTGAGTTTCCATGGAAAATGTACTGACACATGGCCACCACGTTCCTCTCAAGACACTTTTTCAACAAGGCCGTAAAGAATGTCGTGCTCCCCGCGATGGTCTGCAAAATTCCGACCGACGTAACATTCGAGAACGAACGGAGAATGATTGATGTCATCAACATTGAGGACTCACGTTTTCGTCGGGATAAATGAACTGGGCGTGTCTCACGTGGAAGTAAGGTTTCATCAGAGACTTCTGCTTGAATCCCACCAGGTGTAAGCCTTCAAGTGATCGAGAAAACCAACATCAAAATCACACAAAAGTGGTTGAAAGACGATCAGCTCACCTGTCTTTCCAAATGATTTGATCTGCAGCACTTCCTGGTTGCTGAAGAAGACTGTCTTGTTGGCAATTGTCAAGGATTTTTTCATGTCTGCTGATGTCACCAACTCTCCATTTTCCTAAAAAATCAATCATTTGAAAAAAATAACAAACAAAAACTATACGAATATAACGGCAATATGAATATGCAGACAGTACATGCAGTGCAAAAAGTATAAGGAGACATGTTCTTTCAGAAACTTTGTTTACAAACAGTGCAACAACATCAGCTCCAAATAACAAAGTGTTGCCATTAGTGGTGTGTTATTTAATAAATTGAGAAAAGCTTCTGATGATGCAGGAAAACATCAATTGAATGTTGAAGTTAACCTTGAGAAATGATTTGGTCACAACTTTAACCTCCTCATTGGTCTTCTTATAAAGCTTGACTGCAGGGGGCTTGATGCAAGTCCGACACAGCAAATACCTTAACAGAACGACAGGAGATCATTTAATGCCGCACAATAAACCCGCCCGGTGAATTACAATTCGGTGCTAACACTCCGACGGATATCTTGAAATCCTCGGACACGACGAGCGGCATTCGCTTGAGCATCCTTTTTTTGTGGCTCTTAATGCGCACCCTGCGATAAAATCACGAAGATTCGATACTTTGCAAATAGGAAGTTGTAAGTAAAGTAAAAACTTTAAAAGTTATGTCCAAATATGGCAACAAGCTATTTTCTTAATAAAGTTAAAAAATTATTTTCATTAATATGTGACTGAATGCATTTGGACTTAAAAATAGAAAATAATGCAAACTGATTCGATCCGACCTCGTCAGGAGCTCGTCGAACTGATCCGAAGAATCCGGAATTTCCGACTCGTCGTCGTCGGCGATGACGTCCTGCAATCATTAATGACAGGTCTTACCGAAGCCCATACAGACGATCTTCCGACGCAACACGAGGGAATTCACCTTATAGAAGATCTTGGCATCGAATTGATTTTGTCCCCTGTCCATGTGCATGAGGATCAACTCGACCCCGTTGTGACGAAGGTCTTCGGCCTTAGAAAGAGCCTGCTTCTGCAATTCGTTCGACGAACGTATTTTTTGTGCACAAAGCATTAAAACAAATGAATTCCGTTCGCAGAAACAAAGGCGACGCAAAGCCGGAATAATTTCTTGAAACGTCAAAACCAAATCTTATTTCTGTTGCAATTGTTAATTTATTTTCAACTCACAAATTTGAAAGGCAGATTAAATGTATATAATTGCCCTTCAAGCATGAACACTACATTATATATGGATAAATGAATAACTTTTACATCATTATTTTCTCCTGCTAATTAAATATTATTAAGCCGTCGAATATTTTTTAAAGTTCTCTCGAAACGGTCGCAAGTGCCGAACGTAGGGAAGCACGGAAAAAAAGAGAATTCGAGAATTTCTGTGACAAAGTGAAGACAATTTGCAAAAGGTGCCTTCGATGCATAACTTCTCGCAAACGTAGGAATTGCCGAACGACGGTCGTCTCTTTTTCAAATGCAATAATGCGGTGAGGTTGCAAATAATTGTAATTCTCAAATTCCGAACATAACGTTTTAAAACCCCCGTTGCTGAGTTGTTAACTAAACGAGACTATTCATTCATACAAACTCAATTTATGCTAATAATTGAATCCCTTCACAGAAATTTAGGTGCAAAACCACAGCCCGTCGATCCAATAAAGAATGATTCTGAATTGTACTATCGTCAAATAAATTTGTGAGGATGATGTAAAACTCAATAAATTCAAACTAATTATGCATCGCTTCTTCAATTAAACATTAGCCACTGCGGACTCCGGGTCGTATTAAGGCATAAGATGCATAATGGAATCGACAGATCGCAACTGAAAATCTAGAAACTTACTTGATGCTGTGAATTATCAGAATGTGGATTGTCATTATTGGTGAACAGGAGGATCCTTTTATGCTTTGGCCTTGGAGTGCTAAGGATGAGTGCTAAGGATGTTACTAAATAGTAATACTAATTAGTTGATGTTAATAATTAACATTATTATAAAAAATGTTACTATTAACTATAAATAATAACATTAAAGTTTTTGTTTTGCATTTGTTTTTCAAAATTTATTCAACAAATTCCATGAGAATTGAGCAGACCATTTGTTAAAAAGATTCAAGCATGTCCAGAAAGCATCAGACAATAAATAATTTCCATTGTGCCCATAATTCTTTTCGAATTCCTCATTTTCTAAACCTGCAAGCAATTTTCAAGGTCACTACAAGAGATCATTAGTTCCTCAGGTATCCATTTTTCACTATAAAACAATTCAAACTTTTATCAAAACAGTTTGTGAGTGAGACACACATTAACATACTTTCTAAAAGCTTTTCCAATTGCAAAATTTTCTCAGCTCCAGGTTGCTTTAGATCCTTTTGAAATAAATTCCTCATTATGATATCCAATATCACAAATAAATGTTTTACCCACTTGAAAAACAAAGACATTCTTGAACTCTTCCTCTGATGTCTTATCCTTAGAAGGATTGTTTCTAGTCACATAAACCATTCACAAGAATTATAATAAAAATTATACTAACAGTTCCAAAAAAGACAACTCCTATGAAATCCTTATCATTTGAAACAATTTTGCTCTGCATCACCGTTTTAGCACACTGGAATTCCAGGAATTTGTTCACAAATGTTAATAAATCATTCATTGCCTCAAGCAAATGTGCATAGCTCCAACCTTAACACATGTTTCAAAAGGTATCTCATCCTCGGGTCCTTTGTCGAACATAGCTTTACTTGCATCAATCAGAAAGACCAGTGCTTCTCTAGATCCATCGTAAACCTGATCCGGTTATGAAAAGTAATAAGTATTCTGCTTGACGAGCTATGGCTAGAAAACTTACCTGTGCCAATCCGGAATCATCTTCATCTTCGTTTTCACTTAAGTTTATATCCCACTCATCCATCCTGTTAATTCAAAAATATTAATGTATACCTATTCGGTCGGCGATCAAAGTGTTATGGAAGGAATTTTCCAGAGAAAGTCTCAGTGACCAAAACTGCGATTTCTATCACAAAGGGCAGATAACATTTTTAATTAACCTCCTTTTTCTCAGATCGGTGCACTCGAGACCAAATTAGCGCCTAAAATTTTTTAAGATAAACAATATTAATTAAGGACGCCATTATAAAATAGGTATGATAACCAAATAATTACATTAATATTAATGTTATGTAGCTATGATAACAATTAAAATTTTTATTTTGTAATAAAATGTTTAAGCTCTAAAATGTCATATAAAATACATTTGCATTCATTTACATAACAAATATCAACGGAAATAGCAAGAAGTATGAAGTTTTTTAAATAAAAAAAAATTATATTCATATTTTTTAAATGACATCAGCCAGTTATTCTTATCTCTAGAATGTTTTCAACTTGTATATTCTGAACTTGAAGAAATTTAATATAAATAACGACTGGTTTAAAAGGCAATTTTTCCAAATTTTTCCTTTATGATCTTTAATTCTAAAAACCTATTCATTTTAAGGCATACAGAAAGCTTGGATTCAATTAACATCTTTACCAAATCATGATTAAGTTTGATGTAAATTTAGTGTTGATTTAACAACTTTGCCAAACTTTAAGCAATATCTTGCCAGACTTTCGTGTTTCCTGTCCGCCATGTTAATATTTGAAATTCGTGTCTGGATCAGCTGACTACTTTGTGGTGACACTGCGTCATCGGTCTGCTTATTGTCGTCTTTGAAAAGATCGGTATATATAATGATTAACATACAGTATATCGATGTTGTCAAAAATGTTACTTGTAATAGTATCCATTATATTTTTCAGTGGTTTGCTGGTGTGCCGAATTCTGCACATTAGCAGTTCAAGACTTAAGCAATTGCTTTTTGAGAATCTCTAAAGTCACAATGTATACTCATGTTCAAGGCCACAACAAGCTTCAAGAATTCCCACACGTGCATCACAGGTTTAAACCTATAACTACGATTTAAGATCTAGTTCTATCTGCACGATAATTCTAAGCAGAAATTTAAGTTCATTCAATGGTAAAGAGAATAACGGAAAGAAATACTGCGACCATGATTACAATTCGACATCGTCAAAGGGGAAGAAGTATGTAAATAAGAATAAATGGACAAAAGAAGAAGTATGGAGTTTATGACAATAAGCTAGCCAAAACTAATCAGTATATTGGCCTTAAAATTTTCAGGATAACAGATTAATGGCAATTTTAAGTTCTTGTGGTCATCCAGACTGGCCACTTCTGGCGAGCTTCTTTCCAGACAGGTCTGTTGTGCAATGTCAACAAAGATGGTCAAAGGTTTTGAATCCAGACCTTATCAAGGGGTCTTGGACAAAAGAAGTCAGAAATGTTTTGTTTCAATTTTTGAAATTCGCCATACAAATAAATTAAAATAAACATCTAATTCTCTTTATCATTTCAAAATACATTCCTATTGGTTAATTTTAGATATTTTATGTGCATCTGTCAGAAGTACTTTGATTCAGATTTTAGTGTCGTAATCTTTTCAAAGGAAGACAAAAAAGTTCTGGAGCTTGTATCTGAACATGGACCAAAAAGATGGACAGTTATATCAAAGTACATCAAGGGTAGAACAGGCAAACAATGCAGAGAAAGGTAATTTTGTGGACATTAAACTTTAAAATAATTTTCTGTTTATTTTCATTGCATTTCGACACAAAATGATAGAAAATGCAACAAGAACTAAATAGAATTTCAACTGTTTTAGATGGCACAACCATTTAAACCCAGAAATTAAGAAAACTGCTTGGACAGAAGAGGAAGATCAGATGATTTATGAACTCCATCAAAATCTTGGAAACAGATGGGCTAAGATTGCAAAATATTTACCTGGAAGGTGAAATGTTAAACAGAGAGAGGGATAATACACTTCTGGATAATGTTTGAGTCTTAAATCCAATCAGGACTGACAATGCAATCAAGAATCACTGGAACTCCACTATTAGAAGAAAATATGAAGCTGAAGAAATTGCGAACAGTGATAGAATGGCATGTTCCTCCTCGTCTGCTGATTCCAACTCTGAGGCGGCACTCTTTAAGAAAAGCAGGCTATTTAATGTACTTGAGCCACTTGTGTTCTTACGTTTTGAAATAACAGTTTTATTTTTACTAATAGTTGGTATTAATCTCTTCCTAGACAGAAACAAGACTTAATTTAATCTCTGTACAAAGCGTTGACAGAACCACTCCTCAGATTCAATCTAGTGAGTTTTACTTCTCGCAGATTCACGCGTGTTGATAATACATCTGGATGATTGTATCGTGATTCATTTTAGCGAGGACAAACGATTTCATGTATTCAGAGGTGGAGGGCAGGAACTTTCAGGTTAATCCTGCTTTAAATTTCAGTTCAATGGAGTCTGCATTCTCTGTGGCTCCCAGTTTTGAGGGTTGTCCCAAGATCTCCATGGCTCGGCAATGGTTTCCGTCAAACATGTAAGTTCGAGTACGCCTTAAATGGATTTTAAACTTTCTGATATTTGGTATTGTTTGGGGGGGATTTTAAGGATGTCTTCCAATGTGATTGAACATGATCTTGGAACCATATTGGAATGCAGCACTTTCGTCCAGAATGAATTGTCTGAGATAACTTCTGCTGAAGATAACAAAGATTCAGGTTGTATAGTCCATGTTAAATAATGTTTAATAATCTGTAATTTTCAATCATTTTTGACAGTCACAGAAACGAAATCGAAAAGGAGGGCCAAATTCGTACCTGCTATTCTATGCCGCAGTGAAAAGTTCAAAAGAAAATTGGCGAGCTCAGCTGACTTGCATACCCCTCAAAAATGTTCCAACTTTTCACCCTCACAGGTTTTAATGTTGATTTATTACTAAAATATGTATGTCTAAAAACCTTCCGATTGCATTTCCCATATCTTTTCAGTTTCTCAATAGCCCGAAAACGAAGTCCCCTATATTGAAAAATATTTCAAACAAAACTGACGATTGCCCAAGCACTCCAAAGTGAGCCAAACGATTTATTTATTGAGGAGCTTCTGCATGGAGTTCAAAACGTTTAATTTCAGAAGCTCTCTCAGAGTCCCCCCACTGATGAAAACTCCGTCTCCATTCAAGAACGCTTTGGCTGACATTAAGAGAAGAAATGAAGGCCTCGACTCGCATCTGGTGATTTCATCTTGTTCTAACATGTTTATCCTAGCTTTAACTTAAACTCTACATTATTCATGAACTGAAAGGTTATGTAAATAATTCGAAAGTCATGCTGCTAAAGTGAAAATAAGTTCAACAATTTTTTAAGGAAAGCAAGCATGTGATGGAGGATTTGAACGAAATTTTGGAACAAGATTTTCACTCAGTTGACCAGACCGATGGTGAAGCTGCCATTAGATCCTGTTCAAACACAGAGGTTTCTAACATCTGCTGTTGACACATAAAACATAATAAGAAATTTTGGTTAATGGATTAATTCTGGTTTGCATTGTGTTAGGAAAACTCCACTAGTTTAGAAGAATGTCAAAGCAAATGGTCAAGTGCTGGGGATTTAGCCTTTAATAATTTTTTGAGTCTAACCGAGACTCCAGTCAGTATATCAATGATTTCCCCTCCAAATCAGTTAAATATAAAGTTGTTGATTTTCAAAGACCAAGGGTTTGATCATGGACAAGTCAATGACATTCTCTCCCCACAATTTCATTGAAGATAATTTGCATGAAAAGAAGCTCTTATCTTGTGAGGACCATGATAAAATTGAAGGAAGTGCCATAGATATGGATGATGCCATGCAGTTCAGTAATGCTTCCTTCTTTTTGGGCACAGCATTCTCTGATGGTTCGGTGTGTAGGCTTATTTTGCCCCAGTGCTTAAAATTTGTGTTGAAATGATAAATACATAATTGTAATTCAGGAACACAAGGAATTTCTTAGAGTTGCGTGTGGAATGACTTGGACAGAACAACAAATGATCTATCAAGCCAAGGAGTTTGTGAAATTTATCAAGAACAGATATGTCTGCAGAGTGCTAAACTTGTACTAGTCATTTTGGTAATTATTCTCTGAACAATCACCAGCCAAATGTGCCTTGTATGATTTCAGCATTGAATTGATCAATTTATTTTCATTTTGTTAGAATGAAATTTTCTCAAATTCCCAAATCTATTTTTTTACATTGGAATCAGCTACTTAAGGGTATTCTTTGTTTTCAAGCATTTATTTAAGTAGTTTCAATATGTTGGAGTGATGTTGTTTGCATAAGAAAAGCATGTTTTTTTTTGGTATCATAGGATTGCAAAGTTCTGTTTACCATTAAATTTTAATAAAACTAATAAAATGCTGTCACTGTTTATGATAACATTTTAGTCGACGCACCTCCTGACGCGACACTTGCGAATGCGAAGAACTCGGGGAGCGGTGCTATTGCCATGGAGACGTGTTATCGGCGATAGTAGCCATAGACTGCTTCGTTCAACGTTATAACTTTCAGGGCCAGCTCAGACTTCGTGGTTAGATGCTAGCGGTGTGGAGAAGAAATGTATTGTCCGTGTCGACCCAGAGCGAGGTCGGCATTTGATTTATCGGCTGAAATAGCGAGAATGACCATATTTTCCGAACCTAGTTCTTCACTGAAGAATTTCTTAACATCATCCGCAAAGTTTGGACGAGGATCGCATATTATTCCCAGGTTGGCCTTCTCAGTACTTAAAAATAATGTTGAATCTTTAATTATGAAAGGAAATTAAAATGCCGAAAAGCGTTTCATGTCACACGTCAGAAACGGACTGGAATCTATCCAATGAAAAGTTTTACGAACGATCATTGAAAGAGAGACTAAATGCTAAAAAGCTGAAAGACGAAGCAAATCAAACAGTGAAATCTATAGATTTTCAGACTAAGCAAAGGCAAATTAGAAGCACCCAAAAATTAGGTGATTTTTTTGTGGCATAATTTATTCAAATCTTTAGAATTATCTTGTTACTTGTATTTTTTTCATGCACAAACTACATTTGTATTCCATAGGCATAGACTAAATATTATATTATATCTATTATAATATTCCATTGTTTAATGTAACCATTAGTATAACTAATTCTTACGACGAGCTTAAGCTGGTTGGCCTGCATCCAATTTCCAAACATAAGCGTCTAATGACGGCTCGTTTTTTCTCCTTAAATTTTATTAAAAAATTTAGTAATTGGAATAATGTTACCAAATGTTACTTGTTCTTGAAGTTGGCAGAATATCTAGCATTTCTCAATGGAGAGAAGAACTAGCTAAAGAAATAATATCTATGAAAAACCAAAAGGTTGAATTGAATGTAAGAGTCGACTATGAAATGGTTTTTTTTAAGCATCAATTTTAATAATTTCTGTATTTGAACCATGAACGTTGTCTGGGGAGGCAAATGATAATGGGGTATAAATGGGGATCTGATAAGACAAAGGTCGTCGGCTAATATCACGATTATTGTGGGAAAGCTTGATCGTATTTTTGCCTCTCCCCTGGAAACAACCGAAATGCATTTTTTAAAAAACCAAATTTAGTTATTTTATTAACCGTAACTAATTCAAGAGTAGCTTGGCTGTACTTGAGAAGCTTTATCAGGCTACAGTGTACCCTCTTCAAGTTTCAACAAATTGCATCAGAGCGCGAAGAAAAAGGATTGGAATTGACGCTTCTAAGGACAATGTCGAAATCAATTTGGCAAAGGTGTGTTTACGAGATGCTTTCTGTGCAAATGATAATTTATTTTATAAGTTAACCGAATTAACATTTTCTGAAGGAAATCGAAATCGTCAAGAAGTGGCAGTGGACTTTGAAAGGGTTCATCAATAAAGCCGAAAATCAGAATAAGTAATATTTGAAAAATCGACGATCCAACCAATTAAAAAATATGCTCTAGCACAATAAATTTATAATTTCTTTAGAACAAACAGAACAGCACAAGAGGCTTGTGAAAGAGATCTCAAAAATAAAACTCATGCTCAACAGCTAGATGACGAACTTCTTTTGCTACACGATTCTTCGAATAATGTGCATCCATTACCTGGCAGTGAAAGCTCAAACCTGACGTAAAATTTCAAACGTTATCATCATGACGAATCGTTCAATTTTAATTTATTTTTCCAGTATGTCTCATCCTTTGAACTGGGCGAAGTACACGTACAACAACATCCATAGGAGTCAAAAAGAGAGAGAGAAATCGCAGAAACTTTGCAATGAAATGAGCGTACGTGTCAGAGCGTGCATCGATGACATTGTAAAACAATATGGTATCGTAAACTGCGCCTTGAAGACCAGGATTCAAAGCTTGACCAAGGCAAAAAACAACTTTGAAGTGCACCTACAACAGGTCAGTCGCACTCATGAACAATTCGGTTCGATTTACACATCTTCTCAAAGGATCAGAAACCATTGCATTCATAAAGCCATTTCATATCTATATTTGTTCCACTGGCGATTGCTTGGTGACGTGGTGGGGCCAACATAATGCAATAATTACTGACAACTAAACTAAGTCGACAACCCGAAAGACTAATAAACCGAAGTTTGGTTCATTTGCAGTATTTACGTTAAATCAGTTTAATAAATCTATTTTTTGTTTGCGTACCATTATGTCTGAAAAGACCAAATTCTATCCAAAGGTAAAAATTCAAATTCAAGACCAGGAAAGAATGGCTGAAATATTGAAAAAGGCCATTTTGGATAAGGAGGCTCCAATGAAAGTTGCTCAAACAAGATTATCAGAGCGGAACAAAAGAATTGACATGGAACTGTGCCATGACACGGCAACAACTGGGTTTGAGTCTAGCAACACTGGTTCCAACTGATATTATATTTTATTTCAGGACACAAATCTATTTCCAGGCTCCAGAATGAAGTCTTAAGTCTAAGAGAGGCTTTGCAGACATTGAAATCTAAACTGCATTCAATTCTTCAATCAATTGGGAGATTGAGGAAAAACCTTCTGACCTTGAAACAGGAAATCAGTGTCAAAGATAACAGTCTGGAAATAGACTACAAACTGTGCTTGCACATGAGAAAGGATATGATACAAGGGCTCAACCAGCTACCAGGCTCATACACATTCTAGCATTGCTACGTGCACAATGGCAGATTACAAATTATTCAGGGATTCATATAATGGTGTCATTTGAAACATTACACAAAATGAAAAATCCGTTACCTGAAGAGCTGAATTCAATTAAAAAAATTCATTTATTTACAATTGACTGTAATGGTTAAACCCATACATTTCCAACGAGAAAACAACATATTAATGAAGCTCTTTTAAGATGGGAGAAGTCTAATTTGTCAGCATGTTCTTGTAAGCCATTTCAATGAGTTCTTTCATAAAAGCAGTCTGAGCATTAAGCAGGTTATGAAGATCTCTGCTTGAGTCATCATCTACTGTTGAGTCGACAAATATTTATTATAATTAATTATAATTAATTAGACGATCACAATAGTCATAAACCATCTTAATCTACTTAGGAAATTGACATTGATACTCTATAAATGAATAAAGTACTTTAAGTTTATGACTAATAAGTAATAAATATGACTTAACTAACGGCTTTAACGAGAGGTCGATGTAGTAAAATCTAAAATCTATCGTATTGTGCGAGTACTCACAGTTCATGTTGAACTCATGGACGTCAGTTATAACTTCTCTAAACATGTCAACAACTGCATGTAGAAAGTTTCTCCTACTCCCAGTATTCTCCATGGTCATACAAATTCCAGTGACTATATTGACAACCCATGATAATGTTTGGCCTTGCTTGAGGCAAACCTTTCGGAAAGAATTATTGGTGAAACTATTTCATCACAAATAATCTAAACCGTACCAAGCACAGGGATGATATGATATATGCCAGTTCGGGTATTCTGCCATTTATAGCTTTGCTAACAAGAATTTTCAAAGTGAGATTTTCTCCACATAGAAATAACAGGCTGGCAATGTTCTCAGAAAGCCATTCTTCAGGATAACCTAAATTTATTAAAAATAATGATGATGATGATGATAACGATAGTGATGATGATGATGATGATGATGATAATAATAATAATAATAATAATAGTAACAATAACAATAATATCTAATTTACATGAAGCCATATACTTAGATTGGAAAGCACCAATCACTGGCATTGAAATACATATTTCTCAATAATAAATTGAAATAAATCCTCACTAAAAAGTTCATCCAAAACACTGAGAGTTGTATCATCGGACCATTCAGAACAATGTGAGTTTAACAGAAGAAGAGCATTTGCTATGTTACCAAAGCACAAGAGGGTCTGCTCTTTGTTTGGCGGTGTACTCTCACAAACCTCGTGCCACTGTATTCCAACTTAAGAAAATAAAAATATATTAATTAGATTACTGTTCATTACCAGAATGTCACAACATCAATAAATTCTTCAGTAACTATTAAGCATCGTTAAAGTCTTGAACACTCTTCAAGATTAAAGTTGAGGAACTAAACTCTGAACATGTTAATAATCATTTAAACAAATGTAAAACCATTTAGAATTGTAAACATTCCTTGGTACACAAACCTTTACTTGAGGGTCCAAAGAGCAGGTAAAGAATTCTGGCTTGATGTACAATAGGAAAGGGTTTCAGAATTAAATTAAGCCAAAAAGATTTTTCAGCTTTTGTAAACATATTGTTGAGGAAGACTCTCCGGAAAAAGAATCTCACATGCATTTCCAATTCAGGTAATGCACCTGCATTTATTTTTTAATCTGGTGATGTTGCAATTTAAACTTTCGATAAAACTTGAAAATAAAATACAACTATATTTATCTCCAAAGTATCTCCACAAACAAACATGTTCTAAATGCTTTAATATATCATATATCATAGCAATTGAAACATATCATGTTTCATAGCAACAAAAACCATATAACTAATAATGCAACATTAGTCTGGTTTGTAGTATTGTAATAATAACCGAATGCACATAAAGATTGACAACATAGCTTCTTCGGCAATTTTCACCAATTAATGTCTTAATACCTACCAGCTTTTTTCTTTATGATAAAATCCAAAAACTGAGACATGTAGCTAGATTGGCACACTGTCTCAAATGTTCTGATGCATTCTCTGTCATCCCACCCAGCCGTAAATGTATGTAAAATGACACCATAGCACGTCAAAGCAATGCAATTACTAACTGAAACACAATCCTTTTGGAAATTACACTGAAACTAAATTAAAGGTTTGATTTAATAAAGCTATCGGATTGTTGAGGCACAATGGTAAGCCACCTTGTGGAGAAAAGTTAAGGCTAGCACGAGACGATCTTTTGTAGAATATAAACAGGTTGATCTTTTCAGTAAAAGGCCTGCAATAAATAAATCAGAAATTTAATGCATACTTTAAACTGACTAAAGCAATGCCAATTAAACCGATGTGCTTAAACTGTTTCAAGTATTTAGCTTCCTCGACAGGCAACTCATGGGAATGTTTTAACGGATATTTTAAAAGATTCTGTAGGCCTCTTTCCGATTTTCGATACAGCTCTACAATATTTCTCAGAGACTTTGACGTGATCGTCAAATAGCTAAGCTCCAAAGCTAAATGTTAAACAATTAAATGAAAATCATGGATGTCATTTACAAAATTCAGAAATTCTGACTTTAACCTGACATAAATGAAAAGACGGTGAACTTCAGTTCAAGAGGTATCGTATCAAAATATCCCAGAGGGCTGTTTTGTTGCCCACTTTCAGAAAGTTCAGGAACCACCTGGTCCTTTGAGCCTCTCATGAGAGATTTCTTAATTTTTTTGCACGAATATAACAAATTTAATTTTGACATCCTCTTCCAGTGTCTGAAAAAAGTACGAATTAATAACAAAAGCACGCACGCGACCCAATCTCGTGCAGTCACCTTAGCCAAAGAAACGTCTGCTTGCGGGTGTCGTCTGCTATGCAAGAGATCAAAACCCAAAAAAATTTTTAAGAATTTTTTATTGTAACATATTTTTTATTAGAAAAATTATTTATAAATATTATTAAAAAAATATTTTTTCATAATAATCTTCCGCATCGAAGCATAAACAATTACTATCACGATTTTTGTATATAGTAGTTGTTTGCACCTGCGACTTGTTCAAGTACTTGGTGTCTATTTAGCGACATTTTACCATTTCATCAAAATGAGTCAAAGAATTTTGGATTATGATTCAAACCTAAACCTTTTTCCAGTCTCGAAAGAACAGATGCTTCTTCGTATGTTGAGTGATGTATGGGAAGAAGTAGCCAAAGAAATCAAGACTAGGGATAGGAGTCTACCAAGATTTACCTATGACGACATAAAGTCAGGTTCACTGATTTTATTACAGTTATTCAAGAAAACGATGAGTAAAAGTTGCAATTGATGCTGCTTTAATTTTTCAAAAGTCAATAAATTTACACTAAATATGCTTATTTAAAAAGTTTGTAACAAGGCTTTTGGAATAACAATTTAAAATTATTTAACTTGAGTGTAGTTGTCATACTTTTGGCCAGTACACTGTGCAGGTAACTTTGTGAAGATGATGACATTGAAAATAAACGATGGTATGATGAGGAATCAATTCTTGTTGTCATACAATTGCTTTTAGCTCATTTAGAAATTCAAGGAACCCACCAGAAGAAATGTTAAAGGCTTGGAAGACTGATAACATAACATTTGGAGATTTGGTTGAAGTACTCAAAGTCTCTAACTGTTTGAGAGCAGTTTCATTTGTGAAAAAACTCTTAAAAGTTAACCCAGAACACAAAGATCCAGAACCTGAAGAAGAACATTTGTGCAGTATGTATATTATTTCAACAAAATTGCAAACTTGATCTATTTAAATTGTTTTTTAATATTTGTATTATTGATGCTGTTTAAATTAAAGTTTATCCAAGTAAAATTTATGTTATCGTTATTAAAATTATTCTATTCTATGTGGATTTATTATAATATTATAAATATAATTTTAAGGAATACCATACAGAATTATTGAATTATGGACAAATAATTTTGATCAAAAGAACTTCATAGCATCTGGTGGATTTGCAAAAGTTTATAAAGGTTTCTTCAATTCAATTTTTAACTTAGTTTCTCTGATCTTCTCTGACATTTAATTAATTATTATTATCTCTGTTAAAGGTCAGAAACAGTCAGAAGCGGTTACAGTAGCTGTAAAATTATTTCTAAAAATGGATGATGATCAAACAAAGATGTTTATGAGTGAAATAGATGCTCTGAAAGGGTATATGAAGTCATAAATAGTTGATGTTAATTTTAACATTTTCTAACTACTTAATGCATGGCAGATGTAAACATCCAAACTTATTGGAGATGTTACACTATTCTGACGATGGACGGCCGTGCGTTATCTACGAGTACATGGAAAATGGATCCATTTATGATCATCTCTGCGATGAGGTTTTGCTTATCATTTAACTTGAATCTGGAGAACCACGACATCTCGTTAACTAATGCCATTTATTTATTGCAGAAAAGGCGGCCCTTGTTTCACTCGAAGATCAGAATAAAGGTTTCCGAACACACAGCTCGAGGATTGTCTTATTTACACTCAAAAAATATTGTGCACAGGGACATCAAGAGGTTTTTGGCCAGCATGCTCGACTCAATTTCCTAGCTATTACATTTTATTTATTCCTTATTTAGTTCAAACATTCTTCTTGACAAGAAGATGAATGCAAAGATTGGGGACTTTGGTACTGCAAGGACATTATCTAACACAAACATGAGTCATTTAATCACACACACCATTGTTGGAACTACCTTTTACATGGCTCCTGAATATTTAAGGCAAAGAGAAATTTCTCCCAGGATAGACATGTACAGCTTTGGTGTGGTTGGTCATTGCATTGTTTGCCTAGTATGTTTGTATTGTTTGTATGTTTTATATTGGTAGTTTTATTGTAAAAAACTGGAGTGACAGTTATATGAACACCAACTATCTGAAACTTCGTGTCCTTTGACATTTGTTTTTGTTGGGAAAAAATACAAGCAGTGGATCAAAAAATTAGGGAAAGCATTAAAATTTATACATGTAACAATTCCTAAGCCTTTTATTAATGGTGGGAGATGAAGAAAGTTTGTAGTCTTTTCAACAAAAACTTAGTCTTAGAAATTAAGTGATGCTATTTGGTTAAAAATGCTTGAGAGGCTGTTACAATGACATGAATGTGTTATGTGATTTTGGGTAGTGGAATGCTAATGTTAGAGGAAAGTAGAAATGATCAATATATTCTTTCAGACCAAGATGAAACAAAAGCCAAAAACTGTGTTAGGTTAGGTTAGGTCTTAAAAAATGATTAATCTAATTTTTAGATGAAAAATCGTATTAGCTTTGCTTGCCAGCACTTTGCATGTCACCTTTGAGAAGTGCTGAGGACCCATCAATAGCCACATTGGTGGAAGGTTAAAAACAAAATATATCTCATGAAGGAAGGATGTATTGAAGGACATGACCTTTCTGTTTAACCTTTTGGGTTGATGAAGTTTTGACTAGGTTAGATTTTTGGATTTAAAAATCATATTTCATGTGCATTATGCAACATGATGCACTGAACTTTGCATCAGAGAGAAAGCTTTTTTGGAAAGGAATGTCTGAAAAGGAGGAAATCATTGCAAGAAAGTAAACCTTAATGTTCTGGGGCTACTAGCTTCCAATCTACCTTAGCAGCAAATTCTCACTAACTTCTGAAGCTTTTTTTTATACAAACAACAGTTCACATTCCTGCTCATAATGAATTTCTTTTAAGCATGAGATGTATGGTAAAACCTTATGTTGCATCTCTGAGTATTGCATGCCTTTAAATTGAGTACAATCATAAATTTTAACAATTACTGCAAATAAATATTTGAATCTATTGCTTTCTATTTTTAGCACATACTCCTTATTTGTCATGCTTGTAATTATCAAAGTAATTTTAAGAAACATTTTGTCCTCTTCAACGATAAATTAAATAGTTTTAGACAATTTGCATATCTGAATTGTCCTGAGCCTAATAATGAGCTTGAATAATTGGCACTCTAGCATGTTAATTTTTTGTAACTAAACAATTTTATCATTGCTGTATACCAGAGTTTAAAAAAAAAAGAATACATACTTACAAGAGTTTCAACCTTAACTCTGACTCATTCTTAAAATTAAAGGTGCTTGCAGAGCTGATAGAAGGTCTCCCAGCATATGATGAGCATAGGGAGATTCAAGACATTGTATGTTTCCTTGATGTTTTATTTATTTGCTTCGTTGCGAATATTTTCATTCTTGGTACGTTTCAATTTTAATTCTTAAACTTGATGGTCAATGTGATTAACTTCCAATGGTTTTTTGCTATGCCTTTATTGTTATTCTTTGATGTTTTACAAATATTTATAATTTCTTCAATTTTTTAGCTTGACATTTTAAACAGTGATGGTGGTCCTGATGCAAATGTTGAACCCAAAGAAAGTGAAGTTTTTAATACCTTAAAAAAGTTGTCACTGCTCTTGATCTGCACTGATAAATATAAAAGACCAACTGCTCAGCAGGTGAGTCCTAATAATTAGTTCATATTGTTGTTCTGTTATTATAGAGAATCAAGGTGATGGTTCTCTAAAAAAAATATTTAAGTTATATTTTCCCCACATGTTTAATTGATTCTATTTGAATGTTGTTGCCATGGAGTTGTAGATTAGGTATAACTTTTTCTTGGTTTGAATCTTTTCCTTACTTTCATAGAATGAAATGTGAAATGTAATAACTCATGATTACAGATGCCTAAGTAGATTCATTCAGCTACTTATTAAAGTATTTATTTTATAATTTGATTTCCCTAGACTGAAGAGAGAATTAAAGATTGTTTATCAAAGTACCAGTGAATGCATGATATGATGAGACTGATGAACATTCCACAATGACAAATTTTATATAATCAAGTTATAAATAGTACATGAACAATGACAGTGTCTTTTTGTCGTCTTTATAGTATTGGTTTTTTTTCTCTCCATCCAGCATTGAAAAATTGGTAATTTGGGGTGATCCATACGAAACTAGGCGTGAAAATGGCATTCAATGGGATCAGGGGATGTGCTAGATACACTTTCCTCGATAGGATTTGATTTATAAGCTGGAAAAAGATTAGCGAAAGTCTATTTATGTCCCCGAATACTGTATTTTTCTTCAAAGTCCAAAAAAGAGCGAATGCGGATACCATGTATTATTAATGCTTGCGGGGCTGTTTGTGCCAAGTTTTTTTCATCTCTTAGCAACGAGAATATAAGTCCGAAGGGAAGGAAGGAACATTTTGTTTGAGCCTGAAGTTGTATGGAGTTTCCAACGATGTCGCTAACAAATTTCTTCCTGATTTCGAACATTTTCTTATCAATAGGATTTTCTGATGCTCAAGGTAATAATGTATTTAATTTTATTCTCAAATCGACATATTGTCTTAATTTTAATGCATTTTATAATTTAACGTGCTTGAATCTAAATGATTAATGTGAAATTTGCTTATTTCAGACTACTTGTATTTTTTTAATGAGACAAATTGGAATTCAGTTGACAATAGGACAAATGTCCAAAACTTGGGTATATATCCTTATAGCTGCTTTGGAAATATTGGAATGTGTGTCGATGGATTCACAATGGGGTTATGGTTAAAAGCAGATAAAAATGCTGGTGATTTTATATTGAGCTCTGGAGGACAGTCACTAATATCCGAAGGCTTTTACATTAAAAAAAGCCTTGAGGATGAAATTGAATTAGGGGTCTCTAAAGATGTAAATATCTGGAAAACGAAGATTCCCGTTTACGATCAGTCCTGGTTTCATCTTTCCTTTACGTGGAGTTTGCAAAGGGGTCTTTCCGTGTATTTGGACGGAAATTCAATCGGACAAATAAAATCTCCGGAATTAAGGGAATTCTTTAAAATGAGCTTCGATCCATTTCCAAACGTAGTAGCTGGTTATTCGAACGAAATGGCTTACACCCCAAACAAGTCAAGTTTCGGATTGAAGCAAATGGTTTTCATAAATAAAGAAGTAAATGGAAACGAAACATATTCAATTTTTGGTTGGTGATTATTTTTTTGTAACTCCTTTTATAACGCCTCTTGATTCAAATGTATTGTATTAACCGCAGAAAAAAACAAGGACCTGTTAATCCTTCGCTGTTCGAATGTAAGACCGCTACCTCCTAGGGAAACCGGTCCCATATCCACTTTTCAGATCTGTCATTCTTTTTGTTCATCAAAACAATATAATGGCCTGATGTTCAAAAATGGCGCCTCGTGTGAGTGTTTGACAAAAGCAGATTTTCAGAATCTCAACCCTACGATTTCTGAATGTTCTACATCCGATTACATAATTGCTTGGGCGTCGCACCAGATTTTCAATACCTCAAAGGCTGTAAATTTAAGCGTTGAAATTAAACCTGCCAGAAGTTTTTACAATATTACTGAAAACGTTTTACTCAACATTAGGGTTCAGTCTACGAATAAGGTGTTTTTCAAAATTAATTTTGGAGACGGTGCGACAATTGAAACAAAAGAAAATACCTCCGGACATTTCTGGAACCGAGAGGGAACGTATGCTGTAAATGTAACAGCTGTGGGCTATTTTGCAACAGATAGTGTAATTTTAAAAGTGGAAGTAATTAACAATCAGACCGGCTTGCCTCCTGAAAACCTGGCCTTTAAATCAGATATCTCATCTACAGTTCCATGCCAAGTCAATCTGTCATTGACTGCATTCAGTGAAACAGCCATAAATTGCACCGTTAGACTTGATAAAAACAGTATCCTAGCAGATGGTTCACTACATGTCCTCAACAAAAATGACTATTACATATTCCCTGAAAGCGGATTTTATAATTCATCTTTTGCCTGCAGTAACTCATTTGGAACTTCTTCGTTAGAATACTTGGTCACAGCATCGAATCGAAGCACATCATTACAAAGCATACAAATTTCTGCCGATGAATATTTGGCCTTCCGATTGTTGAATGGGAAAAACAATGTCAACATTTTCCTGAACAACATAGCTGCAGATTACATAGCAAATAACATTAACGATACTCATGTTATTATCCGGTCTGATGCCTTAAAGCCAGCTGGAGAATACTGCATTTCACTTAAATCGATTTTCAACGAACCTGTAATAAATTATATTTACAGAGTTTTGGCGCCACTTGAAAACATTGTTCTCACTGGAAGAACCTTTAGCGCCCAAGTTGGAGAACTGATAAACTTTGTTGCTGTTGTAACTCAGGGTGATCAGGTCTACTTGTCGTTCAGTTGTGGTAATGGCAGATCGCAGATGTTCTATTATCCATATCTCCCCAGTCCTATACAGGTGCGGGTTAACTGCACTTATTCCAATCTGGGGAGTTACAATATATCCCTTCAAGTGGCCAACGATATCGGGCAGAAGTTCTTCGGTAAGGAGGTTTCTATTGAGAGATCATTGAATGCTTGTAACTGGAGTGCCACAAATACTACACATCTCGGTGTTTCAACTTTGTTTGCGTTTTCTGTGGATGCCGGTAAGATTCCTCCAAACAGCGTTTATCTCTCCATCAACTACGGCGATGGAGCTACCGATAATTTGACTTTGGTGTCAAAAAATAATGCCTCAATTTTCAAGCACAATCGCGTGTATCCAAAGTACGGCATTTACAAAGTCACTGCATTAGTTTTCAACAACCTAAGTTCTATTTTCCTACCTCCAAAAATAATTCAAGTCGGTCAACATATTGCATCTCTTGATCTTTTCATACAAGAAAATGTAATAACATTGGGTCAGAAAGTAATCATTACAGCCAAATGTCCTGAAGGATCTCCTGTTCTTTTTGAAGTCAACATGGGTGACGGTACAATTTTGAGGTTAAGTAGACCAGCGGACTACGTCCAAAACTTCGATTCATATTCGCTAACAAATTCATCAAATGGAAGCAATTTGAACACTGATATTGAAATATCGTATCAATATAAAGCTATTGGAACCTTTAAGGTGAGCGCATCTGCTTCGAACATGTTCTCATCAACAAGTACCAGGTTGTGCCCGTCTATAGTGATGGTGAATGGAGCAAACGGAATCTCATGCTCTGTTAACTCCCTTCACATAGAAAATTCTACCGATATTTCAAAACCGTTAGTTGTTATGAGGTCAGCTGTGTTACAACAAACGGTCACTTCTCAACTTATCTGTTCAAAACCCCTTGGAACCTACAAACCTCTTTACATCTGGACGGCAGAAAAACTGATTGGGGAATTTTTATGGAAACCAGAACTGGACGTTTGCGAGACAGGATTGAATACGAACTTACTATCGATTAAAAGCAACACGTTGTGGTATGGAATATATAGACTAAATGTGTCACAAGTGGCCAGTATCGTCATTAATGAGAACACACAAGTGGCCACAAGTTTGCATTCACAAGCTCAGGTTTCCACTTGTGTCCAAATAGTTGCCACCCCTCTAATTGCAGTAATTACAAGTGATAAAAGTAATTTTTATTCAATCAATGACATCATCCGCTTAAACTTGTCCCAATCAAGAGATCCAGATGTGACGTTTTCTAATAAGACCGGCATGACATTTAGTGTATTCTGCTCTTACACTTCCACATATGATGGTTTATCGATATCAGAAATTATGAAAAGAGTTTCAGTGGTAGTGAAAAATGATGTCGTCCAAGGGATTTTATATCAATTCAAAGCCAAACCATGTTTTCCGTCAAAAGCGTCCGTAATGTTCACCAAAGAGCTTGAAATAGCGTTTCTCGCAAAAGATCTTTTAGCTACCGATTCTATAAAGTTCACATTAGTTCTTTCAAAAGACGAACGTTCGAGCAACTCCTCGGTGCAGTTTTCCGTTTTAGCAACTGATTTATCAACTTCGCCCCTAGATTCCATCGACGGCCTTTTGGCAAGAGGAGACACTAATGGAGCACTGCAAATACTGGATCTAGTCACAAATGGGTTAAGCCAAACTAATGACTCTCAGGTATTAGTGGGAATTTTGTCGGTAAATTTTGACATTTTCAACTATTGCTTAAGTTTTTACAGGGTGCCCAGAATGAGAGAACCCAAGTTGGTGTATCTTAACCTCCATTGAACATTAATAATGTTTCGATGTTTTCCAAAAAATTTTTTATTTGGCTTAAACAAGGTTCGAGGCAGAATCATATCGTGTCTAAATAAAGTTACCGACAATTTGGTCGATGTCAGCCAGCTAACTAAAACAGCTAAAGTTATGTCAGACGTAACTTCAAATCCAGATGAAGTCACCCCTGATGCTAAAGTAAATGTTTTCGCTACTTAATAAACCCAGGGTTTCTTCGAGTTTTCCATATTAATCGCTTAATTTTTTAGTCTGACGCTGCCAAAGGACTGAATAATGCGGCAGACAAGGCTCTGGTCTTAACTCAGGCAGCATCCATTAACGAAGTTCAAGATATTACAAAATGTAGGCACAGAATGTGTTTCCAAATGTATTTTTCGGCCATTAATATATGCAATTTTAACTTTAATAAAAAGCCATGCTTTCAACCGCCGGGCAAATTCTACCGTTCGCCTCAACGAACCAGACGAATTCTTCCAACTCCGACTTAGTCCGACGAAGGAAGAGATCGATCCTCAGTAAGAAAGAGAAAGACACCAAAAACATCACCCAGCTGAGCTGCTGCGAAAAACTGAACGGCCTATGTACTTGGATTGAGCCTTTACCACCTCAAGATGAAAACGAAACCTCATTGATAGACGTTGTCGACCTGAAAGTTCACAACTGGACAGAAGAGGAATGTGATCTCACATATCCATGCGATCTATTTAGAATCCAGAAGAGATATAATCAATACCTGAAGGGAATCAAAGATGCTGAGAATGCTTTGGTAGTTTATTAAATATTAAATACGTTTCATATTTCAATAAGACTAATGAACAGACTTATCAGTCTGGAATAATATTATGATCTTCTCATTGACAACAACGTAAATTGGAAACAAATGAGCTTGCATATTTCGTTTAAAAGAAGCAGCATGTTATCCACCTCAGCCAATAACAGACTAACTGATTAATTTAAATTTAGAAAAAAGCTACTACAACCAATGGTCTCGGGGCTGTTACCACTGTCGGAGGTATCCTGGTCAGTAAACAGGCACCAGGAGGAACAATGGGCATTGAAGCTCCTGGAATGAATCTGACTGTGGCTAATCTTGCGTCTGAGTGTAACTTCCAGCAAAATTTTCAAATATTATTCTTAGTGAACAGTTTTTAACTCTCTGTTTTGAAATTGTAGCAGCCCAATAATTTCATATTGACAATTCTATTGTGCAGCTTCCAGCTCTCCCAATGGATTTAGCATTCCGAAGTCGGTTGGTGGATGTGGAGCAATGGTAATAGTCATTCATTTTGATGATACTGAATCATTGTTATAAGCATTGGACTAACAGTCACCTTTAAAAATGTAGCTTTATTAAAGAATACAAACAGAATTTAATCCACTTATAAAGGCACTGGAATCTGGCAACCCATTTACTTACGGTGATGGAGTTAGTGATATTTCCGGGGGCGTAAAAACACTACTGTTGACCTCATGCGATGGGAAACCAATAAAAGTGGAGAATTCGACAGAACCGTTTACCTTGTGGTTAGACGGTAAGGCTCCATAGTAGCTTTGAAACATGTAGAACTGTGATATAACCCATGATATAAAGCTGATTGTTGTTTCAGCATCTCCTGAAGAACTAGCTTACAGTGATTTCGTCCTTGAGCATGTCTCAAGCCAAGCCTCCATGAGCTACCACAATATTGATCTTACTTCAAATGATTCAGCACTCTTTTCCAACATAGTTCCTCCAGATGGCGTGGTTTTCGACGTTTATGTTAAATATCTTCTTTTCCCCAACAATTCATTTTATGATTGGAAAACCTCCATTCCAAATTCAAATGCAACTGGAGATAAACAGTTTCTATTTTTCCCACCGCAAGAAATCACGCGACTTAATGGTTCATACAAAATTGGAATCTCTCTACACTGTGAGTATTGTGACTGTATTTCATGAAAGATGAATAAAGATGAAAGAATTTTGAGCATATTGCAAAGCTTCCAGTTCTTCCAGTCACATTGATCAACATGGATTCAGTAGTCATTAAGATTTAGCTTAGAAATTTAATAAATACATAAATTAATATAAATGTGTCAATTGATTTTAAAAACTTAAAATATTTGTTATTCAGTGAACAATTCTGACAGCAGAAACATTTCCTATTCAATGCAAACATACATATCCTCTTGTAAATACTGGAATGAAAATTTAACTTCTTGGGACACATCTGGTTGCATTGTAAATTATTTTTTATTTTGGATATACTTGATTTTTAAGAATAACAACTTAATGTTTATTGTAAAATAAATTGTGATCAAAAATCATTTGCCAAATCCGAACATTAAACAAGAGTGCAGTTCAACTAACCTGTTCTAAGGTTGGTGATGGAACAACATCACTGAAAACTGAGTGCAGATGCAATCACCTCACATCTTTTGCTGGTAGTTTCGTGGTTCCAATTAATACCATAGACTTCAATACTGTCTTTACCACGGAGAAGTTCCTCGAAAGCATTCCAGTGTTTTGC
The DNA here is from genome assembly GCA_011800805.1 of Hirudo medicinalis. NCBI lineage: Eukaryota > Metazoa > Annelida > Clitellata > Hirudinida > Hirudinidae > Hirudo > Hirudo medicinalis. The sequence continues at coordinate 202,803 of MPNW01000119.1, forward strand.
ACCATCATTGCCCTTCTTGTATTATATATACTTGCCATTGTATGGGCCAGACACATGGATAAGGCTGACATTGCTAAGGTTAGCAGAGTTTTTATTCAATTTTATTAAATTGTATAATTATAATAATGTCATATTTATAAATATAGTATTATTATTGATTAACATAAGAAAATATTTGGAAAGTGAGGATTAGTAATTTAATAAAGTTTTCATCGTAAATCATAAAAGTGGGGAGCCTTGCCTCTTGAGGATAACATACCATCGGAGACATATTACTATCATGTTACTGTTCAAACTGGAATGAAAAAAAATGCTGGCACAACATCCACACCCAGTTTCATATTATCTGGAGATGAGGCTGACACAGGAGTCAGGAACCTGATAGATGGAAAGAGAAAGGTTGTGGATCATTTTTATGATTGTATGATAAATGTGTTGTATATATTTCTGTGAAAATTAATAATGCCGGTATCATGACATTTTAAAATCAAATTACATTGTGATTCTTGATCTGGGATTTTAAAGGAAATTGCAACAGGAAGTATCAATAACTATATTTTGGCTGTTGACAAGTGCCTCGGTCCATTAACATTTCTCAGGATATGGCATGACAACTCTGGTAAGGGCTCAAAAAAAGGGTGGTTTTTGGATCAAGTTGAAGTGACAGATGTCCAGACGGGTGAAAGGTGACTCTGATTTCTATAACATTTAAGAAGAATTTTTTATCATCGATAACCTCCAACACATTTTTCTTTAATTCAGCTTGTTTTATTTACAGTAAAATATGTTTTAATTGCAATTTAAGAAATAAAATTTAACATTGATTAAGCTCCATCTCACTTCAGATATTAATTAATTTATTTGCTAATTCTTATTTAAAATTTTTAATTAATAAGTATTTATTACATTTATTAACCAGGTATTTCTTTGTGTGTGCCCAATGGATGGCAGTGGAGGAAGGGGATGGAATGATTGAAAGAGTGATTCCTGTTGCTGGAAAAGAAGACATGACTCAATTTGGACAGCTGTTTTCTCATAGTGTTCGAAAAAAGTTCTCTAATGACCACCTTTGGTTTTCTGTGTTCAGTCGACCAACTCGTAGCTCTTTCACTCGAGTCCAAAGAATCTCATGCTGTGTTTCTCTCCTCTTCTTGACCATGATTGTCAATTGCATGTTTTTCAAATCTGTTGATCCAGATCACACAACGAGCGTTCACATTGGACCAATAGAAATAACTCTCCAGCAAATCTACATATCTGTTGTCAGCACTTGCATTATTCTTCCGCCCAGTGTTATTATAGTTACAATATTTCGGTACACGAAGCCAAAGAGAAACACAGTGCAGCAGCTGAATATCAAAGCTGTCAGTTTGTCTAATTGTTTCAATAACATAGGTTTCATTCTCAAATATTATTGTAATATTATGCTAAATTTAGAATTCTGGAGGTTGGCAAGCAGTGGATAAGGACTCAGCATTTTGGAGCAGAGCTGGAAAAACTAAGAAGCAGAGAATGACAGATGCCATTCATAATATCACTACATTTCACAGGAAACTCAAGTACAGGAGCAACAACAATGATGAAAGTTCTGGAATAATTAAGAAGAAAAGAGGCTTTAGCTTTCCTTGGTGGACCATATACATTGCCTGGGCTTGTATGAACCTAATTTATTTTATTACTAGATTATTCACAAATTATAAATTATAATAAAATTCAACACTACTATAATTTACTTTGTTGAAATGAAATCTTGCTGAACATCAATTTGTTATTGCAGTGGTGTTTCTATCCATTGTGGCCTCAGCTTTTTTCACAATCCTCTACAGCATGCAATGGGGAAGAGAGAAGTCTCTTGATTGGTTGAAGACATTCTTTTTATCATTTTTCCAATCAGTCATTGTAGTGCAGCCTGTGAAAGTATGTTGTGTTGTTTGGTTTCAAAATTTCAGAATTGTTGAACTTAAGCACCTTGACTAAAACAAGTTACAACTTGAATGATCAAAAGTGAAAAAAACATTTTAATAAACTCAGGTCCTCTTGCTTGCTGGATTTATTGCATGCATTTTAAAGAAACCAGATGTAGAAGAGGAAGAGAGCATAGATTCTAATATTTTAAAGAATGATGAAGATTTTACTGAAGTTCCAAAGAAAGATATCAAAGGTATTACCAAAACTTGGATAACTATTTATATTGTAAAAATGTTGCACAATTGTTTTTTTCAAATGTTGTATTCAATATGCTTACATGAAATCATTTTGTTTTATGGATATAAAAATCCTTCAAATTTTAAAATACATTTTTTAAAGAAATACTACGGAGGAGAAACCGAGCAGTTCAGTCTGCAGGCATAATTGATCTAACAAAACTGAAAGAAACTAGGGAAGCAAGACTGAAGGAGATTCAAATTGAAGCCATCTTGAAGGAATGCATCGTATACATCTTTTTCATTTTGGTCCTTTATTTCATCTCATATCAAGACAAAGACAAGCGTTCATTTACTTTTGTCCAACATTTGCAAAACCAATTTTTTGATTCTGGAAACCCCACATTTTCTCAAGTTGGACAATATTTTCTTAAAGATTTTATAAGCCTAATTCTATCATAAAACTTGTTCTTGCTATTGTGAACCTTTTAGATAAGCTCGTATGATGATGTCTTCAATTGGATAAATGACACGTTGATGTCTCAGCTTTACACAGATGGATGGTATAATGATCAGCCAACCAAAGACTGGATGGAGTCCATGCAGACCAGTGATCATGTGACCATCAGGCTGGGTGTAGCAAGAATCAGACAATTGAGAATCAAAGAGAGTTGGAATTGTTTATATATTTTTCAAACAAACATAACTTAATGAGAGTAATTTCAAACGCTGTTATCATATTTATATTGATGAAAGTTAAAGCCAATTTATTCTAAAGCAAGAGATAAACTGAGCATTTGGAAAACTATTATTTCTACAAATTTAAAGCAATTATTTAATGATTCAAATGTTGTATACTATTTAATTGTGTTGCCCGAATTCAACTATTTTTTTATATTTTATCTATGCCATCTAACAGCCTTTTCTTTTATCTCCAGACACGTGCCGTATCCAAAATAGTTTCAAGGCCTTGATAGGACATTGTAGAGCTGATTACAACTGGATCGACGATGATACAGCCTCATATCATGTAGGATGGGATGGAAAACTCAGCAAAGAAGAAACCAAGATGGCCAAACAAGGTGATTTGGACAAGCACAATCCTTGGCTGTACAGAGACTCTATAGAGCTTAAAAGTACCCCTTACATGGGCCTGATAAACACCTACAAAGGTGGAGGATACACTTTCAACTTCTACTGCAATCCTAAAAAGACTGTAATGAAATTAGCTGAATTAAAAGCCAATAACTGGCTTGATGTTAGAACGAGAGCTGTAGTAATTGAATTTACTGTCTACAATGTGAATGCAAATCTTTTTGGTTCTATCATAATGCTGCTTGAATTCCTTTCAAATGGAGCTCCTATTGCCACACAGGAGGTGAAGGTGTTTAAAATATCGAGCTATGTTGGACCCTTTGGAGTAATTATCATCATCTTCCAGGTAGAAGCATTGAGTTGCAATGAATATCCACATACATATTTTCAAGCATTATTCTACGCACTTTACAGATCATATTTGTAATCTTTGTTGTCTACTTTATGGTTCGCACAATAAAACTTCTACGCAAGCAAAGAAAAGAATATTTCAATAGTTTCTGGAACATTCTAGAATTCTTGACAATGATCATGTCCATTGTGACAATAGCCATGTATGCCCTAAAGATAATTTTTGGAAACATGGCCATGGATATTCTTAAAGAAACTGGAGCAGGTTATCCTAACAAAACTTGAGTATTTGAACAATAAATCATTTTCAAGCCTACAAATAGAACATTGATATTATATTTGTAATGTTGGTCATGCTGATCTACTTCATACCTTGAAGAGGATTATGAAAGTAAATTTATTAATTTACATGCTTTTATTTTCAGGAGACTATGTTAACTTCATTACCATTGGTCTCTGGGCTGAGATATATGGAATTGTTCTTGCCATAGTTGTTTTCCTATCAACTATCAAATTCATAAATATGCTCAAGTTCAACAAACGACTTTCTATGCTATCAGAAACCATCAAGTTCTCAATAAAAGACATGAGAGCATTTTTGGTGACATTCTTCTTGTACTTCTTTGCCTTTGCTCAGTTTGGATATCTCCTTTTTGCTACAAAACTTGATTCTTATTCTAACTTTGCCAACGTGATTGAGACACTTTTTCAGTTCTTTATTGGAAGCTTCACATTCAGCGATTACAGTACTGCTCAGCCAATAATGGGTCCTATCTACTTCTTTCTATTTGTTTGGGTTGTTTGTTTTGGCATGCAAACTATGTTCCTGGTAATTATAATTGAAGCATTCCAAGCTGTGAGAAAAGAAAACCAATTCAAAAAGAATGACTACGAGGTTGGGGAATACATCATCGACAAGTTCAAAGGGCTTCTTGGAAGGAATTAGAGAAAGATTTGCAATTTCTCTTTGAAACAACTTTTGACACATTCCACATTTCACCTTATCACATTAGTAAGAAACCTCACCAATTTATTAAAACAATTTACATAACTGTAAATTAGAATCAGTCAATTTAGGACTTTGGTTTTGTTACTTGAAACATAAACTTGCATTTAAAATATGAGACAATGGACAAATTAGTTTTTATTTTCAGAAATATGCCTTATAGACAAAATTGGGGTAAGATGGGTGCATACTCATCGCTTCAAAAACTAATTCATTAGACTGAGATCACAGCATGATAATGACTAGTATCAGTCAATTTCACTTTGAACATATGGTTTCCAGGCCAGTGAGAGTAACATAGTCCCTCACTCTGTCTGGGAGTTTAAGGCTGTCAATTTTGTCCTTAGGATATAAGCCAAGCTGTTTCCTAATTATTCCTCTGGCCATTTCTTTGAGGGTTCTTGGCATGCTCAGTACATGTGCAAAAAAAATGGCATATTGCCTCAGAGAGGATTGAGTTAAACGGGCATCCTTGGCATAATTTGTCCTGAAGACTATGTCTTTTAAGGTTGTCAGAACATCATAATAAAGCTTATGGCTTGCAATCATTAACAGCTTTGCCATCTTTAAGTTATTGTTTTCTATAGAGCCAAAGAGAGGATCCAACTCGAGATGTGGATGAGGATCATGATAGATTAAGCAACACTTGCCTGCAAGAAATGTTGGAGTTGCTGACAAAATTTTACCATGATTCATTCATATTTAATAACTTATTTACAAAGCTACAAGTAAAACCATTTTTAGCCACACTTAGGATTGCAAATTAGTTTCAACAACTAAATCCAGCCATGTCCAAGACCCATTACTAATAACATTAGCTTTATCTAATGGATAACATTATATTGCAAGTGAGTCATACCTCTTCTTTTGAGATTGAGATGGATCAGTGGATCAGCTCCACTCTGTATCAGCAGAACTGCTACATCCATATGATTCATCTCTGATGCTAAACATATTGGAGACTGACAACCATCTGTCAGCTGACATTAAGAAATTCAAGTATTTTAAATATCTAAATAAATTTAAAGTAAATTTAAATATGTAAAGTAATTTAATTGGCCTACCTTGTTTACATCACATTTAGCTTCCATAAGTAGTCTAACAATCTCCAAACTGCCATTCTTTATTGCCGCATGGATAGGAGAACACTTAAATCCCAGATTAACATCAACATTTTTGGCACATAGCAAAGACTTTACCATACTTTCATTTTTACTGTCACAAGCTGCCCACAGCGGAGTATAGCCATTGCTATTCATTATGTTGACATCGCAACCTGATTTCAAATGTGATTTCAATTTTTCTTAATCTCAAGCGAAGAAATTTCTATGAACATGCTTTTAACTGTAGCAGCAAAGTTACCGCATTTTATCAAAAGATTAACTGCATCCTTGTAATCATTAATTACACCCACAAAAAGGGGTGTTTGGAGGTCTGACTTTTCACAAGCATTGAGATTGCTTCCATAATTTATTAGCATTTGTATCAACTACCAAATAAAAATTTGTTGAAATTTAAAGCATCCTAAGATTTTAGTGATATGAATGCTTTTATTTGTATTACCTCCAAACTTGATTTGCGAGCCACTGCCAAATAAAGTGGTGTCTCATTCTGCAAATTCATACAATTGACCTCAATCCCTTTGCAAAATGAAAATGTATGTGGTAATTTTAACCTTAATTAAAGTTCATTATGCAGTTGCTACATAAACATGCACTGTTTACCAGATCTTAGAAATGTCTCAGTTAGTTCTAACTGATGACCAAGAACAGATGCATGGAGTAAAGTTTCTCTATTGTTATTAACACTTGCAGTCAATGCTCCATTTTGTAAGAGAACGTTGGCCAGTTCTTTCAATAAAACATATAAATTACAAAGTATGGCTATTAGTTATAATCTAATCCAACAACAATCTGTATTTAGACATTTTTGTTGCAATACAATACCTGATACCTGTTTCTCCTCTGAGAAGTGCACAAAAAAGTGGTGTGCATCCCAACTGGTCTGACATATTAATAGAACAGCCTGCCTCTATCAACATTCTGAACAATTTTAACTGGTTTTCCCGCTGACCATAAATATTAGAAGCTAAAAAAAAACGATTGCAGTGATATACTTTTACTTGTGACTTTTTCATATGCTCTGTTTACCTTGACAGACACTTTTGTGGATTGCATTTTGTTTCATGTCAAAGTTTTGAGAATTAATGTTGCACCCACACTTTATGAGCTCTTTGACCACATCAAGGTTCAAATTTGTAACAGCCTCTATTTGCAATAAATTATTATCAGGAATGAGACAATGAGGTATCACTCTTCTGAGACAAATTAAAAAAATACCTGAAAATGGTGTTGAGCCCCTTGAATCAAACTTCTCCATGTCAGCATGATTATTAATTAGATATGTGACTAAGTCTAGAAATCCATACTTTGCAGCAAATATCAGAGGTGTCCTGCCATACTTGTCTCTGGCATTCACATTACAACCTAACAGGGATGTCAAAATGTTCATAACTCATAACAGATATACATTTTTATGAAAATACCTGCTTCTATCAAGATTTTCACAATATTAAAATGATTGGTTTCGACTGCTGCAAACAAAGGAGTTCGCCTTTCGTTGTCAGTCCATTCAATATCAGCTCCAGTCTCGATGAGCAATTTTACAATCTCATGGTGCCCCTTGGATGAACATTTGAAAAGAGCAGTTTGTCCACTAGAATCACATCTGTTTAAGTAAGAGGCTCGTTGCACTAATATTTTGATGGCACTTAGGCGTCCAAAAGATGCTGCCAAGTGTAGAGGAGTTAAATCCGAATTATTTGGCAAATCCGGATCGGCGCCATTGTGCAGAAGTGAGGTCAACACGTCGTCACTGGAACCATCACAAATGGCTTTGGTGAGAAATGTATTACCTTCGTCGTCGATTATCTTATTGAGATCGCAACCGGTGCGGAATACTTTATCCATGACATTGACGTTACCCGTTTGAAAAGCCAACTCCGAAGCCGTTTTTCCATTGTACTTGTAATCAACATCTGCAGTTGATCCGAGTAGCCACTCCAAATCTTGCACATTTTCTGCTGCAATTGCCTGTTGCAACCTTCGCACCGACTTTCTGACTTGTTTCAAAACTTCCCTATCCATGACCACGCCATTATCTCAGTCCACCAGCTTTTATACACCAAAGTCGCTTTAATTTTTACTTCTCTAGCCTTTATACTCTCGTTAGCAACTTGCTTAAAGCGGTTGTTGCTTATTAAGATAGCATCTCAGCAGATTCTCCATAACGAACAGTTCTATTCCGCTAAAAACAAGAATATTGGTTCAACCGACTTCAAAGCAGTTTCATGCTCATTTATCAACGTGAACGGTCAAACTTAATTATAAAGCAAAGCATAGAGAATTTGTATTTTATTGAGGCTTCACTAAAAAATACAAAACATCAAGTGACTACAGAAAGCTTTGAATCAGCGACTCTAATGTCTGAATGTATGACTTTCAGTTCCTCCATGACCAAAACCTGAAAACAAATTTCAAAACAATATTGACGAAATTGAGAAACAAAATTAACGAAAAAATGGTTTTACCTTTTGGTCCAAATAGAGCAGCGTAACATGGTGTGTTGCAGTAGGGCTGGTTTTCGTGCTGGAAATGTAATGTTTAATGTTTTTGGAAATGAAATGAGCTCACTGCCTACGGACTCAACGAGTTCCTTCTAACCTAATCGCTATTTTCAAAAAATGTAGTTAAAAGTTTCTGTTCTTAGTACTTTAAAAACTTGTTTCATACATTCATAATCATCCTTAGCTTAATTTTTGTATTGTACTAAAACATCCTGCCACCGACTTAAAGATTGGAAGGAAGGCAAAATGTAGCTGATACCTCTGCGTGCTGTCCTGGCGTCAATGTCTTGTTGCACTTTGAGCATCGAAGGCATCCCGCATGCCAATCCTTGCCAAGAGAAGTTTTCCTCTCAGCTGCAAATATTTTTGCTTATCATTTGAAGCAAAAAATCATAAACATCAAAAACAGGCATGGAGACGCACCAAAATACACTTCCTTTTGGCACTTTGGACACTTAGGCATCCTTTGACAGTTACAAACTCCAAACGAGATTTCGAGACTTCACCGATTATCGAATCGTTTAGGCGCTATAAATCCAAAATCGCTAGCTGGCTTGGTCTTATTAGCCAGCCTACGTCCTTCTGTGGGCGGGCCTACGATGAATGACTAATCGGAGTGATTTGCCGCCACGGACATCCCATCGCCGATGAAATTGTCACAAATTGAAAATAAACTCTAGTTTAAAAATGTATTTTTCCTAATAAATTATTTTTTAAATTAGGACGTCTGCTTTATCGTGCAAACTATATTGAGGTTGAATTACATTATCGAAAGGGCACACTAGATCTGCAAACATCCACTCGAAGTTTTGAATATGCCTACTGATACATTCCATAATTAGACATGGTTAAACACGAATTTGAATATCTAATAATACTGTTTGATCTATTGTACCTTTCATAAGAGACTTGAAATGGTAAACAATTATGGTTAAGTATTGAAATGATTAAAATCGTACAATAAGCATTGCACACAGTTGCGGTTAGCTACAAAAGTAAAATAATTTACATAAATTATTGGCATTGACGTCAACGGTCTTGTAAAAAAAGTTCGTGTCACAAGTTCTTTGACAGCATACGTCCTTTTACGTCAAAGGAATGCTATGCTTGCGTAGCTTATTAACTGAAAATAATTGTCCTTTAGTTATTCTGTTGTCAGCTGATTTCGTCAATAAAATCGCAAACAACGATTTATTCTACCTACTAAATTGTCAGGTTAAAAATAACATTATTCTATTAATTTATTATTAATATTCATTTCAAATATTTAGCTTTAACTGACGTTTCCAACTGCGGTGAATTTTGGTGAGATACGGCTAGAATTTGTAGGTCATTATAATGCGTAGTTTTTCAAGTGCACCTCAAGAACCATGCGAGGCCTCCTTAGCTGAACTAAACGATCAAGACGAAAATTTATTTAGCTGTCAATAATTAAATGCCCTGAGTAATAGTTAGAGGATAATTATTACTGATGACGTTAATGAGTAAGGAGGGGCTTTTCAAGGATGGGGCGTCTTCGTTGGAATATTTTTAATAAGACTAATGACATTAAAATATTTTGGCAAGGAAACTTAGTTCATTGAGTCTCTCTTTCTATAATAATCTTTAAACGTTTATCAGAATTTCTAAACCCAATGCTTGTATTGAGACAACTGAAATATTTGTCTGTTTGCTTTGAGATTTCAATTTCACCCTCTCAACAAATGTCGCATCAATCTTCCCGACTCGAATGTCCCATCATATTGTACTCATAAGTTGCTTATTGGCAGAGCCAACAAGACAACAGGTGTTAGTTGATCTTTAACGAACTAGGTTAATTCGATATGGGTCCAAGATCCAATACTTCTTGCCCGAAAAAGACGATGAATCATGGAAGTGTTGAAAGGGAAAATGAAAATAGGTGACGTTCTCATTCTCACATCCTTACGCTGTTCAAAATGCTTAAAATACTACTGAGGGACCAGTGTCCTTTGATGCAAATTGGTTACCAAAATCAACAAATTACGTCAAAATATATGCCTTAAATCCGAGTCCAAAACAGTCTAGCAAGTATTTCCTTGCATATTCTAAATCTCATGTAAAACCAAGACTCATTTTGAATCAATCTTTATAGGTAAGATAATAATTCCAAAGTGAGTTTTAGAAGATGCTCCTATAAATGCAAAGAACATCTTTGTCTGACACAACAGCAACAAACAATTCCTATAACGTAAACTTCCTCCTGTTTTTCTCTTTCTAAAAATGTAAAAATAAAAAGTATTTTTAGTAAAACGGAAGAAGCTGGCTATGTTGATACAATCTTACTCACCTGTTGAATAAATTCATATTCTCCAAATTTTGAATCAAATGTGCCCTTTTGCAAGGTCCTAAGCTTCAATGAAAATCTTGGGCCCAACTCATGAAGGCCAGCTTTTGGTGCATCACCTCTTATTTTAAATTGGTACCTGATAATCAAATCATGATGTTAGCATCTTTTACGAGAAGTTGGTGACCCAAGGCAACAAACCTATGCTGTCTGACAAATATGTAATCTCTCTGATTGTGGAATGTTATTATTCTCCTTTTGCTATAGTCAGGATTCTTTGGATATAAAGAAGCAAACAGATTTGAGATTGACTTTCCCACTGTTGTTCCAAAGTTATTGAAGATCAGCTCTGGAATATCATCAGTCATTTCACCATGGTTCTGAAACAAATCATTTCGTCACTTAAAATATGCATTAAACTTTAAAAGAGTAAATCATTTTACCTTGATCTCTGTTGTTAGGCGAACATTCGAAAGCCTAAATGATGCTGTAGGTCCTTCCGGAAGTCTTGAAATAATAAGGCCATCTGTTGAACAACATTTATAACCCATTAATAAAGTTACTTATGAACTTAAAAGTAGTTCTAAAGTTGCAATTCATGACAAAGTCAGTTCCTTACTTGGTTCCTTTTGGTCCTCATTAACGACAATGAGCCCTGTATATCCTCTATTGGTGGCTTGAACTGTGATCTTTTTTAAGTCCAGGCCTCTTCTGTAGTAGATTTTGCTGTTTGGTATGCTCCTTTTCAATTCTTTGCAGAACTTATTTGTTCTCTATTGAAATATAATAAGCATTGACTAAAATGCAATCAGTACAAACAATAACAAATAAATTAAAATAAATTGCTAATTAACATTCCACTGATTCCACTAACACTAGTCGGTCGATCGGTTGTTGTTATGAGCACTTTGGGGTCTTGATGTTCTTGTGACCCATTAGCAGGCTGGGTAACTTCCTCATCAAACTCTTCATTAAGCTAGATATCACAAGTCAAACAATATAGATGATTGCACAATTAAGCAATGGAATAAACCCACACCTCTTCATCAGATTCAGAAACTTTAGTCTCGTCATAAATCCTGCAATTCTCAATTGTCTTTGGGATTTGTTTCTTCACAGCCTGTAAAGGAAATGTGCACATTCTCATAAAATAACAGTAACATTAATTTAGCACAATTTGAAAGCTGAACAATTAGAAGTATCAGAGGCTTAAACTTACATCAATTCCATATTTCTTTATAAACTTTAGCAGATCTCTCTTCTTCTCCTTACTAGCCTGTAATTTAAGATTTAGCATGTTGACAAGCATCCAAATGCTAAAGCCTTACAATAGACTTGATGTGAATATTATGTAATATTTTGTTAAGAAAAAGATGTAAGGATCATCTTATTCATTCACAGAATTGAATGAATTCATCTTGGATTTTGATATTTCATCAAAACAGCAGATTTAATCAACAGTGCTAGCACATCAAGAAATTTATCAGCACCAACCTTTGCCTTTTCGTCCAATAATTTTCTATATGCTTGTGATCTTCTTTGCTTGTTTTTAATTTCAGAAATATTCTTTTTATATTCCTATAAAAGCACAAAAAGTAAAAAATTAATTTTTTTTTAATTTGCCCACTACTTTTTTAAAGCAATCCACATATGTTTATCAGTTGATTTTTACTCATTTTTTGTTTGGACCCACTTATCTTGGGCTATGGCAGATTTCAAGACATGAACAATTTAAAATTTTCCAGTAGTTCCCAGAATTATAATTTCTTCTTCAAATTCAAAACTAATGTTATTTGCTAATATTTTATTTGAACAAAAATGTTTTCTGGTAGTGTTATTTCAAATAATAACATTAACAATGTTACAAACAGCTCCTAAAATATCACTCAGTTCCAAATATAACCCAAAATTGATAACTTAAGATCTGTAACATAACTATATTATTACAATGTTTTAAAAGAAGAAACACAAAAAGAGTTCAAACATTAAACTAATAATCAAAATTATAGACATGAAGAAAATTTTAATGTATAACTCATTTAATAATAAGTTTAAAAACTCATTTAAATGGATTTGTGATAAATTATATTTAATCATATTGGATGTTCACTCATAGATTTGAATACCAACATGTCAGCTGATCATGTTCTTGGGGCTTTATTAAGTTTATTACAAATCATCTTGTTAAAGCAGAAGTATCATTGTTGATTATTAGTTATTCTCAGAAAGTCGAAGTTGGCCCTAGTTATTATAAAGTGGCTGATATCCCCAGAACTCAGTTTTGAAACTGTGCAAAGTTTCGCGAAGTTTAACTGAGTATGCGAAAAGTAAAATAGAAACGTTTAATCACATCAAAATAAACTCTTTAATTAGTAGTATGCTCCCACAACTAAAGACCAACCCTTGTACTTTCCTCCGATTTCTTATCCGTTTTAGATGCTTGGTCGGTCTCAGACCTTAGATTGACTTCAGAATCGTCCCGCTCTTTCGACATGATAGCGCACCCGATGAATGAATTGGCGATATTAAGAAGTCTACTACTGATAACATTACCACTAGATATTTTTGTTGAAATTTTGAAAAGTAAATATTTTCATTGACACTAATATTTTGGGAAAATTATAATAAAATATACCAAAGCACATGTATATTATTATTTAATAATTCCATCATGTTTATCAATACTTTATAAAGTAAAAACTTATAACTGGATCTGGCTCTTTAAAAATCAATTGAGCTCGTTTAAATAGCAGAAAAAGCTTTAAATTTGATGATCATAAATAATAAATGCAATGCATTTAAATAATTGACAAAAAATGAATTTGCAACTTTAGTAGACCTTTATAAAGTCTAAAAAGTTTATTTTCTCACCGAGGATAATCGGCGAGAATGACTATGACTCACTTAATGGAGAATTACAATTTTGTTTTTTTCATTCGATATATCTGTTATTGTTAGTGTTTCGTAATTAAATTGCTTACTTGCCTCTTTCTGACGGAATGACCGCATTAAACGCTTTAAACTATGTTCATTGCATTCTAGTTTATCAGGAGGTACATGAATATATGAAGGGTTGTTGATATTTGATGTCATTTTGAACTTGGGGGCAGGGATGACATCTATTTTTTTTTACGACGGTGAAGTTAGCAAGACTTCAGCAAGAACTTTAACACCCAATAACTTTGGAACGCGTTAAGATAGAATCATAATTCCTTTTTTGTTAGAAAGGTCTTACTTAGGAAAATAATGTGTTCGCATNAGACTTCAGCAAGAACTTTAACACCCAATAACTTTGGAACGCGTTAAGATAGAATCATAATTCCTTTTTTGTTAGAAAGGTCTTACTTAGGAAAATAATGTGTTCGCATAAAACAAGCACATCTAATAAAAATGAATTTTTGGTTAATAAATGAAGCTTTAGTAGCGAAAAAATAGAATTCTTTAACGTGTTTCTCGTTTACATTTGAGACCATAGATATAAAAATGCTTTTCTCTTCTTATAAACATATACATTTATTTGAATAAACTGATGCCCAGCAGCACATCCATCAGGGATTTACAGGTGTTTGAAATATTGAAATATTAAAAACAATTGTAGCTGTAGAAGTTTTGGCAAAACAATCGATTCTAGATCATCCAGAGCTGAGCCACTTTTTCTCTGTCAGACACATTTGCAAATGTAAATCACAGAAACTTTCTTGAACTGATGCTCTTTTTGGCTCAGTTTGATACTTTTATGAAAAAGCATTTGGATAAATCAAGAGCAGAGCAGTCAACACAGGAAAGACAAATTGAAGGTACAAGGTGATCCAAAATTTAAAGGACATGGAAATTTAACATTATCATCAAAATCTACAGTAACAAAATTATTCATTAATTATGGTTACATTAGTGAGACTTAGTATACTAGATGGTTGTACAAGCCAGTTGCACTTCAAAACATTTTTGGAAAATTTGATTATGACTACTTATTTTACTCTCTTTGAGAAAAGGGTTTCTCAGAAAAGTAAGATGGCATGAGAAATTTCTGAAATTCGATCGGGCCAACCGATTTATTTAGTATTAAAGTTTTTCAAAGAGTGAGAGGTGAAATTACAGCCAGCTTTACTGACAAATTTCCAAATAAATAAGGTGTAAGTAGGAATATTTGCTTGTCTGAATAGTGCATGTCTTTATCCAATGAACTTCAAAGATATGTAACAAAATGGTATACCTGAAGAAATTTTAAAGAAAATTGCTGATCTTGTTGACATTTACCATAACAATCTGAGAGTGGAATCAGAAGATTTAAAAAAAAAAACTTTGAAAAGCTTTCAAGACTTATAAGAGATAAATTTGTAGATGATTCTGTAGAAGATGATGACTTTGATTGAAATTGATACTTTGGTATCAATTGATTATTTTTTATGAGAATGATCAGTTTCCAGATGGCATCAAATGCAAAGGAAAATGTCAAAAATGCCTTTCTTGTTGTTACAATATTCTATATGAATATTCCTTGCATACTATCTCATACATAAAGTTGTTCTTGCCCTGTGAATTTCTACTTAAATTGTCTTTCTCTCAAGTCTATGAGAGAGCCTTCAGTAAAATTAAACTAATCAATACAAGGCTGGGATCCACAATGTCGTATGACTAATAAGCACTCATGCTGATATCCTGTGAGAAGGACATAACTAATAAAATTTCATCAGATGCCATCAAGAATCTCGCAAAAGATTCCAGTGTATAACGCAATTTATTTGTATGCTAATGCTTCCAGCAGGAAACTTTTCAATATTCTAAAGCTTATCAATTTATAATAATGCTATAACACAAAGCTAAATAATATTCACTTTATAGCTTATTTTATGACAATTTTGTTTTATGACGAGTACAACTATATTGTAAATCAAAATACATTTATATTAGCAGACACTGTGTAAAATAACACAGAAAATATGACTTCGATATGAGTGCCGCAATTATACTGACACTTCTCGGTAAAGATTTATCTCCCTATCCGCCACTGCATTATATTATTATTATTCCTTTTGCTACTAGCTGCCATACCAGCATAGTGCTTTGGTGAGACGTACCGGGCGGGGCCATCGATTAAACTAAATTTGTTTTAAAATCTACTTTAAAATTTAAAGTGTTTTGATAATTCTTGCGTCAATTCATTTATTTAAGTGAATTTATTCATTTACGTGTTTCTTAAAATTAGAATCCATCGCTTTATTTATAACGTAAATATTGAAATTGTGCAATTTATTTTTATTTTTGGTGGCTAGTAACCGCCTGTAATTTGCTACAAAAACATCTGTAACCTATTTTCATTAACCGAAAGATAAAGGCGGCAAGATGGATAACGGCATAGTCTTGGATTATCATAACAGTCTTATACGCCGAGACGACTTACAATTGCTTGATGAACATTGCTGGCTAAATGATAATCTTATAGGCTTCATGTACGAGTAAGTTACTAAAATAATCATACGCGGATTGAATTTTGATCTTGATTTTTTAAATTTAATTTCCCTCAAAGATATCTTGAAAATGATGAATATCCAAAATATTCTTCTGAGCTCCTATTTGTGAATCCCGATACCACGCAGCTAATAAAATTTCTGGAAGGTACTTGAATTGAATTTTGTTCCATATTGAACATCTGAATTTTGCCATATCTGACATTTTAGAAAAAGACATGTGTGCCTTAATAGAAAGTCTCCATTTAGGGTCCAAGCGACTGGTGTTCCTTCCAGTTAATGATAATTGCGAATCCAAAGCTGGGGGCTTCCACTGGTAAACCCACAGCATTTTGCTTCCAATGTATTTTAGTTGAAGTGAAATTTATCATCTATAGGAGTTTGCTGGTTTTCAATATCCCAGAGAAAAAGTGCTATAGCTTTGATTCCTCAAATGATTTCAACCAAAAAGAAGCATGTAACGTGTTCACCAAACTAAGTCACTGCTTATCAAGTAATTTTGTCAGTTCAATTATGAAAAATATAAGGATCCCAAACCAAATTGCAATATTCAAGACACTATCAATGGCAATGACCAGCTTTTGTTTTTTTTTACATTGATCTGTTTTTGAGGTGGAACATGTAGCAATGATATTTATTTTGATGTTTTCGCATTTTACTAATGATAGTAAGTAAGTTTATTCATATAGGGCCATAAACGTGAGTGTCAGGGGTGCTTAGACCATTTATATAGCGCCGGCTCCCAGGGGCGCTTTGTGGTGGTGCAAGCTGGGTTTTGAACACGACATGTAACGACTTGCTTTTACCGTTGTTCGCAGGAACGCTACCCTCTGAGCTAACTTGCACCCCATGATAGGTCATAATTACTCAGTGTATGGAGCAAATTTTGCCACTTGAGATGCATTAGATTAAGATTTTTGAATAATTTCTGTTCAGGTCTGAAACTTGGTGAATTTAAATTGATAACTGCTCCAGCACCCCAGCAAACAAATGGTTGGTAAAATCTTATGGCATATTTATTTCTGGTATTGAGAACTCATACTTTGAAATGTATTTGTGCCAGGTTATGATTGTGGCATGTACCTGATATGCATCACAGAAGAGATATGCAAGCAGTATGTTCACTCAAATTTGTCTTTTGAAGGCCTCAAGCAAGTGATCACTCCCGAGTGTGTGAGAATAAGAAGAAGAGCCATAAAAACATTGATCAGAAAACTTTCACAAAAATGAACACAACTCTATTTGTTGGCCGAACACCTGGATTTATTTGTACAAAGACCTCAACAATTCAATGTCACCATCCGGTCTAATTTTAGAAAGCTTTTCAAAAATCTCTTCCAACTCTACAATAAAAATGTAATTAAATACATCGTGTCACCAATTTATTAAAGCGGAACCATTTTGGTATACGCTCACTTTTGTTATCAATCAGGGAAAGGAATTTGACATTCATGGAGAACCTCTTGACATTGCCCAGACATTTCAGTACTGAGTAGGTATCGGCATCACTGCAAAATGATAATTAGGTCAGTTATTGAATGCAGCGGATTGTGAGTAATGTGTTACTAACTCATAATACTGGTGGAGGACCGATATGATCTTGCTCAGGATATCTGAATCAAAAGCTTCACCAAATATTTGCTTGAAGGAGGCAGTATCAATCATCTGAGAGAACATAGCATCAAATATTTTCAGTACAATATTAATCTGTAGGCTTCTTGTAAATCTTAGGATAGGATTTTTAAAACAAATTCAGAAATAACATAAAAAATATAAAAAAGAATAAAAAATTAAACCTTAAATGAAGAGAAGTAATACTTAAAAATTTGCATCAAATAGTCTGCCACCACCTTGAGGTATTGGAAAAACTCCAGATCCTTGTTCTTCAGCATATTCCAGTCCACTTGGAACTGATATGAATTAGCAGGATAAGTGAACTTCGTGCAACTCATCTCATTCAAAGTGTTGTCAGTAGGAGTTGGAGTTGCTTCCTGTTTGGCGATATTTGTGTCTTTTTCATTTTCTTGCTTGATATTTGTGCTTTGTTTTGCATCAGCACTCAGAAACCTTTGGAAGCTCTCATCTTCATGTGTTTTGTTTGGGTTTGAAATCAATATGGGATCCAATCCAATTTCTTCAATGGTTATCCTTTTAAGGGGCTTCTATAAAACAGTGGATTTCATCCAGCATTGCATTATTTAGAAAATTCATTGTGAAACACGAGGTTGATCTTTGAGCAATTTTTTAATGGAAAAAGATTCACCTTTGATCTCTCACTTCCAGGCTTTGTGATTGGCATCACAATTCCTTTCTCTTTGACATAATTCTCAGAACTTCTGCATGATTGATGTTTCAAATTCTTGGAATCGATTATCTGCAATTAGAAATACAGCCATATTTCATTTCTAATCACTATCATAAAAGAGAAATTTCTTCACTTTTGTTATCTCCTGCAGGCATTCCTTACAGAACTTGTTCTGAGGTTCCATTCTCAAGGCTTCAGTGAAGTCTTCCTTGGCTTCTTTGTACTTTTTCAGTGATTGTCTTGCCTTACCTCGCCTCATGTAAGCCTTCACGTTCTCAGTATCAAAGTCAATAGCCTTGGAGCAATCATTCTCAGCCAGTTCATACCTGTAACAATTTAGTTAAAGTTAGGTAAAGTACTTAGTTAAATGAGAATACTTATTAGATTGAATAGTCAACTGATGTTTACAAGCATGTTTTTGTTTTGATGCTTTGATTCAAAGAAATATATAAATGATATATAAAAGCACCTCTGATGCTATGCTTATGGTGCTTTAATTGAATTACAATACATACATCTAGAGTCAAGAGTTTTCAAAGGTACTTTTCTAATTTTAGGTATGCCATGGCTCTATTAGAAAGTAGAACAGAGTTGCAAGGATCCAAAAGGAGTGCTTGAGTGTAGCAGCTCAGAGCCTCATTATGTCTCCCCTGCTTGAAATGTTCATTGCCCTGCAAAAATTCTTTGCTTTATTGCTCAGACTGAGTAATGAGTAACATTTACATTAAAATGTTAGTAGTAGTTGATGCACCTGCTCTCTGAGAGAATTAACTTTAACTTCAACCATGTCTTCCATGTCCTCCTCTTCTTCTGATTTGTCTATTTCCTCACATGCTTTGTCCTTATTATTATTATTATTGTTAATCATAAGTAATTAATAACCAATAATTACAAAAATAATATACAGGCTATAAATATTATTATGACATTCCCACTTTTTTTTGATAACTTCCATATAAATTAACATATCTTGCTGAAATTTTCAGCAATTAAATAAATCGCCATATAAAAGCACCTTGTAAAATTTCCTTTCATGGGTCAATGGTTCTTGTAAATTATGCAAATGAACGACTTGTGACCTAGAAATATTATTATGACCGCTTCCGTTTTTGGCTCGTTTCATCAAAGTAAAGGCCTTGTTGGAAAGATGAAACATTAAATTGTCATAAAGAAAGCTATATAAAGGGTTTTAAATTCAAAACTTTCTTTTCTATTCACTTCACCATGGGCAAGAAAGCAGGTCTGACAGAAGAAGAAAGGGCAAATTGCAGCCTTCAGGAAGGCAAACTGTTCAATAAGAAAGATTGCTAAGGAATTGAATAGATCAAGATGTGTCATAAAATGTTTTTAGATGATCCAGATTCATATGGGAAGAAGTATGTGGGCGGAAGACCGAAAAAAACTCTTGAAACAAAGTCAGAGACGTCTCGTCAGGGAGGCTTCACATGGAGAATATTCTTGTAAGCAGCTAAAAGACAAGTTGGATTTGGATGTTCATGTGAGGACAATCTCCAACTATCTTAATTCAAGTGGTCATCTGAAATACAAAATGAGAAAGTGAGCTCCAGCATTGAAAACCCATCACAAGGAAACAACTCCTCTGGGCCAAAGAGATGGTTAATTATACTGAAAGGTGGGAAAGTGTGATTTTCTCAGATGAGAAAAAAATTCAACCTAGATGGTCCACATGGTTATAAATACTATTGGCATGACCTCAGAAAAGAAAAAGATGTTTTTTTTTAGCAGGAAACATGGAGGAAGTTCTGTAATGGTCAGGGGAGGAATTTCAGCATTTGGGAAGAGTGAGTTGGTGCTTTTGAAAGGAATACATCAAAATGCTCAAGGATCATCTCCTTCCTTTTGTTGAAACAAAAGAACATGAATTTCAGCAAGATAACGCTCCAATTCATGTTTCGAAGGCAACAAGAACATTTTTCCAGGAGTCCAACATGCAGATTATGGATTGGCCTGCATGTTCCACTGACTTGAATCCATTTGAAAATGTCTGGGGTCTTCTTTCAAGATCAGTTTATGGCAGTGGACATCAATATGACTCTGAAAAAGATTTTAAAGAAGCAATTTGGAGCACCTGGAGATGAAAACCTGGATGAAAACATCATCAAAACACTGATTTCCTCCATGAAAATTAGGTGCATGGATGTTATTTCCAAAAAAGGATGGATAACAATCCTATTGAAATATTATTTTATTTGGTTTTAAATAAAATTTTTTTGCCAAACCACTGAAATTTATGCATTTGTTTGAGGACTGTTGTAACAATATTTCTATGCAAAAAATGGTTATTTGTGGAATTTACGCTTAATTCTTAATCAAAGTGAATAAAAACTCACGAGCTATATTCTATAAGGATATTATACATTTCTTCTAAATTTATAAGCTGTTTTAAACTTAAGTTATTGGAAAAAATAGGGACTGTCGTAACCTTTTTTGTAGCACTGTATAATTACATATGATGCGTATGTAAATTTATGTATAATTGTCATGAGTAATAAGAATGTTCATCACTTCTTGAAATGCTTACTACATCAAATTTGTCCCAGGCTTTGTAGTCCCAGCTTTTGATTTTTTTGTTTTGAGAATTTTTATCATTCTGAATATTTTTCTTCTTTTTGAGTTTACTTCTAACAGGTGGAAATTGCTAAAAATACATTATAACTTTAAAAAACCATCAATTTTCAGTGACAAAATTATATTGTTAAATATAATGACATCTACACTTCCATTTGAGATTACTTATAAGGTGATACTAAAAATTTTTCAAAGCCATATAATTATCTTAAGATTAACTGAAAACCAAAAGAATTGAAAATAAATTGATAGAATGAGCGGTTACTATGAACTCGTTTTGTGAGACATCGTCAAAGAATTATGTAACAACATTGATAAAAACCTAACAGTGATCTTATCGTTTTTAAGGCCTTCTTCTTTAACTTTTATTTCATCTTCCCAAGAATTGAGGTCATTTATATAATTCATCATTTCCTGGCTATTTTGTTTTACTTGCATTTGCAAGCTAATTAACTTATCCCCATCCATAACCGAGTCAAAACCTTATGGACGCCGATACTACTGGGGTAATCGCACGCTAATATCAATACAGACATTCCACAATAAACAATAATAAACCACGCCCCCAAATTATAATAATAAATTATGTAAATAATGAATTAAAATTAAAAAAAATATTTAACAAACGCTTAAATAAATACATTTTAAAGAAATTTTAATAAACGCTTTGTAATTAACAAAAGCTATTAGTGATTAGCGATTATCATATATAGACTTTAAATATCTGATCTATTTNATGTCCGATATCTTTAAAGTATAAAACAAATGCAGCCGAACCCAGACATTTCTTCGTGGCACAACCTCAAACATAAATTTGATTGGTTACTGTGCCGCAATTAAGGACACCACAAAAATTACGAATTTTAAGTATAAAATGTATGACTTATTAAATTTTAAATTTAAATGATGGAGTGAGATTTGTTTACCAATTTCGCGCCAATTTTACATTTTCGAGTTTATAAGAAAAACTGTTTATTTTACAAGAGCTATATTCGGGTTTATCACTCACGATTCTTATTATTAACCTATTATTTACTTTTAAATTTAAATATTTTTTTATCTTCAAAGTTGAGGGGAAAAAAGTCCTATAGGTTGTTATACAGAGTAACTCGACTTGATCGTCGAACTGTATTCGCAAAAGTTAGGGTCGTTATGTAATTCTCAATTTTAGCCAAAACTACGGCAAATTTGAAGCCTAAAAAACTGTCATGAAAAGATATATGTCTAAGATATAATATGTCTGAAAATGAGTTCCTTAGGTCGTCAATAAATAATGATTTGAGGCTTAAAATGAATGGGATCACTTTTTCGTTCAAAATCTCAT
>MPNW01000119.1:226391-279713 GCA_011800805.1 Hirudo medicinalis
CTTTTGTTAATTGCAATGCGTTTATTAAATTTTTTTAAATTTTTTTATTTAAGCGTTTGTTAAATATTTTTTTAAAATTTTAATTCATTATTTACATAATTTATTATTATAATTTGGGGGCGTTGGTTTATTATTGTTTATTGTGGAATGTCTGTATTGATATTAGCGTGCGATTACCCCAGTGCCGAAACTCTAGTCCAGTCTGTTTATTTATTTTACCGTGTGCATAGATTCTTTAAAACAATTACCAAACTTCCTTCTCTTCTCCTTCTTAGCTCCATTTTTTATAACTCCTTCTTAAATTGTTTTGGCATTTACTCGGCTTGATGAAATAAGTAAATCTTCGTAAATAAAGATTTTCAACTTCTCTTGGAGTTGTATTAGGATATATTATGAATAACACATTTCAACCAATATTTTCAAAGCCTTTGAAATCTAGCAGGTAAAGCTTCTGAGTGAGGCTGCATAAATTAAGCAACCTTTCCACTTAAATTTGGCATGGAAATATTACGCACTATGCCTCCAAATAGTATCTCGTATTTAAAAATGATGCATGATGGTCATAAATGACAAGAAATTAATCTCCGCAGAGAAAGATATCTAAAACCCAATACACCAGTTAGTTTGTGTTGAAAGTATAAATTTAAGAACATTCAGACCGTACAAGAACGCATTTAATTGAACTTTTAATGAAATAACTTTTGAAAGTATGAATCAAAAGTCTACATCCAGATGTTTCGCAACTGTTATAATTTAAGTGCCATATAGATTGTGGCCTCAATGCTGGGTCTTGGTGCGTTTTTTTCACAAGATGAAGTTTGGCCGAGATTGATTTTAGTTTTGAGGCTGCTAGGAATCTCGTAGCATTAAAATATAGTCTGATCATTATCTAATTTATTTACTTAAGTGCTAAGCATGACTTCTCGATTGGCGTTGTTTTTGTCTTGATTGGCTATTTTGACGATGGATAATGACACTCTTTATTGTTTGTGTCGTAAACCTTACGAGGCTAACCAATTTATGATCGAGTGCGATGTTTGCAAAGATTGGTTTCATGGAAGGTCAGATTTTTTTCTCTCTTTATGAATGTCTTCATATGATCGTTCGCAAGAACTCATATGTTTTTGCAATGATGATCGATTAAGGTGATCGACTAAAACAGTTACAAATTAAAAGGTGCGTCGACATAAAGGAGAATCTAGCGAGCGACATCGAAGTATATCATTGTCCAAATTGTCAAAGAACACATGGACCTCTAGTCTGTAAGTACCATCTTTTAATCATGCAGGCAATCGACGTCTATATTACTCAGTTAATCGTTAGATCAAAGATAATTAATTTGGTCTAATTAACTTGATTCTAACTACAGTCTAACTAAGCTATTTCAATATTGAATTAATAGTGGGATTGATTAGTTGTTTATATTTTCTATACTATTTGTGCTAATAAGTAAAGAAGAAAAGGTGCAACAAAAACAATCAACTTCAGCAACCTCAAAACACCAGTGGATGTAAAGTTAGTTTGCAATTTTATCATATTGTAATTTTTGATAACAAAATTAATTTGATATAAACTTTTTGATATATAGAACCTCCAAACTGGTTCATTGCCTTTTGTAAAAGAGTTAAAACAGCGAACATTTGCTAGGTTTGAGTTTTGTGCATATTGATAAATTTTATTTAATTTTTCTACTTAGGTTTAGAATATTTATTACTCATTGTCAATAATCTAAGTTTTTATTGTCTTTACAAAATGTTGTTATTTATAAAAGCGCCGACGAAATACCATTAAGCCGACTGACTGGTTACTCAATAACCAAAGAGTATTTTGACATTCATGGCTTCAACACACCCATCCTGGTGTCGAAAAAGGACGGACTCGATTTTAAAATGCCTCACTCCAATTTCTCGATCAGAGAGATTGAATATCTTGTTGGTTAGATAAAAGACTTTTATGTACAGTTTGCTTTGCTTATCCATGAGATTGATTGCTTTAATAAATTTAATATATCCTTGTGTAGGTTCAATGTTGGAGATTGATGTGATAGATGTGGCTCAACAGGAAGACCATAGAATGTTGATGAGGGAATGGACAGAATATTATGAAAGCTTTGACAGGAAGAAGATCTATAATGTCATCAGCCTTGAGTTTAGCAATACCAGGTAGAACTTGTGTAAATCATTGTTGTGCCGCAACAAGTTTTATTACGAATAATATGACTTTTATATAATTGTTTCATTACATTTATTTCAGACTTGCCGAGCTGGTGGAGCCACCAAGGATTGTGAAGGACTTAAGTTGGGTAAACAACTACTGGCCCACTCACACCCTTGAATGTTATGATGTCCCCAGAAAACCAAATGTTCAGAGGTATTGCCTCATGGGTGTGAAGGACAGTTTCACCGATTTCCACATTGACTTTGGTGGAACGAGCGTTTGGTATCACGTTCTCAGGGTTAGCTGGATGTAATGTAATGGACTAAATTCTAATACTTCACCTTATTATTTGTCAAAATTAACATGTTGATATATTTTAGGATGTTAAATATTAAAAATTTGTTTTTGCTTGGTTTAGTTGACCATTAGCTGTTGTCATTGCATTAAAGGGTGAAAAGGTCTTCTACTTGATCAAGCCGACTCAAGCAAATATGGTGCTCTACGAGAGGTGGTTGTCGTCCTCAAATCAAAGTGAAACATTTTTTGGGGATCAAGTTGATGTCTGTTACAGGTCAGATTTATTGAATAAGGATGCATGAGCTGAGGTTGAAGCTGATTGGCTGCATTTTATTGCCATGTTATTATTCGTGCAAAAATATAAACAAATCTTGAATATTTGCCATAATCATCTTTATAGCATGATTATCATAATTTTCGTGGATGCAGGTGTCTTGTGAATCAGGGTGAAACACTTTTCTTGCCTTCTGGTTGGATTCATGCAGTTCTCACACCTGTTGATTCTCTCGTTTTTGGTGGGAACTTCCTCACAAACTACAACATCGGCCTTCAAATAAAGTCACCTTTGGTTTAACTGTTGTTTAAAATTTAACAATTACAAACTTTTTTTTGAAAATTGTATTGTCTGTATTTGTTAATATTCAATATTTGTCACTAAGGCCACTGATCAGTTACCATATGTTTATATTTATATCCCATGATGCATACCATTGAATTTATTAACTCCCCTATCAACCTCACCTTATGGATGTGTGCAGGGTTTATGAGCTTGAAAGGAGAGTAAAGACTCAGGACAAGTTTATGTTCCCCTACTTTGAAACACTGCACTGGTATGCTGCTGCCGCCTTCTATGATCTTCTCTTAGGTAGCATCTTTAATTGTTATTTGATTAGTTTTATTTAGAATTAGAATAATTAATTCAAATTAACAACTTTGTAATTAATTTTTAAAATGACATTGATTAACAAATGCAACAATGGTTAAATGGGTTGTTTCTCTTAGATCATTCAGAGAGGGATTTGCCTATTCCCCAGCATTTGGCAACAGGAATCAAAGCTCTTGTTGCAGCCCTCAAGTCTTGGACATCAAAAAGGGACCCCAATGTTGTTGATTTAAGTCAAAATAGCATGATATATATGTTATAATTAAATTTATAAAATCATTTCATTGTTGATGCTCAAATTTATTGCCATTGCTCTTACAATTTCATTACTTCTTTGAAGAATGTTTAAGTCAGTCAAGCATTTGTTTCATTGCATTGTTACTATATATATCTATGTATTTCTGTGAGCTGCAACTGTTGTTAATTGTTGCAATGTCCAATGTAGGACGTCCATGAAGAGGTGCCAAATTGCAAATGTTTCCCTGCTGTCAACCTCATCAAGGCTTTACAAAAGGAACTTAAAACCATCAGCGTGAATAAATTGATTTGATTGATTCAAAATCAAATGTTTTATCTCTCATAATATTATTTATTTTAGGTTGGTGTTCCAAAACCAAATGTTGATTTTAGGGAATTCCCACAGAAAAAACCTCAGGTAATGGTTCTTCAAATCTTTAACATGTTTACCAGGTTTTATTTTCTAATTAATTGAAATTTCATAATACTGAAGAGTAATCACGAGAGAAGGATATTTGATGGCATGATTTGCAAAGATTTGATTTTGAAATTCATTGAAATCTAAAGACTTTAATTTGCAAATGATCACATATGATCACATATGAAATTATTTCATTCACATTGATGAATGCCAGGTAATTGACCCGGACTATGAACTGAAGAAGTGGTTGAGTGAACCTGCTCCTGACTTTAACTTTCACGGTCGACCTTCTGACGGAGGCAACAGAAAAATTTCAGCTGCAGAATTCTATGTGGGCTCCTCGTCCGTAATGGCGTCACAAGGCCTCGAACTCAACAATCCTGCCATTAAATTGAGGCTCTTGGGTGGCAAAGTTATCAAGTAATTAATGATATGCTTGGTATTTATTTTGATTTTTAAGTCTACCAGTTGTTTATTGTTGGAACAATTTCCTCTTTGCGAACCCAAAAATTAGCAGCTCTTTACATATGTTTTGCTAACTACTATTATATTAAATAGTTAAATATTAGTCTAAACTAGGTTTCAAAGTTAAGTTTTATATTAAATTATTCAGTGATTTTGGACCTGAAGAGGTGGTAAAGGAAGAGGTTGTTGGTGATGAAGATGATGAGGTTGGTGAAAATTTGGTCGTTGATGAAGCACCTCGACACAAGTCTGTTCAACATTCCACTGCTGTGAAACCAGCCTCTATGAAGCTGAAAACGCCTTGTAGGTTTTTAAGCCATTTCAGTGACATTGTCATCTCAAGTTTATTTTTGCTTAGAGATTTATTTCCTTATTGAATTGATTTTAGATTCTGACTTCGAGAGCAGATTGAAGATGCCTCTCATAACTGGTGGTTTGAACAGCAGCATTTCAGACATTCTTGAAGTCAGTGGTTATGGGACAGAAACAGATATCAAGGTTGATGCTCAGTTCAGGTTGATAGCTTCTCATTCAATGACTATGATTTTTAAAATGATTGCAATCATTTATCACTTAATGTGCTTGCCTTAAAATGATTGCAATAATGCATCATGTAAGTGCTTTCCTTAAGTCAAAGGCAGAAAAGTTATTAAGAATCTCATTGATGACATTTTCTTCTGAGCAGAGCATCACCAACAATGAGGGATGCCATTCAAGGGATGCTCTCCATGAGTCAAATGGGTCGCCAAGGCAGCCAGTCCTTACAGTTGCTGCAAAGCCAGCAGCCGGTCAAATATTACTCTGATGACATTGAAGAACAACTGAATTCCTGCTACAAAGATGATGAATTTGGTTTGTTTCATCTTGAGATTTCTTATCGTAATCTATGCTTTATTTATCAACAAACTTAAATTACACTTCAGAACTTATTATAAAATTTTGTCTTTCAGTTTATCCATCCCTTGTGTACTCTGACTCCGATGATGACATAAAATCTAATAAAAAGCCCAAGTCTGATGAAGCTTGGAATCCAAAAGGCTGTAAGTGACATCCAAACCTTATAATTTAGGGTTCAACTCATGACAATATTAAGTTCTGATAAACAAAACTGATAATTCTTACCAATTTTAATCTATTGGTATTCAATATTGTATTTAGTTTGTTCACATCCCTGTTTGATATTTGAAGCAATCCGTGTCAACAGAGATGGGTCTCACGCCGACAGGCCCAGGAGATTGGGTGCAAAAAAGGAGGCAATCGAGAACAACTTGGCAGAGGCTGCTGCCAGGCTCTCATCATCACCGGTGATTTGAAACTTTTATTTTTATTTTAGGATCATGATTTATTTACGTAACAACAACAACAACAACAACAATAATAATAATAATTATCTTGCAAATTAAGAATCCATCATCTTCTGTAAAGAGACATGAAGCTGGAGGGTCTTATCCTAAATTTGGTAAATATCATAAAATACATTTAGGCTCTTGAATATTGATACAATTCTACAATGAAGCTACTATTAATCAAGGCAACTCCTATTCACCAAAACAAAACATCTCTCCAGCCAGCTGCTCATTCAAGGGTTGGTTCATAAAATGCATCTTTAAATATTTTATTAAATACACCTAAATATTGGGATGCTTATTAAATACTAATGTACTAATGTTAATGTTCTCTTACCAGCAAAGCCAAAAAAAGGCATGGCCACATCAAAGCAAAGACTTGCTCACAAACTGAAACTTAAAAAATCATTTTACTAGGAAAAGACTGGTGTATCATGAGAGACTCTCATGAATATATACATATACATTCTTCTTTGTTATTGACCATTTCTGTTTCCTGATTTACTGAACATTTTAGAGAATCCTACTATGTTTTTTTTTCTACCCTCACAAAAGTTTCTTTTGTTGGATCATGTGTTTGACAGTACACCATACACAGAAATTTAAGTTTTTGAGACAATTTGATATCTTTGCTTAATTAAACTTTCGAATACTTTGTGTCATCAGTGAAAATTTTGATATCATCACAGCTGAGAAGGTTCAAGTTCCATTGTGAATTTATTGAGAAATCTTTGCATCAAGTGTTGGTGCAAAAGCTACAAGTACAGGGTAAACCATCTCGTGCACTTCATATCAATGAATGTTAAACATTTGAAAGCAAAAATCACACATATTACTTCAACAATAATCTATAAATAAATAAATAAATAAATGATTTCACCAGAATAACTTATCAAACAAGTACTATAAAATGAGGAGAAATTCCCAGTGCAGATGGTCCTGAATACTTGTTTGAATTTATCCTCTCATGAAATATTCTCCCAATTTAAGGCACCGTGAACACGAAAAATTACTTTTTAAGGAGACATTGAGAGCACGAGATCAGAAAGGATAATAAGAATGAGCGTGCAGAGGTGATCGGCGCATGTGGCAGTAGATTTCGTAGTTGTAACAATTGCGCCATTGTAGTATTCTAGGACAATTCAAATGAAATAAAGAGATGTTGCCTCAACTGGGAGAGGCATGTGCTTCATTCAATATATGCCTCTATGTCAGGTAAAAGCTTTATGCTTCGACGAAAACAAACATAAGTTTTCCTAACAAAGGAAGGATGTAGCCGCAAGGACATTAGTCTAATGAGAAGCAGGACTTAATTTGACAGTTCAGCAATCACAGCTTCCTAAACTATGTGCGTTGCTTCCTTTCTCAAAATCACAAACAATGATCATCAAAAAATATCTAGAAAGGGCAATATTTACACATCCATACTTAATTGACTGGGGACATGGTTAGCACCAAGTTCAGAACAAGTAATATGCATTAATGATTAGGATTTGTGCTATGTACAATCAACATTCGCATTTCAACAACTAAACAGAACAAGGAGAAATAAATAAAGATTTAAAAACAAACACATTCGACATTCAAAGCAGTATGGTTTAACAATTTGTAACTAATGCCTAGGGGTCACAGAGCACTTAATTTACAAATTAAATGATATTAACAAAGAACAATAACCTATCCAGCATGCTGTTTGGATGAGCTAGGTGGACTAGGAAATAATTCATTCATGGATCTGGAGGGCAACTTAGTGCATGTTGATTTTGCGGGGGAGGCAGGCAATCTGGCCAGTGTTTCACTGCTGCTTTGGAATCTTGTGAAAGAAGAATCCTTTAGGGGACTGACATCACACTGGCTGTCAGAATAAATTCAATATACAACTTCAATTTCATGATATTACAAGGCTTAATTTATTTAGTTATCTCATATTAATCATAAAACATGTTTTATCACGTTGGATGTTCAGCAAATCTCCAATGTTCACACATTTCAAACACTTCTAAAGACACGTAATTAAATCATGTGAAAGTACATAAGACCCCGATGTTATTATTACTTTAATAATAATTTAATCAATCATAAATGTCGACAATTAAAAGCTCAGACCTTCTGGTACAAGTGTCAGAGGCTCTGAGTTGATACTTTAAAGTTGGAGAGTCAAAGTGAGAAGGCCGACCGACCTCTTTCTTGTCTGTTTTGACTTTTATGTCCAGCTCATTGCTTCCATGAAAACAAGCCAAATACCTGTCTCTTTCTGTGTCGATTGATGAGTCAATAAAAAATATAATTAATCTGTGATTGGTTGATTCAGTAAGAGTAACATGTTAATATGGAGACCAACATTTTTTTAAAATTCTTTAAACAATTTAAGAACATTCATAGAAAGTATTTTGTGCTTGCAATGCAAAGAATTACAAATACTTCAGAGAATTAAAGAATATTTTATGTTCAAAGGCAATCACCTTGGCCAGCAAGGGGACACCCTGGAACAACAGCTCTTTGCATGAGCACATACAGAGCTGTACTGGTGACCTTTTGTTGGCTGTCACCTTCCTTGGGAAGAACTGATCCTGAACTTTTGATAACTGCTTCACTAATTGCTGGTGCAATGATTTGATTCCAAAGTGAAATCAGCCACCTGAATGCATTGATGGACAGCAATTCAGAAGTAGACGAAATTTAACGATTGCCACTTGTTGAATATCATCTAATTATTAGATTGTATTGTTAATTTAATAAAACAATTTCAGTTTTTAAGTAGATAGTAAAAAATGAATAAGACATAACCTCAAAATTGCCTTTGGTTTGTTTTTCTCAATGGGGCAGGGCAAAAAATAGCACGGTCCAAAAACGAGGTCGAGGAGACCAAGTTTAACAATACCATCATTGAGCCTCTGCCACACGCAAATCAGCCATTCCACAGCCTGCAAGAATCAAGTAAAAAATTTTTTTAAGTTAACAAATATGGCTAAACAAAAAAATCATGAGAATAATAATAGAATAATGCAATACTACTACTACTAATAATAATAATGCAATTATGAAGTAGTAGAAAAAGCTTAGCAATGTAAATGTATTAGTCAGTGTTGGGCGGGTGTAAACATTTATAAGGTGCTAAATTAATTCGTTTATTTCAAAACTCTGAACGAGCCCAAAAAAACACAAAAAAATTTCACAAATTCACGGTGTATCCCAAGGGAATATAATTCCCATCTAGGGGATAACCGTTGTTGTTATTATAACCGTTGTTGTTATTATAACCGTTGTTGTTATTATAACCGTTGTTGTTATTATAACCGTTGTTGTTATTATAACCGTTGTTGTTATTATAACCGTTGTNATAAATGATACAACAGATAAAATAAATGATACAACAGATAAAATAAATGATACAACAGATAAAATAAATGATACAACAGATAAAATAAATGATACAACAGATAAAATAAATGATACAACAGATAAAAGGGTGAGGAAATGTAAATCTGAACAACTGGACAGAATGTATTTTTTAAGACGGGATTTAAATATTGAGAAACTGTTTACAGAAGTAAGGGATGATGGTAGAGAAGAGAACAAGAGTGGACCTCGACAACATGTGGAGAATTTTTTGAAGGTGGTATGGGAAAATTCAGACCTGAATTGATTGGATGATCTAAGATTGTAAGAGTGGATGTCTGAAGATTTTGAAAACATATTATTAAACAACAAAGGCAGCAATTTATGTTCATAATTAAATATAAAGAGGCAAGTTTGGAATTTATTGACCTGATAAATATTCAGAAATCCATTTGAAATAAAATAGTCCTTTGCATGAGCACGTGGAAGGAGACCAAACATAATGCAGATGATTCTTTTTTGGAGAGTGAGTAAAGGGATAAGATTAGAGGGATAGTTAGATGCCCAAGCTATATTACAATAAGTGAGGTAAGGATAGATTAGTGAATAGTATAGCATTATAAGAATTTTTCTATCAACAAATGAACTGATCTTTGATATGACACCAAGGTTTTTTGAAATCTTGGAGGAAACATAATTTATATGCAAAGACCAGCTTAATTTATCATCGATAATAATGTAGAGGAATTTAGTGGAGGTAACATGTTTAATCTGCAAGCCGTTAATGAATACCATAAGATTTATTCTTATTTTTTGAACAGAACAACATAAAATTTGTCTTTTCGATATTTAAAGACAGCTTATTGGCTTGAAACCATATATCAACATTTGTCAACGCCCTATTGATGTTAATAATTAATTCGTTAAGATTTTTGCCAGAGACAAATACATTTGTATCATCCTTGAATGTCAAGAATGTAAGCATCGATGAGGAATTACGTAAATCGTTAATATAAATGACAAAAAGTAATGGACCAAGAATAGAACCTTTTGAGGAACACCACAATTTATGTCACTAAACATTGATCTAGAACCATTAAATTCTGTCAACTGTTTATGAACCGCCAAGACACAACCTCGCAAAGCATGATAATAAAGTTTCGACAATAGTGTCTGATGATTTATGGTGTCGAATGCCTTTGACAGATCAAGAAACACACCAATCAATGGGATGCATTTACCAGCAATGCAAGGGTCAATATCAAGACCACAGCTGTGGGAGATCTTCAATTCTTTACCTATTTGAATGATCTCGTCTGGTGAAACAGGGAAAAAGGACATTGTGGGAGTGGGAGAGTTTGTAAGGAATTTATGGAAGGATTTGGATGGAGTGATGAACTTCCTGAACTGATGAAGTTTGTTCCAAGATGGGAAAAATGTTTGTTGAATTTTTTGACTATTGAAATTGGAGAGTTTAGTTTGCTTCCGTCATCTGAGTAAAATATGTCAGGAGCGTCAACTGATTTGCTCCCTCTAGACAAAATACTTTTCCCTGACTTTTACTAGGTGTTGGCTAATTATGGCTTGCTTGATAGTTTGGAATGTGTTTCTATAATTTGAGAATCTGATTTTATTTGCTTGAGTTGGATTCTTTAAATATGTCTTGTAGAGTTTAATTTTTACTCTGCAAGATTTTAGAAGAGCCGGAGTAATCCATTCCTGTTTTTTTTATTCTGGATTGAGAACCGATAGTTGCCAAAGGAAAACGATGATGAGTATATAGATTTTGTTGCTTCGATAGAAAAAGTTGGTAGGCATGAGACGTGTTTAGGGATTCACGCTCCCCAGTCAAACATTCTTTAAATTTAAATTTTGCTTGTTCATCTTGCTTTCTATGTAGTTTTGGGAACTCCACTTTTTTTTAATCATCTCATGAATTTTGATATTGATGTAGAGAGGGGGGTGATCCAAAACATCATTAATGATTATCCTAGGAGAGCATTTATTGAGAGGGATGTTTGTAAAAATATTGTCTATAAGAGTGGCAGATGTGGGTCCAATTCTTGTGGGTTTGAGGAATGCAGACAAAAGGAAGGAGTGGAGGGTGTTTAAAAATTCAAAGTGTAGATTGATTGCTTTCAATTTGTAATAGATTGATGTTAAGATTGCCCATTATTACAGCCTTTCTGTTGTCTCTCATAACACAAGAATTCCAAAAATTCTTTGTTGAAAGATTTTAAGCTGTTTCCAGGGGGGGTGATAAATAATTGCTATGACAATGTTCTCCCTCTTGCATTGGCTGATTGAAATGAGATGATATTCAAAACCTTCAAATCTCCAATCAGTTGTGTCAATGAGAGTAAATTTGATATTGTCTTTGATGAAAAAACCAAAGTCAGCCATTTCTCAAATAAAAAAAAAGTAAAGTGAAATTCCTCTTTTTCTCCCCAAGCAACTTTACGGCCTTTGCAAATAGGTTCAAATTTAAATTAGACAGGTGTTCGTTATCTTTGGTCTTCCTTGAGGAGAAATTTTTTTTTTATTTTAAATTAATTTTTTTATCTTTATCTTCTCTAACAAAATCAAAATCTGGAACAGAAACCATCTTCTTGTAGTAAAACGTAACTTTTCTTGCCTCAAATCAGCATCTCCAGATCCTTTATCCGAATGGGCCTCGAAGATTCAGTCCTTTTGAGAAACACTGAACCATTCCGTGTCCAGATTGCTGCAATTTTTTTTCCTTCAACAGTTTCTTTCCTTTTGTGAATATCTCTGAGTTTCTCTTTGCGAGATGTTCATTGACGTAGACCTGGAGATGCTGCGTGTTCCACGTAGTGTTTTTTTTTTATGCTTACACCTTATCTCTGACTCCTTTATCTGAGTCACAACGACAGGATGGGACTGCCAGATATTCTGTAACAATTAACGATATCATTGCTGGTGACGTCAAGTTTCATCCTCGACCTGCAACACTCTAGTACAGCATGGATTGTGTCCTGTCTCGGTGACCTGAGTCCAACATCCTCAGCAGTCGATGATGTTTCAGCGAATCCATGTATCACGAGGTTATTTGATCTGGATTGCATTTCCAGATTGTCAACCCTGATTCTTAGATTTCGGTTTTCTTCAACTATTTTGTTGAATTTATCTGTCTTGGACTTCAGCTCACTTCTGATAGCCTCGGAAACCAGACTTGTAACTTCCTGTTTAATGACATCTCTCATTAACCTTTCGATACTGGACATTAATTTTGCTTTCACTTTCTCATCAAAGTCATTGCTGTCGATAGCATATTCTTAATTTTTCACAGTTTTACGAGACATGTCATGAGGATAGGATAGGCCAATATAGGACCAAGTTCAGAAGAGACTCTTCTTTCGAACCAAGCAACAAAACTCAGAAATAAACTCACCAAAACATTCAGCAGAAGAAGACGAATCCAACCGTGCATTTTGTTTATTGAATTTTGCACTATAAACTGATTTATTTTAAGTTAAAGCGGGATAATGTTACGGCAGGTTCGCCCATAAATTCAGTGAATCTTACTAATTAATCTTCAATTCTAAACATAAAAAAAAGGCCAGCCAACAGAACCTTATAGACTGAATTGTCAGGGAGAGGAATTGAACCCTGGTGACTGTCAGCCAGATTCCTGAGAAGATGTCGATGGAGCAAGTACTTGGAAGGTTCCTGATCACATCTCAGTTGCACCCATTTGAACCTTTGTTGAATTGACAACTCCAGACCAATTGACCTGTTTTAAAACATTAACCCTTAACTTTCAAAATAATGTTGATGGTTATTTAAATCTAAAACAACAAATGTATAATTATCTGTAATATAAAATAGAAAGTGCATGTGCATGTGCATGTCTGTCCCAAGAACTCCTCCCAAACACTGAACGCCAGCGACTTTAAATTTGCGCGCATCACTCTCTGTACCATTCTTAAGTCATTCTTAGGTCAATTGTGATATTTTCAGTTTTCAACTCTTTTATCCTTTTTTTCATTATTGGCGATGTTTTATTAATAAATAACAAAGAACTTTCCATTAATCACGATAATGACAATAAGCAAATGAAAATAAGGCAAACCTGGGTTTGTCCATGGTGCAGATGACATAGCAGTTAGGGTGCATATAGTAACATGCCTCCCTTGCAGCATCTATTGAAGTGATTGAGCAACATGTACACAACATTGTTTATCACACAATTACATTCAGTGATGACAACGGGCCCCTAAATATTGGGAAGGCATTGATGAAAGGCGAAAATACGAACCACTTTTAAGCGACAGTTTATTGTTGGGTCCTCTGTTCTCAATGGAGGATGAAATTTCCTTGAAGACGTCGTCGACCGTTACCTGAGTGAGATCGTCAAAGACGAGCACAGGTGCTGTCGGCGGTGGAAACAATTGCTTCGTATCAATCAGGCAACCTGACGAGAATTTTATCATTTTATAAATATTATACGATATATATTTTACAATGTTACTTAAAAATAATTCAAATAACCAACAAGTTCAATAACCAGCTGCTTAAAATACACAAGTAAAATAATAAACAACCATTTTATTGAAAATATTTGTTAATCTGAAGAAATTAAAGCTACCTTTATCGATGAGAAGTTTGATCAGATCATTGTTGGTGAAGGATGGATGCAAGGTTGTGAATGAAACTTCACTGACAAATCCAGAGGTAGATTCTTGGGCCTGTTGAAGATCAATTCATCATTCTCAATTCTTTCACAAAGTTTTCAACAACGTAACGAAAACAATGCCGACATTCCGTGCATCCTTCATCAAACATGCGATCGTGCAGTTGTATTTATACATTGATATTCAATTTAATGTATTAAGTATTTCATCGTAATTACATTATCTTCCTTGTAAATGATATATTATATATATTTAGAAGCAATAATATTCAGTTACATAAATATATATTTTAAACAATTAATTGACCTGAATATAAGAGGCAAGTCTCCTAACAAGGAAACTCTTCCCAACTCCCTTCGGACCATAAAAGACCACGGATTTGTACTGTTGAACCTGCATTGAGACAACTCTTAACAACAGTTTCCTAATTAACATATTATAATTGCAACATAACATATTATGCTCATGCCAATAGCAAACAGCAGTGTAATAGTAATAGCAAGATGCCCAAGGGTTAAGTTTTATTTATTAACGTTATTATTGATCTGATCAGAAGGCCCATGAATCCCTGAAGCTGCCCAGAAAAAGTTCATAACAATTTACAATTATCTTTCCAATGTAATAAGCTGTTTAGTTTAATACAGTAATCCAAAATCTTCACGTGAAGCACAACTGAGTAACGAAATGTGATATCATACCTATAACATAATTTATCATACAAATATAATAAATACAAGAATACCAGTCTAAGGTAATTCTGTAGCACATAGATAGGAGTCAAACTATCATAAGCAAGGCTATCTGGACTGTTGTTGTCAAGACCTGGAATGCAAAGCAGGCAAATAAGCAAATATTAAAGAAACTAAAACTAATTCATTATTCAGTTGTAAAAGTTATTTGTTAAATGACATCACTAGTTAACATCTCACCAAACAACTTTATGCTGATCTGTGAAGTATTGTGTGTTGTCAGCATCTCGAATGGATGCTTATCGGTAATTGTGCCCGGCGACCAATGATATCGACCTGTTAATTGAAACAAGTCCTTCGTTGGAATGTCAGAAGCACAATTAACTGTTATTGTTACTGTTACTTCAGTTGATCACAAAGCCTTAAAACAAATGATAAATGTCCGAATTGCATTAACATAAATATTACAAATTTAACTGTAGAATGTTTTAGCAAAGGAAGACATTTTTGTTGTAATTCTTCACATAATAATCCACTTAATATGGAATATATATATATACTATTCACATAATAGTCCAAGCTTCTAATCATGCTTATTGTTCAATAAGAATTCGGATGACTCCAGGATCTTTATTGCAACCACATACACACCATCCATAATCTCTCAGTTAATAAGACGTTTATCACTTAGAGCCATACATAGAACATGATAGTGCTAACCAATGGAGAAGTACTTGATGCTTTTGACAGTCAGTCCCATGGTGAATGGATTTGGA
Organism: Hirudo medicinalis; assembly: GCA_011800805.1. Taxonomy (NCBI): domain Eukaryota; kingdom Metazoa; phylum Annelida; class Clitellata; order Hirudinida; family Hirudinidae; genus Hirudo; species Hirudo medicinalis. The sequence continues at coordinate 241,657 of MPNW01000119.1, forward strand.
GTGTCAGGAGATTCTTGTTCAGATCTTGAAATCTTCTTCGTCCTCAGTCCAATGCTAACTTCACTAACATGATTTAGAAATGCCGTGCCCAACTTTTCCTCTACTTCTGCCCAATTTGTTGATTTGGAAACTGTCATAGAGCCTATAGCATATGACTTTTTCCCTGTTTTTTGACTTGCAAAACTCGTCTTAGCAGGAGACATGAAAGTGGATGAAGAGAGTTGTTTTGCTGATCCTGATTTTGAGAGTTTGTCAGGATTTGAATCCCAGCCAACATCGACAGCTATACAACAGGTGATTTCCTGAGTTGATTCTGCAAGAGGCATGTGTCACATTATCACTATTTCTACTCAAACTGCATAAAAAAATCAATCTTTCTATCTGCATAGTCTAACTAAAAGCAGATTAAAAAAAAAGAGGAATTATGCAAAGTAATAATAAGCGTTAATTATATTGTCCTCCATGAATGACATCCTTACCGGATCTAAGAAGGAAGCTGAGGCATGCTTGTGATGCAACATCGAGAATACTTCTGCTCCATTTGTCTCTCCTCTGCAGATCGAGAGGGCAACATTGTGCCAACACTTCCAAACAATCCTGCCAAGTTAAAGTTAATTTCAATTCAAAGTTTTTGTAAATAAAACAAGTGATTTTAAAATGAACCTTTGTCTCTTTGGCAGAAGCCAAAAAAGCCAAGGTGCATCCATCTTTGTCGGCCATGTTTACAATATCACAGATGAGAGCTTCATAAGCTTCATCCTTTGTTTTATCAGACGTTCTGAATGTTAGTAAAGCTTTCAGACATTGAGAGTGTCCAGAAAATGTGCACACATGAAGGGGAGTCCAACTGTTCTGTGAGCAATAAGGGGGCTTTTAAAATATTCAACAAGTAATTACATTTGATGACAGATTGCAAGGAATAAAGAATCTAACTGATTTTATTTATTCCTTGGTTCACATGGATGGATCAAACAATATTGAGGCGATACACTTCAGTAAGTCAAATATACTAATTTCTTTTATTGAATATCTCAAGCCTAACATTAACTATGTTACTACTTTAACTATGTTAATATTATCAATGACCTCAAAACAGTGTTACAACAGAAATATTGAGAGGCAATATATCTTGTCTTAAGTCAGTGAACCAACCAAGTTAAGGGCATCAATTTGTGCTCCAGAATGAAGCAATTGAATGCAGCAATCGACATGGCCACTGCTGGCAGCACAGTGAAGGGGAGTCATTCCAATGTGATTCGTCAGGAAAACAGAAGCACCACATTCCAAGAGGACCTTCAGGCACCTTTGAAAGAAACCTTCATTACTTCATTACATCCTCCATTTAAGATCAAGTGGACAATGTAATGATGAATATACCAAAGATACATTTTGAGACATCAGATAAACAATTTTAATAAAACAACATGGTGCTGGTAAATGTCATGACGTGCATTTTTTAGAAACAAACATCGACACAAACCGAATGAAAATAAAGTGCATGATGCAAAAGTCGAGGGATGCCAATAAAAAATTGTTGGCAAGAAAAAAAAGTATGTATTATTGAATGCAGACCTCTTCAAAGTGGTCATATCAGTTCATAATAAACAGCTTATAAAAACGCTCAAATAATTCAGAACATGATCTGTCAATCAGTAAAGCTCTGGTGGAGAACATGTCGTCGTATCCAATTACTGCTCCAGGGCAAAATGTTTGCATAAATTAAACTCACTCAAGGCTTCCCTCTGATGATGCAATGTGCATTGCAGAGGTTTTCTCCTCATTCTGAACATTGGCATCAAAACCATTCTCTAACAGAACTCTGACACATGCTACAAAAATATAAAAACGCGTTAATAAAAATATAATTATAAAAAAGTTTATTTAGTAACTAATACAGACTATCATAATACTGTTATTGATTGCAATAAAACAATGTTACAGCCAACTATGTGAGCAGGAGAATTACTACTATAAAGGATGTACAACATTACAGAATAAAATAATAATTAGTGTTAATTATACAATTAAAAACATTGATAAAGCCAAACAAATCCATGGCATCAACTTCAAAGAATATAAATAGAATTCAAATAATCGAGTCACAAAAAGCAAGTAAACGTGCCTTCGAAGCAGCACTCGACAGCGTAATGGAGAGGTAGGATGCCTATCGGGAGTTTGTGATGCATGAAAGTTGGATCCTGCCGTTGTTGCTCGAGAAGTTCTCTCAGCCTGGAAACATTTCCATTTGAAATTGCCGTCTGAAGCGACAACAAGAAAGTCCTGATGTCGAGCGGTTTCGCGATGTTTTGATCCGATCGCCACGAAGCCTTGCCATCGATCGGATGTTTCGGACGATCTAAAAATTCACAGACGAGTATTCCGACACTTCTTAAAGCACAACAGAATCATTAATTTATATGTTGTCCATTAAAGCAATGAATTTTACTGGTCGAATCATTAGGAGGGGATGCCATAGAAACCAACAGTTCCTGAAGATCAGCCATTTCCCTCCCAAAAATGTCAAATCCAGAAAAGTCTTCAGAAGCACTGGGCTGAATATTTTAAAGATCGATGTGCTACTCAAAAGTTAAATAATCGGTGCGGTCGAAACAGAACTCACCCTAACGAAGCTGCCTCTCTTTATTGTAGCAGTGTCATTGAATGGCGATGGACCGACATCCCGAGGTAGCCAAACTTTGTCGTCGCTCGAACCTCCGCCTGCATCTGCAGATTGGTCGACGTTGTCGTAAACGGATTTGCATTCCGTTCTCAAAGCGTCCTTTGCAATTCCATTGTGAAGGATTGAAGAGATCCGAGATTGACTCGGAGTTTCGCGACCGACCGAAGAGGAGAGAGCTTTCAACCGATCGAGCTCCATTTTCAACTTCAATATTTCAACATCCTTTGACTTGATGACCTCGGTGAACTCGCAATTCAAATCTTCACGACTCCTCGTCAACGAAACCCGAGTGACCTCGTATTCACTCTTGAGCTGGAAATAAATTTGCTTTGTAATTGTTATGGATTATAATTAAAATTAGATTAATTAGCATATTCTGCAAACTTTTGCAAGTTCTTCTCTGGTTTCAGATAACTCTGTTGTCTTGGAATCAAGTGAGTCCTCTAAAAGATTGACAACATCTATGAGGTGAGAAATCTTGTGGGCCAACCAGTTCCTGTCCATAATTAAGAGCATGGCACCATCCTTGTGTAACTGACATTTCTTTCTTGTCATTTCCAATTCCTCTTCTAATAACTGAACTTTATCAAGCAAGTTGCTTCTTTCCTTTGAAGCCTCATCGTACTATAATCAAGAAATATAATTAATGCTAACGACCAATTGTGTGTTTCATTGAGTTTCACTTAATCGATTCAAATTCACAACTCTCAAATGTAGGTGGTGATCTGGTTAAACTCATTCTCATAACATCAAACCATCACCAACAAAGAGCTTGTGTTCCTGAATTCTAAATAATGCTAATTACATTCTACATACAATTAAACTAAACTAAACCACCAAACTTACTTTCTCTTTCAGAAGGTTCATGTCCTTCTCATGTAATTCCCTGAATTTAGAAAATTCATTCCTAAAGTGTGACAATTGATCTCTATCTTCTGACAATGTTTTGCAGACCTGAAACGCATTAAAGAAATAACACTTGAATGAGTTGTAATTCATTTGCAATGCCAAGTAAAATTAACCTTTTGGTATTGTTCTTGGAGAGTCTGCAGTTGGAATTTTAACACCAGTATAGCTTTGTTCTTTGCAGAAAATGCTTTTTGCAATGAATCTTTTTGGCCTTCATAAAATGACTTTATCTCTTTTGACTTTGATTTTTCAATTTCTTCATTATATTTCAAAATAAAACCATCATATTGTAAAGCTTCGAGGCATCCATAATATAGTGATATGTCTCTTTTTGAAAATTTCAGCTGTATTGTTTATATACAAGTAAATGCATTAAAGTAAACGTTCCAAGTTATTTATTAATGAGTGAAACTAACTTTTAAAACATTAAAGGCAATTTCTCTAGCCTCTAACTCAGTTTCCAAATGTGTAAGCAAATCTAATAGCTCTTCTCTTCCATATTTTAAAAATTCGTTCTGCTAAAACGGATGATTGCAGTGTAACAAAACTCAAATGTTATGAATATGTTACTTACCTTGCTAAAGGTTTTGGTTACTTTGGAGCTCAATGGCAATTGTGCTTCGCTACATTCAGCTTCTTTAAGTTGTTCCATGCTATTCTGCCCGCCTTTCTCCACATAAATATTTCAACAATTTCGCATTTTACAAATGAAATTAATAAAATACTCCTGACACATAAGAAAATAGCTTCATTTGTTATGAACTGAAAGAAGTTGAATCACTAAAGCGGACAGTCCCAATATCCTGAAATTTCAGCAACAGCGATTAAAACGCCATTAGCAAATATTTTAAATCTAATTCTTAACCTGAGGCCCTCGTTTTAAGATTGAAACGCCATCCCCGAAATAAGCCCATAAAGTAAACAAATAGAAGGAATGACACAAGCATTAAAGTCGTATTGTATGATCAAGAATGCAAACATTTAAGCAGGCAGAATAACTCTACTACTAGAAGACGAAATAGCGAAAAATATTAAATGCCTGATATCATGTTTGTAAATAACAAGACAAGGGTCAATCAAATTGGTCGAGCCCTCAAAAAGGATGAATGATAATGTAAGCTCTTTTTCTGCTTAACTTTTAGAAAAGAAATAAGTTGGAATATTGAGCACTTAGGTATTTGTATTTCTGGAATTTGTTATTTCTGGGATTTATCATGCCACACAAAAGAGATTTAATAAATATAAGAGAATTCAGAGTACTTTATCGATTTATTAGTATCAAGCAGGGACGTCATTTGGGGCAAGGGTCTCGTTGCCCCTCCCCCAATACCCCCGGAGTTGGTGAGAAGCGAAAAAAGGTCACCTCATCTGATTGAGCGTGGGTTTGCCTCCCTATGGGAAAAGCTGAAATAACATCCCTGATGTCAAGGCATCGACCTGGTTTCACCTAATGAGCTTCATGAATCCGTGTCCAATATAAGTCAAAGCATTGAGTCAAGGAATATTTATGTATTTATCATAATCAATAGTCATTATAAATGACTCCACTCCCCTATGATGGCCAATAATAATCTTAAATATAATTACGTCTGCCTAAAGGCAATTGTTAATCACAAATTAAAGACACTTTAGAACAATTACAAATATGTCAAAATATGTCAATATTACAAAAATGTCTTCATAAGTTATTTGAAAAGGATAGAAAAATGAATCTTCCTAAGTAATTGTTATAAATCAGGCGCGATAAAAATAAATTGTTAATGGTTATCTAAACAAATATTACAGTCATAAAAATATTTCATGCTGAAAGTAATGCTACCGTATAACCCAGGGGAGCGATGAGAGAATTAGAACTCCGAATTAAATTGCTATTTGACACGTGCATGAAGTATCGGAGCAGACCGACGATATGGCGGGTATTGTTGACTCAGGTACACGGGGGAGTTGAGATTGCGTTCTTATTTTGCGCGAATGGGTTTCATAAGGGTTTTACAACTATCGATTTGCACCTCTAGAGGATCCTTGGGATATTTCGTAAATATAATTTAAAAATGCCTCGCTTTTCCATCTCTTTAAAGCAGACAATGAGATGAAAATGAAGACCATTTCGAAATTTTGTGCGGAGGAAGCCGGCACTTATCGAATTATGCGAATCGGGGCATCGAAATATGTGGGATAGATTGTAGAATAGTTGTGAAATAAGCGAAATAATGAGCGATTTTCTTTGCTTTGGAGATTTTATTAGCCTTTATTGCGAAGAAAACGAGGGCTACGTTTACAACGTTCAAACGAGGTGAATAACAATTTTGTTGGTAAAACTTTTGCAATGTTACATTTGAATTTTAATTTTACATTGTTGTATTTGAAAAAATGTAATTTCAGCTCAGCATTCAATAGTATCTACGTTTACCAATGGCAAGATAGGGAAAAACCAAAACATGTGCCATGCCCCCAAGGTGACTCGTGAAGATATTTATGATATTTATGATATTTATGATATTTACTAAGCGATTGTACCACTATTACCAGCCAATGTATTTTATTGTTGTGAATTAACTGAAATTTCAACTTAATTAATTTGCATTTTTGCAAATTTTGTTTGTGTTTTGACAGCAATACAATTTCAAGTTTGCATTCAAAATCGATACAAACTGAACAAGAAGTACAGAAAACTCCTCCAGCATCACAGTGAGGGACAGGACAGCTTGGAAATTAGAGCCCAAAAAGCCCAAGCTAAAGTATGTGAGATGTTTAACGCAAATTCTTGAAGCTCATTTAACCTTCTTATTCAATTAGTTTGCTGCCGATGCTGAAAATGATGACAATGTAGCAGAACAGAAAAGGCAACATGGAAAGAGAGTCAGATATGGTGAAATAATTCAGGTTGGACTGATTTAAGTTCTTTTGAACAAGTGATTTGTTATATTGATTATTCTGATGTTTTCAGCTGAAGCATGTCTTCACAGAAAAATTCATCCACATCAGCACAACAACAACGAGCAGGAGAGACAAAAACAACATGCTCGTAATTATTTGCCCTTATTTGTTCTTTGTGGAGAGGAAGTCGCACTGAGTTTGAGTCATCACTTTTGTTTTGGAGCTCCATGAAATAAGAATTAATTCCTAATATCTTCTTTATAAAAATAAAAATAAATTTGATTAGGCAATCAATTTTTTATCATAATTTTTTTAAATAAAATCATAGTTTTTTCTAGGTTCACCTGCTGGATTACAATGGAAAACATGCACAGATAAAAATCCTGCCAAGATACAAAGTTAAAACAGAGGGAGAATCCGTTAGATTTCATTTCAGCATTAGATTGGACATCTTCTCTTCAATGTTCTAATGTCACAAATTTTCTTTTTTAGGTGCAAATATTTGACCAAATTATTTTTGAGAGTGTTAAGTCACCTGGACAGTTCTTCCATGTTGGCTCACCTTGGAAAATTGATAACTTTTCAGTCGGGTCAGCGTTTGCATTCATCTTGTATTGTTCACCATCACAGGAATTTTAATTAGTTGTTATTTAGTATGACAATTTATTCTTCATTTTGTCGTTAATTACTATTTTTTCATATTTTGTTGTTCGTATACAATTGTTTGCACAATTCTGTTTCAAAAAATTATTGGCCATCAAAGGGGAGTGGAGTGTGCGCATGTACAAGTGGGTCAGTGTAGTGTTTACTTTCAATACAGGTCATGGACAATGTTGTTTACTCAGAGATGCTTGTTGCTTTAATTTTCCTCTTTTACATCCTCTCTTGAGGTTGTGTTGTGTAAGAAGTGACTTCACATCAACCATACTCACTTTGAGAGGAGTGGTTATGATATTATTGGGATTTAATTAATAGTTATATAATAATATAAAATCCACACTGGTGGATGTTATGAATGCAATGGTTTTCCTGATAATAATTTCAATGGTTTTTTAAAATATTTCATATAAATAATCATTATTTATAAATATTGTTGTTATCCATATAATAATAATAATAATAATAATAATTTATATTATTAATATATTTAATGATTGTTGTTGTTATTATTATTATTATTTAATGAGATTTATTGGGACTGGTTCAATAGCGAACCTGTGGAATAGTTTTAAAGCCCAACACATGATTATATGACTTATTTTTGTTCGTAATGTGATTAATTTGTTGTTTTAGTTCCGAGTTGAACCTGGGTGTTCAACCTGCTGGTTTCACGGTGGTCAAATGCTACAGACACTCAGAGGAACAAAAAGAATATCTCAGGGTCACATTTTGATTTTTGTTCGTTTGTTTTGAAAATGCAACCATTTCAAACATGTTGCTGATTTTTATCAAAGTTTATGCACCTGCAATCATCTGATAGTTAAAAGTGTGGAATGAGTCGTTAATTCAAACAAAGGTTCACATTGAAACTGAATAAATATTTAATAAGTATTAATAAGTATTTAATGTTTCTAGGGTGGAAGTGTCATCAGACTTTTCCACAAAGAATTGGAAGCTTTTGTGGTGGCAGAGGGATTGTTTGATGACGAGGTCACAGAAGACGGTTGGACTCGTTATCACAAAAGACTTTATTCAACTGCTTAATATTAAGCAGTAATGAAAATATATTATCATTAAATTATCAAAGTAGTATACCAGCTGAGAGACTCAGGATATTGCATTAACGCATTGCTTTTGCATTGCTAATTCCAATGTCAGCATCAAGCTTTAAACTCTTGGTTTTTAATGGGCACTTTTAATGGTGTTACACGTGGCTGAACTCATTTGAAGTTTTGCTGTCATTTCTTTTCAGTCCATCTCAGGATCAGAGAGGTCGATCAGTTGGTTCCAAAATCCCTCTACCCAACAACTTCTGCCAATACGTTTTGGCAGGTCGAGACTGAGACCAGCTTACTCAATGGTGGGGCGTTTTTGTTTTAAGACGTAATATTTTTGCTAGCTATACTTTTAGCAATGCTTTGTTTAACGTATTTGTAACATGATTAAATCTTCTATAAATTATAATTATCATTATCAGGATGAGGGGATTTTCTTGAACACTAAACACGAACGAGAGTGGCTTTGATGCCGATATTATTTTGTTTTTATCATATATTATACATTATATTATTTTAGTCATAGATTAAAAACAGAAACAGCATTTCTGACAAATTGAGTTTTAAACCCTATTTTGTTTCTGGAAAGCACGAATTGTATCTGATTAATGAATAATTAATGATTAAATAATAATTTTTCATCCAGGTGATGTGATCAGATGGGAGCAGCAGATTCGTTTCCGACACATGACCACCAGGCAGTACCTCTGCATCACCACAGACAGGAAGGTCACTCTCACCTCTGACTCAAATGATCCAAGAACGGTCTTCAGGGTCCACCCGGTCATCAAGGTTTGCCTCACACGTGGATTTGATTAGAGCTAAAATATGAATATTTTAAATCGTGTTTTAATTTTGATTCTCGCTTCCAAAAGGCCAAGGTGAGTTTCTTGTGTTTGTACTTAATTTTTTAGAGATGATTAAAAGATGAGAGGGATGCATATTAATGATAATATATATTATTATAATGTATTTTGAATGTTAGAGTGTTAAACACAGGAAGTGGATGAGATCATCTTTGACAGCTATGCAAGGATTGAACATGTCATTACAGGATATTGGCTCCATGCCATGAGGGGTATGCACTTGCTTGATGCTTTAGTAAAGTTATATTTATTTATTTAACAATAACAATATAATCATTATTGTAGTTTGCTAACAGTATTAAATAAATATTTTGATGAACTACTCTGATTTAATATTTGTTCACGTGTAGGGGTCATTTGAATACACTCGAGCACTTTAGATTTTATCGTATGCAGAGCTGGATGTCTGAATAATTATTTAAGCTGTTATTAGATGAAGAATATGTGAGGAGACAGCTGAGGCAAACAGAAGGTGAAAGTGGTGAATCCCTGAAGAGCCTACGATGGGATGCTGCCACCTTAAGGAAGGTAACTTTGCTTAAACGTTCGAGTGGTGATTTAAAAATGTGGATTTCAAATTTGAAAACAATCACAGTAATATTCATTAGTATTACAACAACAAGATATTTATAGATATCAGCTAGTGGCGAGAAAGTCTATCACGATGCCTACACCCTTCAAGTGGTAGAGCCAGAAAACATGCTGGCATTCAATTATACTGCTGGCATGGTGCCATTTCTGCTCAACCACATCATTGATGTGAGTTCTCTTTCCACAGTATAAATGGGAATTCATGTTAGCAGGAGTTGACATTTATTGATGCTTCTCTTTGGACAGAGGAACCTTGGGAAAATTTTGAATGCAAAGAAGGCATTCAAAATAACTCAGGTGGGTTCCATTCATTCAAGTCATTTTCTTTCATTTTGCAATGATTGTTGATTTGTTGTTATTAACAATGCATCAAGGCTTTGGAAGAGCTGAAGAATTTCATGTTCGTCAAGGGTATAGCTAGTAAGAAGAGGCAGAAGCTTATGAGAAATCTGCGAGTAAGAACATTTCCCTGAAAAATAAAAATTCACGAATACCATTATGTTCAGAGAAAATAAAAACATTGCTGTAACCAACAATTGAATGTAAATGGTAATTGTTCTCATGTAGTTATTTGAAATTAGGGCATGCAATACTTGTTACAGATGCATAAGTTGATATTCTGTGACTTAAGATTATAGATTTGTTGGTGAGAGTGCTTCAGCATCCTCTCCAAGGAGCATCTGATCAGACTCATCTCACGAAGATCTTCAAGGGAGCCTACGATGTTTTGTACACCTACATGATCGGAAACAGTCGTAAAAATGCTCTCTACTTTGCCAAATACATCGACTTCTTCCAAACCCAGATAACCGTCAAAGTGGTAAGGAATGTGTTTATGAATTTCTAACTTACAAATTTCTAAAAAAAAAGTTCAGGTTGTTGATGCCTTGAGTTTCATAATGATGTTCATGCCAGGGCGATATCGGTCTAAATGTTGCAAAAATGATTGCCGAGCTGATCCGCGACAATAGGAAGATCGTGGACAGAATAAGCCAGGAGCAGATAGAACTCTTTGTTGGTCTGTTGAAGCTCAACAAGGTAAACAAAAACTTGAATATGTTATAAATGAACATTCATTTTTATTGTGTATCAAAGAATTTTATAAACATTTAAAAAACATTTTATCTTTTTCGTTAATACATCTGCTGATGACTTAAATTATTTTAGAACTACAGGTACCTGGATCTTTTAAACGTGTTGTGTGTATGCAATGGCGTTGCAATTCCAAACAACCAGACTTACATTACAGAGCACTGGCTCAGGAGGGACAAGGCGAGTAAATCCCAATGAAAATGATGATATTTTTCATTTCAATTCGAATGTCTTCATTAGGTTGGGATGAGATTCTTGACTGAGAGAGGTCAGAATGTGAATGGACAGCCAAACATAATTTATGTCTCAAGAAACAATGGAATGACCTGGGATCCCTTGCACGAATTTGTTGATGTTTGTTTTTGTTTTTGTAATCATCTGAAAAATATTTCTTTGAAATGATAAGCAATTGCCTACTTAATGGGCAAAATTAATCTTAAGTGTTGCTACTTGGATTTTATATCTAAGACCAGAATATTGTCTTTGTTAACTTTGTCTTGAGAATTTTATAGCACAGAAAACATCAAATTTAAGACAAATTTCTCAAAACTCAAAAAAAAAAAGATTTATTCTCAGATTTTCATTTTGATGATTCAGAAGGAAAGCACGTGTTTCAATGATGAAGATGTGATCTTTTTTGAACATCAGTTGGATCTCTATGGGAATCTGTGCTACGTATGAACAATGGGTTCTCAATTAAAAAAATTTTGAGAACCTAAATCGATTTGCACCTCCGATGATTTCCAGGGTCGAAATGACTTCTCGATATTCGTCATCACTCGGGAGCTCGGGATCCTCACTTGGGACGAGGCCTTCCTCTCCCTCAGATCGACCTTGCTGCCCGACAGTCTTAGGGCTAAGTATTGTGACCTTATCATTGGTGAGAGGGTCATGATGGTCGTTTGAATCTTTGGAACTTGCACATTAACTTGACATTTTGAAATTTATTCAGTAAACAAGTCGTAAATAGAGGTTTAATTGGTTTTTCAGTTGTAATTTTTATTTCTTGCTAAAATTTTCATTGTTGCAAATTCTTGAAAAGAATTGTTGCAAAATGGGGAGACCATGTGATTCGAAACCTAGTGTGATCCAACAGGCCTCTACATTGATGTTGGCACCAATTATTCTGTTCTCGATCACACAAACCTCTCCTTCATTTATGAGGACATCCTGTCTCCAGGACCAAACGTTGATGGGGAATTTGTTAGTCCATTGAATTGGTCTTATTGTTTGATTCCAGTGCAGGTTCTTAATTGACTTTTCTTGTCCTCAATAATCATGGAACAGCATGTCGCTTGTAACGTTTACCTTTAAGAAGTATTGGCTGAATGGCCTAATATGTTATTCGTCGTCCGGTCGATTCAATCTTTGTATTTAAAAGTTAATTAATTGCACAGGTTAAAAAGTCTATTCCTGCAATTGAGAACTGGCTCGCCCCAGAAGGGGTAAATATTAAATAAGTTATGTTAATTACTTTCAATTGTGATTGATTGCTACTCGTGCTGCTTGAAGATAATCAAGGACTTGGTGACTCTGTTCCCTGTGATTCGAGACTGGATTGCAGAATTCTTGTTGGACATCAAGGAGATGATAGCCTCACAGAGAGGGCACAACATGCTCATCGAACAGGTTTATCGATAAGAGCCAAATATCACGCTGCATTCCTACTGTTGTGTACTGAGAATAATAATTTTAATTACGCATTATTATGATAATGGTGACTATATTGTTTGAAGTTAATCATGCTGTTGAATATTTAATCATTAGTGGGATTTCACAGGTGCTGAGACTGTTTCACTTTCTTGTGAAATTTGGTTACTATGGCAGTGAGGACATTAAAAAACTCCTCAAGCCACTTCTAATAATTCTTGAATGCAAGCACGACAAGCCGTTTCCACCTGACACAGACAAAGGTTTGAACATAAAGCATAGGCAATCAACATTTATATTAAAATATGAATAATTAGTATTTAATTTAATTAACATAATATAATGTAAGAATTTGTTCCACTTAACTTTTCCACTTGACAACTCTTGAATCCATGAATAGATGAATGATTGTAGATTCAAACTTTATTTGAAGGATTCTCCAAAGAAGTTCAGAAGATAGTCCAAATGTACAGATCAAAGGACAGGTTCGAACCTAGCAAGGAATGTGAAGCCCTGGTTAATGCCAAATACCAGTAAGCTATTTGTTTGAGTGGTTTGTGGAATTTCTCTGATCCATTTCTTAAATGCTGCAGAGCCATGGAAGTTTTGGACCTTTTGCTGACATTCCAGTTCAACTCGAGACTTGAGAGCTTCATTGCAAAGTTCAAGACAAGTGAATTGGCTGCCAATAGGTTGAAGGGTATACACAGCATTCTGTGCCCTCTGCTGGAGGAACAATTTGATCCTTTTGACCTTTCCAAGTTGGTTCAATGTTTTAACATTTTTAGCATTTAGTGGATTGATTTTGTTTACTTTAAATTTGTGTAAATTTAATTAAATGTGTTTAAATATGCATCTCAAAAACTGCCCTTGTTTTCAGGAGAGGAATTAACCTGCAACGAAAAGCTGTAAAAGATTTGAAGTCCATGTTTGAATCGACTTCTTACTTCGACTCTGAACAAATCACTTCAATTCTCATGGTAATCAAACATGTTTAATTATGCTTACTTATGACTTTTAGAGGAACACAATCTTTATTAAAGAGGGTTAATACTTAATAAGCAATATTAATAAGCAATCTCATTATTAACAACACATTATTCAATATTAACAATCTTATTAATAAATAGAGTTTATTGAATGTTTTACTATCACTTTCCACAAGGATCTTTCGAACTACAAGTACGACAAGATGATCAACAAATCTCTTTCACTGCTGAACAAGTTTTACTCTGCCAAGACAAAACTATTCAAGCTCGCCATAAGAGCCATGGTAAGCAATGTGAATGACATCTTTGTAATGTCATTTTCAGGGGTTTGCACATTTTATTGTGCTCTTCCTTAATATTTTATTTAAAACAAAGATATGAAAACACAGGTTTAAGTTCAAAGATTGTGGTTATCTGTACTTATATCTTTTCGAGTACTTTCGAGTATCTTTTTGTACTTATATCTTATATCTCATCATGCCATTACAACCCTCATCATCATCATTAATATTCTTGTCGTTTGTTTAATAAATAATACTTTATAATAATAATGATGGCTTAACGAATGGTTTAATTAAGCATTATTATGCCTTTTAACTATTCCATGATTCCTTAAGGTGCTCATAACGACAGACTCGTGCCATGTCCACAGGGAGGTCGCTCGAACGATGCCCATCCTGAGGAGATATTCGAAGGCCAAGTTGAACGATGATCAGGTCAAGTCCATGGGAAGTGTGCTCGATACTTACACGGGGTCTGGTCTCTCGTTCATACATTCAATATGTCTTCATTAAGTTCTTGCATTGCTTAACGTCTCTTGTCACACCTGCTTTTTTTGTTTCTGTATGTTTTTGATAATTTTGTTGTGATTTCTGTAAGTTGATGATGCAAGTTGATATTTCTTAGTGCTTAGTCTACAAATTAAAATACAAATTAAGATTTCTTGTCTACAAATTAAGATCATCAAGTATAACTTAACTTCCATCGGAAGATGCTAACGTATCCTCGCCATTAAGAAACAACATCTTTTCCATTGGCGATATTTTGATTAAATGAACATTCAGGTTTTGTCACATTCCAAAAGAGGAGACTGAAAGGAACCCAATGAACCAGAACATTTTGATCAACCATGGTTGGAATTGTATTAATTATATCAGATGATGACGATGATGATTATGGTGATATTTCATGTTTTTCCATCTCAACAGAGGTCCTCACACTGGTCTTTGACATGCTCACCTCTGAGATTGATGCCAAGTTGATGGTTTAATGCTATTTACGAACTTCTATTTTATTCCGATCGACTGGATGGCAACATTTGTTGCTTCCATTCAACGTTGCCATGTCGTCGTTGAATTCTTCCTTTTGTCGTTCGACTGCAGTTGCGTCTTAAATATATTTTGTTTTATTTCAACCTAGGAGCAGTACAGAGGCTTGGAAGTTATTCTGAAGAAGTGCTTGAGACTTCTGAAGGCACTCGCCAGAGGAAACGAGCTCGTTCAGATGAGGATGTTCGAGAGACTGGACATCCTTTTGAAGATCAAAGTCGTCGAATCCGAGGTCGCTATCGCCCTGAAGGAGGTGAGAATCAAAATACCGACTTTAATTGTTAACCGACTTTCGTGCATGCCTAATGTTCACCGATTATGTACTGCACAGACTTTGATGTTATTTTTAATTATAAATATATGTTATTAATTGTTAGTTTTGTTATTTAATGGATTTAAATCTAATTTATTTGAGGCCTTCATTGGCAATCAACGAACCTGTCTGAAGATCCTTCCTCAGCAGATTCAAAACGTCGTGGATTTGATCGGAACGTTGCAGGAAAGGGCAGGAGCCGAATTTCTTGATTTGCTGAAGGCATGAAGTCTTGCCTAGTTTCATATTATAATGTAGTTGCTTAAGTTATGAAATAATGTTTTAATGAATGAATAATATGTTATTGATGTTGATATTTACATCTAGAAATTAATTAAGTAATATTTAATTAATTAATTAATGATCAAGCAATAATCAATTAATTAATTAGCAAATATTTGATTAATTACTAAACAATTACATTATTATTAGTTGAGCAGTTTCATTTTTTTTGCATTTCCAAACATTGCAGACCTAAGGAGAATCTTTTTTCTTAATAATGTAAATTATGTTTATTAATGTAAATTATAATCAATGTTCTGAAATTATAAAATTCATAAAACCAGGTAATTATCATTCAGTTGCTTGGAGTCGACGTTTATGTTAATATTGATTCCTGTAATAAGGGTTAAATGTAATCATTGACATCCATGGCAGGTGATTGTTAAGGTGGAAGGTTTGGGGCTGACATTAAAAAGAAACCAAGCCTACGTGATGAAGTACGTCATGCAGGATTACAATAAACTCGCGGCCGTCATGGACCAGCCCAGGGAGGTCAGGGAGGAAATTTTGACTTCGGGGATGGACGTCAACCAACTGAAATACCTCATCAGTTTGGTGGATCTTTTGGCCACATGTGCTGAGGTGGATTTGTGTTGTTATTTTAGCGGTCGTATTTCGATGCGTCAGTTATGATAACGATTTATCACCATTTTAGTTTAATTAAGATTATCTGCTCACAAGTGCCCTGTAAAAACAAATTTTAATGGCCAATTGAGGTTAATTTATTTTATTTATTTTTATTTATTTATTTATTTTTTTTTTATTTATTTTGCACGGCTGATTTGAATATTTCCTCTCCTCCGAAGCCTAAGCAGAAATTCTCGTGTCGTTAGGGCGAGAATCGTTTCATCGAGTCGATGTGTCAGACGATCATGTCAGTCGACGAACTCTTGTGGGTCATGAACCATCCTGAAATCAATAACAACCTCAAAAGACCTTTCATGACCTACTTTCTCTGGGTTTACATGAAGACTGCAGGAAGTGCTGTGGAAAGTGGAGCAGGGGATTTGCCTCATGATTTGTTAGTGTTGTTGTTGATGCTTGCATTAGTCACAATATAGTTCCTGTAAAAGATATTTTGTATTTTATCAAATTTTTTTTGAGTGCCTTATGTGCCCGAACAGGATGCTAATACAGTTTTTAAATCGTTCTGCCATTTATACACTGCCCCTATCCGAGCCGCTCCCCGGCAGTGCGGGTTGGATTTCGAACACGACACATTACTACCGTTGCCATTGCCACTACTTGCAGGATCGCAACCCGTTTTTCCAACCCGCATTTAAACGCACATTTATTAAGTAGTGGTAAGAGTTTACTTTGCTTATCGACCTTGTGGAACGAATGATGCAGGAGCTTATGGAACTTTCTGGTGCATGTTTCAAAGGACCTGCATCAAATGACCGAATACATTTCAAAACAACCTGATCGAGCCCTCCAGCTTCTGAAGAAAATTCCTGAAAAATGGTTGATTTTTGATATGATTTTTAAGGCCACTGCTGATCTTAAAGTTTACTAAATTATAAATTATTTATTAATTATAAGGAAAAGTATTTCGTTGTTACTTTTAAATTCAGTGTTTTGTTGTAAACTATTTACATAAATTCTATCTATTATCTGTGAAATGAGTAGCTCAGTGGCTGATGAAAATGATGCTGATTCCCTGTTCTTCCACAACGTCCACTACATCTTTGATGCCGTCATGCCGATTCTGCAGGTGCCGACGTTTTGAATGTTCTTCTTTATCGTTCATCGATCGTTTGGTTTTAGTCGATTTCAATGCAATGATTGGATGATCCTCTCTTCGATCAGGCTTTCTACACAAAGTTTTACCAGCCTGAGAAAGACACTCATCCGGAAGAAATTGAAAACACCGACAAACTTTCAAGGACTCTTGTGGTAATTTCAACATCAATTTAATGTAACAGTTAATGACAACAGACAATGATAACAGTTAATGATAACAGACAATTCAGGGGTTGCAATAAGAATACAACACTTTTGTTATCAGTTAATCTGCTAAGGTTGACTTCTGGTTCTTCTAATATTATGATTCATCATATTTTTCATTACATTTCCTTTTATGGCAGTTGCAATATTTTTATAGTTTTAAAGCAATCATTTTCAGCATGTGATATTGGTGTTGCTGATGTCATGGATTATGCAGTGACAATTAACAGTGACAAGAATGTGATTGCCTTTTCAAGTCATGACATTTATCACATGTTGTAATGCGTACCCACTTTGTTAGGGATTCTGTGAGGCAGCCATTCCTCTGATATCTGATCCTGGTTACAACAAGAACATTATCTCCTGCATCAGTGCAATCATACCCTCCTCTACTGTGCCAATCAGTGTAAGGCTTATTATTTATTCATTAATCGATTATCATGAATAATTAAGGAGTTCTTCTGCTACAGATAATGGAAGGTCTCATTGAACATTTAGTGACTTACAACAGGATCAACCAGTCCAAACTCCTCACCCTCAAGGTATTTTAAGACTTCCAATGACATTCGAATTGTTTGTTGAAAGTTTTTTAAAAATGTGTATAATAATAATAACAATATCTAATATTAACTTACTGGATCCTTATTTGTACAGGGACACAAAGAATATTACCAAGCAGAGTTAGAATTGAACGACAAGTTGAGAGTGTTTGCGGTGAATTGCAGTCTTTTGTATGGAGGATACAACTCTGTGCAGGCTCAACTGAAGATCAAATCAAAAAGAGGTAAGTGCTTGTGCTGAGGTATGTACAATATGTTAGCATAATTAATTAAGTCACGTTAACATTGGAGAATAAATTATGCAAATGAAGAGTACACCGAGATAGGAGGGGATGAAGAACTGCCACTGGGGGAGGAGTTTCAGGAGCATTTGAAGAGGTTCACGAAAACCGGCGAAAGGAAGCCGGAGAAAAGGCTCGAGTTGGTCAGGAAGTTGGTCACCCAACTTGCGTGAGTGCGAATTATTAATAACGGGAATTAATTGTTTAAGTAATTATTAAAATTAAGTATTTAATTAATATAATATTATTATACAACATTTTACCAGCCAATTATACAACGTATTATTATGTGGACAAGATATTTCCTTCAGCATCTCTTGGGAGATGTATCCGAAGCTGACGTCGGAATCTCTGAGAATCGAGCAGGAGGAGTTGGACATCAGGAGTTTGCAGCTGTTGAGGGCAATCATACACAACGAGGAGAGGAAGCTTCCTGAGAACTGGGAAGAGGATCCATCAGCCCACAGGAAGTTGGCACCAGCACTGCTCAACTTCCAAGACGATTGTTAAAATCTCATTATAAAATCTTAGTAGAAAAATCTTAATAATATATATTAATAATATTAATTTATATTAATTATTTATTTATTAATTAATGATTAATATAAATCAAATTAATTACCATTACGCTCCTTTGAATAGACACCTGGTTTGGATAAGAAGCATTCAGGTGGAGCTGAATGAAATGGAAGCTGTTAAGAAGGCCCTCCCACACCTGGCTCGACCATGTGACAGGGTGGCCAAGGAGGTTCTCGCATTTGTGTCCGTCATGCTTTTCAATGCCAACGAACCCGTGCAGGTATTTGGAATCTATAAATTTAAATATCTTTTGTCATAATTATTATTTATGTACTTGAAATAAAAGGGTATTCTTCATGTAGTTATAGTTACTATGTATTATTGGACTTAATATTCCTCTTGTTCTCAAGACATCTCTGCTGACGTATTTCTGGCAAACAAGAGAGGAAAGTTTCTTTGCTGCCATCAGAACAAGAATCCATTTATCTGCACTTGCTATCAAGGAAAAGTTAGGACCGCATTTCTTTAACGAGCTACTTCCAATGCCGTCGATGCATGCATTCAATGACGTGCAATGAAACCCTGCATTCGTGCACCGTTACTTTCCACAGGAGATCCTTAGCAGCTCAGCAGAGAGCTCGTGCCAAGGAGGCATTATCGCAAACAAAGACGCTTCAAGCTGGGATGCTTGCAGGAAAGAATGCTCTGAAGGTTCTGTCAACAATTTGTTAATTGCCACGTTGTTGTTGTTGTTGATGTTGTTGTCGACACAAATGTTGGTGAATCTTTATTGACATTACAAAGGACTTATGTCATATCTTATATTATTGAATTAAAGCAAATTTTAATTAAACGTTATTGAGGGATGATGATGATTTTTTTTACTTTAGGAGATCCAAGCAGTTGACATGGCCATAAAAAGACAGAAATACTCTCAAGGGGTTGTCTTGTCCGACTAATTAGTGCCATTACGTTTAAATCTTTGTATTGTTTGCATTGATTGGTCTAAATCTTCATATTGTTTGCAGCATCGTTTGCATTGTTATTATTGCAATAATTTTTAACAAATTCTTGGACTTATCTTTAGAGGCAAGCCAGTCTGTCCACTCTGCAGAGTAAAACCGCAAAAAAGAAAAAGACGGATGAATCAAAATCGACATCAACAAAAGACAAAAGACAGAAGAGGTCTGTCTCCGAAGAAAACCTTCTGAACGCCGAGAAGACGCCGAAGGAAGACAACACGAACAGATCCATTTCATCCGATTTGGAAGCTCACAAACCTCCGAGCGAGGGAAAAAATATTCCGAACGGCATCGCAAGTCTCAAACCGACCGACGGGGCTATATTGGTTAATTTTTTGTCAAATATTTGTTTATCTTTATTGTGAAGTCGCATTTTGTTTTCTTTGTTGTCACATTTTTCAGAGTAAATCTGTTTGCTTTAAATTCAAATTCCCTTTTATTTGTGTTGTGGTTTTTTTCTTATTCAATTTTTTCTAAATGTCGGTTATGTTGCTTGCGAATGAAAATGGCCGACGACGAACTACGTGCGAACTGTTGCATCTTTTGTGGATGCTAATGTTGCGGAAACAACAACGTATTTCAATTCAACTTTACATTCAATCATTCTTTAAAACAAGCACACAACCATAGGAGTCAGCTGACTTGTTTAATAAATTCTTGTAGTGGTTAATTTGTAAATCTTACACAAAAAAAAGTTATAAAGTATTTAATATAGTAAATATATTATAGTAAATATATAAATAAGTAAGTAATAAAAGTATTAAACATTGCATTATTATGTAAGATTTTATAATTTGTAATAAACTGTCATTCACGAAATGTCGTGGTTTTCATAAAACAAAACAGCAAGCAGATTCGGAGGATGAAAGGAGTCCCAAGCAACAAGAAGTCGTCAAAGAGGAAGATGACTTTGAAGATTTTGAGCAGAAGGACGACGGGTTCATAAAACTCGTGCTTTCGCTTCTTGCGAGGATGTGCGACGGGCAGCATGCAGGATTGCAGGTGGGCAGTTGAATTCTGTTTGCTGTTACCCTCATTGATTCAACAAGAAACTGCATTCATTGGTGCAATTCTGTTGGTTAAGAATAATCAAACTTTTATTTCATTAAGCCAAGGTTTTATGTTATTGATTTGTGATGATATCAACAACAAGTATCATATGTGTATACATATATATATATGTATATACAGTATATATATATATATATATACATTGTATATACATAAATGCAGATACCTATTGTAACAAACTCAAAACTTTATCAAAGGATTACTTGAGAGAGCAGCCGGATAATTTGAAATCATTCAACATCATTGCTGAGACCGCTCAATTTGTCAACCTCGTTTACTCCAACATCACTGCACAAAACATCGATTTGTGCATCCAGCTCTTTGAGACTCTCAACGAGTTTACAGTGGTACGAAACATACACTTTGCTTAACGACGAAGTACTGCACAGTACTTTATTTATCACTGTACGGGGTGTCACGTGTTGCCTCTTAAAGACTTTATAACTCCAGGGCAACCAGCAGAACAGAAGCATGATGCTGAACAGCAAAGTTGTTGATTACGTCAACTTCATTCTCAGGGCTGCGGAGTTTAAAAACTGTGATCCTCAGGATGTAATTGTTGCAGATATGTCATCGAGTTAACAGTTGTTAACTGTTTCTAACTGTTTCTTTCTTCACCATTGCTTAGGTGTTGACATTAAAATTAACAATTGGCAACCTCATAATGTCCATGATTGAGGAGAACACACCGGAGAGTTTACTGGTGGCCAAGGTTGGTTGGTTGGATGATTGATTGATAATTAATGGGAAATTAATAATTTCTAATTTATTTATATATTGCCATCTACGTTACACTCAGGATTATTGGATAATTTTGAACTTTCTCTTCAGGAAACAAAGGACACCCTGGACAAGGAGGCCCTGTACAGGTGCATGATGTCATGCTATGATGCATGCAGGGTACAAGGCTTTTTTCTTTAAAAATGTTTATTTATTTTGTTGTAATCTGGTGTTCCCTTTATAATATCCAGCCTGAAAGGTCAAAGGCCAAAACCTTGAAGGCAGTGAATAAGACCGATCCAGGTCATGCTCCTGCTGCACCTGCTCCTCCACTCGTACCCATTCCAAAGGAACCTCCAAAGGTTTTAGCTATCTTGCTGGATTTTTAATTAGATTGTTAAGCAATGAGTCTTTTAAGAAGTTATTATCATATTCATTATTGTTATTGTTGTTATTATTATTATTATTATTATTATTATTATCATCATCATCATCATCATCATCATCATCATTATCATCATCATCATTATTGCATTCCAGAAATTGGATCCAGAGATGAAAGAGCTACTGGATGAGACTGGTTTTGTTTACTACCTCATCATTGCTAGACTCTTTGATCTTGACCCCAAGCTGAGCAAAAAAGAACGTCAGTGATGATGATGATTGCTTTTTGGATAGATTTTATTTGAATTTAAATGATTTTATGGAATGATTTATAAGTTCATATTTCATCTACAGCACCTCGATGTGTGATTGTGCAGTTAATGTTCTGATAAATGATTTTCTTGTTCATGACTGCAATAACTGGTCATTTAAACGATTTACTAGAAATAATGATTTTATAATTTGTCTTGTCTTAAGCATTATTCTGTAAATGTAAAACAGAGCTGAACATGCCACCTACTCAGTTGGAGGCCTTCAATTACTACAAGAAGAACACCATGTCCATTGAAGTCATCAAGGATGACTGCCTTCAGAAGATCAATTTTAGAGTCAAGAACAAGGTTTTTACTCATTCTGCTGCAACATCATCACAACAGCATCTTTAATGTGTCTGATTTGTTTGTAATAAAAACCTTATTATTACAAAATAGTCTGCTTGTGTGTAGAACAACTCACAAATCATTATTTTACCAAGCAGCAGACTAAGTGGCTCTGAAATTGAATCATTAATTACAGCTTAATTACGAGTAGATCATCTTTTCTTTAACTCAGATCATCTGCTGATGATTTAAATAATGTATTTAAACCACTTCACCTCCATTGTCTGCCATCATCAATGCAAAATTAATGTCATGTTGCAGCAGCTTAATTGATTACCAGTTAATTGATTATCAGTTTAAATGATTACCAGCTTCATTGATTACCAGCTAAATTGATTATAAGTTTAAATGATTACCAGCTTAAATGATTACCAGTTAATTGATTACCAGTTTAAATGATTCTCCTTCGAAGAACGTCCTAAGGGAGGAGGTGAAGGAGAAGATGATCTGGAATGTCGACAGGTCGTCGCCTAGCAACAAGATCAGGGACATGATGAAGTGGTCCAAGGACATCCTCAAGGATATTTATTATCAGCGAAGAATCCTCTCCAATCCTTTTGCCACTTTTTTCACCAAGCAATGGCAGGCCTTTTAAAAATTAATTTCAATAAATGATTACCAATCCGTCGAGCTCGTCGGTGGGAGCGGCGATCCGATAACGTGTTTTTATATTTATGCCGTCGTTGTAACCATGGTGACAAAACATTAATTAATTTGTGTAATTAAGTTTATATTGATTTAGTTTATGTTGTATTTAGAATCTTTCTAAGGTATCACTGTGGCAGATAATTAAGGCTATGGCATCCCACACCACATCCTTAGAAATACTCTGCTCGATCGTTCAATTCTATTCATTGAATAGTCGCTCAATTTGCTCAATAAACTTACTAGTTAACTCACCAGTTTGTGGACACCCAGTTTATTTCACCATGTTTGGAAATTTGTTGCATGAAAACTCGGTCATAAAACAGATAAACATCATCTGAATCTGATAAGTCAAGTTATGAGAATTAACAGTAACTACTGGAATTTTAATGAAGGGTGCTATGGAATCAGATCGTGATCATGTTGAGTGTCGCCATCAACGTGCTCATGTTGGTCACTTGGAATGCTCATTCGTCCCTTGAAGATGTCCACGTCCCAAAGAATTCTACTTCTGTTCCAAAATCTCTCTATGAGTTTGTTTTTAATTCATTGTGCTAATTAGTACTGATTAGTATTAAATTCATAGGTATGTATTATTTATTATTAATTATTTATTTATTAATATTATTATTAATATACTGATTCCATGATAAGGTCTTTTGATATCCAGCTTGTAAAAGAAAGTGTTGAATGTGCACAAGATAATTATCCCACGTGATGTCTCACTTTATTGGAGCTTATGACATACATATACAATTACATAATGTACTTGTAATTCCTTCAAGTCCATTGCCAAAGATCAACTTGGAACAATATGATGTCATTGTCCTTGTCCTTGGTATATTACACAATGTTTTCTGTGGCATTGTCCTCATCACCTACTTCCTCTCAAATCATCCAACACTTCCAAAGATTTCTGTCGTTGGAGAAAAAATCAGGTGACTAATAGTAGTAATAATAATAATAACAATTACGAAGCAATTATTGTTAATAACTATTATTGAACTTGATATCAAGAAATTCAAGAGATTAATTGTTATTAACTTCTGGATTAACATCACATATTAGCCTATGCGAGTTCGACAATTATTGATCACTTTCACACAGGCAAATCTGTTCGAGGAGCAAAAGCGAAGACGAGGAGGAAGAAAAAACTCACCAATCAAAACTGGAGGTTCACTTCTTCAGCTTCACAACGTTCTATTATTTGGTGAGTTTTAATTTTGAATTTAATAACTGTGCTTGTTGATAACCGTGGTTGTTGATAACCGTGGCTGTTGATAACTGATATTGCTTTCAACAGTGCCCAATGCATCCATGCACCACGAACATGTTCGTGCAATGATGGCTTAAAGACATCACTTCAGCAATGATTTTGTTTTTAGCTTTTCCTCGGCCTGTCTGTGCTCGGCACCATCTTCAAGGGGTATTTCTTTGCCTTCCACCTGCTGAACATTGTCAACAACAACCAGCTACTCAAGGGAGTCATCCAAGCTGTCACACAGAATGGTGATGTCGTTACATGATTACAATATAGCAGAGGACAGTTTCTTTATTGTTAATAAATGCCAGATGAGTTTGAAGTCCTAGAGAATTTGATGTGGAATTATGCATTTACAATAAATGAGTGTTTTAATATTGCTATTGCTATTCGTCAAATAACTTTTGGTGATATTTAAGTGCAATTGTTAACTTATTACAACTGCAGTGTTATTGCGAATTGTTTTAAGGAAAGTCGTTGCTATGGGTGGCAGTGCTTGGATTTGTGGTTTTCTACCTGTATGGACTCATCAGTTTTGCTCTGCTAAGGAGCTCTTTTGATCCCGATAACGATCTCTATTGCGCCACTCTTTGGCAGTGTACCGTCACCGTCATCAGATATGGACTTGTTGGACAGATATTTGATGTAAGAAATATTTTAACACTTCATTGCATTGTTTATCATTCTATACTAATGTCATTGTGATTAAATTCATTCTCATTATATGTACCTTATTTTCAGTACAAATTATTTAAAGTCAATTTATTGCTCACATCACGAACTTTCTTTTCCACAGAAACTGAACAACCATCCTGCTGAAAACACGTTCTCAAAGTTTGGGATACTCGTCGTTTTCCATCTCTCGTTCTTCATTTTCATCACCACCATCGGACTCAACATCATTTTCGGCATCATCGTCGACACCTTCTCCGAGCTCAGGGATCTCAAGGTGATGCTCGTGTGAATGAAACGATGGATCGAGAAGTTTGATTTTAATTACGTCGTTTTCAGTGGACGGCCGAAAGGGACATGAGAGACACTTGTTTTATTTGCAGCAGAGGAAGTTACGACTTCGAGCATCACGGCATGGTTGGCTTTCTGTTAGCTCTGATGTCGGTCGAGTGTTAGATTTTAGTCGCCTCGTAACGATTGCAACTCGTCGAATGGTCGTTAATTAGTTTCGTTAAAGTTTAACTCGGCTGCACGGACGAGTCATTTTCACTTCTTGTGCATCGAGCTCGCTAAAGAATTGAGATTTACGTTGTGTGCATTTTGAATGCTCGACACTTTTCAAGGGTTTCGACCATCACATTAATTACGAGCACGACATCTGGGCTTACATATTCTTCTTCATCCACCTCCACGACACCAAGCAATGTGATTACACCTCCCTTGAACTCTACATATTCAGACTGGTGATCTTTTTGATACATTTACGATTTATTTATAAAATATCAATTTATCTCTAAATCACAGATTATTATTACGAGCATTTTTAGGCAGCATTTTTTTTATGAATGACTTAAACCACAATATTTGATTGCCAGCTCACCCAGGAGAAGTTTGACTTCTTCCCACTGAACAGAGCTCTCTCGCTCAGCGTCATGGACGAGGGTTCGACTGACTCGAAGATCGACGATCTTCTGCATTACGTCATCTCCATGGTGGACAGACAGAGAGAAGAGGCAAGATTTAACAATGCTACCAAATTTTAATGTAATAAATATTCTTGACTTGAAAAATGCCTTTGACTGCATAACGTGAGGTTGTGTTGTTTCACAACTGTTTGATAGGAACTGCTTATGAGGTGAGGATGAATATCTCACTTATTGCGAGTGGGATGAGTTCAAGGCATTACTTCGAATTTGGTTTTAATGCCTTAAATTGCCTTCTTATTTGGTTGTAATGATTGTAATAATTAAAATCGAATATTATATAGGATCAGAAGTCTTTGAACTACGTGGTGCTTCAATGCTTTATTAAGAGTGAAATAAGATGAATAACTTAAATATTTTGATCAACAGGATGCTAAAACAAAGAGAGAGGAAGAGAGGCAGAAGCAACTGAGATGGAGAGAAGAGAACAGAAGTGCCCTTCTCCAGATTGGGAGGAGTCAAAGTGACCCTGGAGATGAGGATCAGGGATCTTCTGGTGACAAGCAGCAATCAAGAAAACTCAAACGCACTAAGATGCACCATTCGCATGATTTCACCCTGTTTCAAGATAAATCGAGGGACAGTGCTGACAAATTTCAGGATGATTTTGATGAAGCGCCTGCCAGGGAAGATTCCCAATTTGGATCTCCTTATGGGTATTTAAAGTCCTGTTGAGTCTGATTTATAAATTTGTTTGCTTTCCATGTCTTGCAAAATTGATTGAGAAATTGGTCTTTAGTTTGATCCATTTACTGCAGATCAGACATCAAATCTCCGCAAGACAAATGGCAAGTTGAACCTCCGGATTACGATGGCGAAGGAAACTATCCTGCGGTGACCACTCTGGACTCAAGATCTTCCTCCATAATTGCCCCAGTTGACTTTCAAGAAGACTATGATGGCAGAGAACTACTTCACTTTAAACTGGAAAAGGCTGCTTCAAGAAGGTCTGATGTCAGCAGTCGTCATAGCGATCTTGACAGGATGTCTTCAATTGAAGAAGACCAAGGTCCCTTACTCCAGTCACCCAGGGGGAGCAGTAGAAGTGGCAGCATTCACAGGGCCACTCCAACTATTGATAATAATGGAGAGACTCTGTTGGCAGATCCATTTCAAGTTAGGCGCGTCAGTAGCGGGAGGCTTTCTGACCAACTCTCACATTTTTCATCAACAGATGTCTAACATTTACTCATTTCTAAATCGACTCTTGATTTGCTCGTTAATGCACTTTTCAATTGTGTTTTTGATGTTCTGTGTCTTGATAGATTTTTCGATGTTTTGGCACAATTATACATTTGCTATAATAAAACCATCTGCTAGCAATTAAGATTACAAGATTTTCACAAAGGAACATCCCTTGATTGTAAACCCGAAGTTGTGCGAGGCGGATGATAAACTCCAACCATGAATAGGCTTTTTGGCGGCAGCCGGTTTTGTGATATTCACCTTACTAACGACAAATTTCGCAATAAATTGTATCATCGTGTTTAGGAATTTGCCATCGATTTTAATTACATGATTGGTGGAATAAGTTGGCATTTCGTCAGTTTTTGTACAACTTATTTCTCATCATAGTTCACCAATTTCTCGAATTCTGATTATTACAGCGTTCATAAAGAAATGCGAAATAAATCACATCACGGTCTTCAGAGCTTTAAGCAAGGTCGTCATTTCAGCTTTTTCCGAGGGAGCGGACCCTCGCTCAACCTGATGAGATTAACTTTTTTTATGACATCTCACCATAAGTCGGAGGAGAAGCAGCAGGAGTCAGGGGACCCCCAATGACGTCCCTTAATTATGGTTTCGATGGACATCGCGACAATCCACTTAACCTCGATCTCAATTGATGTTCATTCCTTTGCTATAAAAGCCATCGGTTATAAATTAAGACTTTCAAAAGGATTAATTTTCGGACCGGCTCGCATGCATGTAGCGTTAGAGCTTTGCGTAAGAGTTTTAGCTGAGTTTCAGCTGCGCCTCAGCTGCTTGTCAGTTAGATTGTGTCGATAGTGAAAGCTGCAAAAGGTTTTGGAATAACCCAAAGAGGTCAGTAATTTTCCGTAGTTTAGGAGAGAAGTTGAGATCTTGGTTTAACAATTATTTAACTTGGTTCAATCGAACAGGTTAGCGTTGAAGATTTTATGTAATGAAATTAAAGATAAAGCCGATAAGAGATATGAGTTTTCACGAAATGGTTAGTACTTACGTGACATCGAAAAGCCTCGAAAATACAATGGATTGATGAGGGTTTGTTATATCGTAGATTCTAACATCAGCTGGCGAAGAATGGTAAATGTACTTCAAATTTATACCAGAAAACAGACTAAAATGACAAATTATTTCAAAGGCGTTTAGAGGACGAACTTCATGAAAGAGAAATATCGCTTGAGATTAACAGGTAATCTGCTTGAAACAAACAAGCTATTTATTTAATTTTATAATGATTTGCACTTATAAGGAACGCAGCTTCTAGGAGTAGAGACAAGAAGAAAAGGTTCGTGGAAAAAATGAAATCAAAAGCCAAGGATTTGATTGAGAATAACGAAAAGATACGAGTAAGTTACTGTTGCCATTTTGAGTTAAAATCAGTATTCAATGAATCAACATTTTTCAGGCAGAATTGCAACAAGTGCAAAGTGAAATCTTACAGCAAAAGAAAATCTTATATCAGCATCGCATTTGTTGCCATGTGGAAACCAGCCATTCGAAATTTTGATCATAATTTTATTCCAAGCATGATTCATTTCAGGCAATCCAAAGGTGTACTTTTCCAAGTCTTTGTTACTAATGCTTTTAATAATGCACTGCCTCAAGCATCTTTATGATAGATGATTATTAAAATAACCAAATGCTATGCTTTTGAGCAAGTCTATCTAAGCAACTTTAAATTAATCACTTCAGTTGAAAATTTGATGATCACAGTCATCCCACTGAACCAACTATCTGGATTTTAGAGCCAAATATTTTGCAATTTCTTTTCACTCTTCCTTATATATAATCTTCTCCATAATTTTTATTCATAAAAATAATTTTGAGGTGTTTAGAGTTTAACAATCAAATGTGCAAGCCATCTCAGTCATTCTCAGATGATGAGCAAAGAGATAAAAATTTTGCCAGTTTAAAAAGTTCACTATACTGGAAAACCTGTAATCTAGAACCAGACAATATTTAATATTTGAGTGAGAAATATTAATGCATTTAAATTTGTCGGAAGTTTCTAAACAATCAACATTTTCTATGAAATCCTGTGGATGCAACATTCTCCTGTCCAATGCTTCTGGATAAGACATGGGAATGAGGGATTACAATTACATATTTAGAGCATCAATACAAAATCACTTTTAGTGCAGTCACAAATTTTTAATTTCTTCCACCAAGACCTATTTATCACATTTCGAACTTATTGTCACACTAAACCAACCTTGGTGCCTACCAAAAAATTAGCAAATAGATTTGTATGTCATGCAAAAAACTATTGATTTTTCACCAAAATAATAAAATTAGGCAAAAATAGAAATCCCATTTAGCGTTGAGGATTTAGTTGATCCTTGATTACAGCACGACATATCGGACAAACTGCCTTGCTCTGTCAAAACGGTTTGAAATTCAGTTACAAAAATTGACAAATAAACTTTCAGCTGTGAATGGAACTCCATGTAATAATAAAACTCACTTTAAAAATAAATGAAGAAAAGAGAAGTCAGAAGAAAGAACAACAAGAAATTACTTTGATCCATTCATCAATGCAGTCTTTGTGGAACCTGTGAAGGCAGGGCAGTGTCCGCAATGTTTCCTTTTCAACATATTCAGAGAAGCAGATCGGACAACTACTTTCCAGGCAGCTTGTAGGTCCTTGAGAATGAACCTGTGCATTTTTCCTAAATGTCAATGTCGGAAGGGCATCAATTTCACTAGAACTAAGACCCTGTGGACGAGAGCCACCTGTGGCTTCCTCCAGTTCTAACAACTCCTGCTTGAAAAAATCATGTATTAAATTGCATTTGTATAATTTGAACAATTATAATCAAAGCCACACCTCATAATTAAGACTGTCATCTCCAAAACTGAAAAAGGATGAAAGCATAAGCCTAGAAAGATTGGAACCCAATCCTAGAAAGCAAAAACTAATTTAATTCATGTCATATTGCATGTCGGCGTGCAGGTCGGCCGAATGGGTTGCGTTCCTGCATGCGGTCGTAGCAACAGTCGTAATGTGTCGTGTTCGCAACCCTCGGGTAGGGGCGCTATATAAAAGGTAGATCGATTAAAAAGTGCCTTCACATCCCATTCGGATACAAAAGGCACTCAAAATATCGGCTAAATACACGATACACATATAAATATACAAAACATACACAAATTATTCCACAACAAGTTGAATTGGAGATTTGAACACAATTTGATAACACAAGTTGATAATTATACTTAAGTCAAATATCTGTCAAAGTCACATGTGTGTATTAAAGCATTAATGTGCAAAACAGTGTATGAATTAACAGTCTCCACAGGCAATGCATCCCAAGGTCTGACAATTCTATTACAAAAATAAAATTTGTCTGTCTAGAATTTACTACATCGAAGCTTAAAGTTGTGCCCTCTTGTGCTCGGATAGTCCTGGGAAAGTAGGGACTATTTCAAAGAAGAGTTTGTAAGTCCATTTAATATTTACTAGCAGAGACTTAAATCAGCCAAGTGTTTTTCCAAGGTTTGAGGATTGAGAAGCTTTAGTCTTCCGATATGTGGACGTGCTGCCAAGGATGGAATTGATTTTGTGAATCATTCTTGGATGCTTTCAATTTGACTGATTAGATATTTGTGGTGTGGATTCCAGGTTGGTGATGAATATTTGAGAATTGGCCTGATGTATGTGCAGAATGCAAGCTTTAAAATACCCTCGTCTTTAGAAGAAAAAGATGTTGTTGCAGCTTTACTTTGTTTAACAATTTAAAGCTATATTTCCATAAGTTAAAATACTTTCAATAATCCGTCACACAAATGGAAGCAACTTTCTTAAGCTATTGATTTAATTGTTAGTAAATTTAATTAAAAAATATCTAATTACACAACAATATAATACTTACATAGTATTTTGAAAACACATTTTCAAATAACTTTCAAATCTGCTTAACCATGGAAGCATTTTGAAATTTGAAGCTTGATAAATAAATTGTTAAAAGCCAGATTTCTAAATAAAATGACATCAGAAAGTTAAAAGAATAACCAAAAGATAAATCGGGCCGTCCGGGGTCGGCCGTTCCCGTGCCATGTCCTCTGCGGTCATCAAGTGTCGAGAGAAGATTGTTCATTCCAACGTAAGATCCTTCACTCTGGAATTAACGTGAAAAAAATATTTTCAGCTGAAATAAATTATCAACATCAAAATAAAGGAATGTAAGTTAACTTAACCTGTGATGTTTTGTGATGATTAATCAAAAAGATAAGATTGAAACAAACATTGTAAATATCAGTAAATATCATAACAGGCTTGGAGAATAATTATATAAAGTAAGTGTTAAACAATAACAAATAATGAAAGCACACATGAACGATGAAATCAAGCATAACAACCTCCAAGCATAATGCTACACAGATACTGCTAGTAATTTAAATTTGACAAAAGAAACTTAAGAATATAACCTCATTGTAGAATATAAACAAACCATTAATAAACAACATAAAAATAAATAATTCAGAGTACAAGCATGCATTTTAGCCCAAATACCAGAGGTCCTTCCATCAGAGAAGTAATAAAAAGTAACACAGCTTCAACATAAATAACTCCTTAGGTTGGCAGCTAGAATACTACTTTTATTATGAACAAAGCAATGGCACGAGGATGGCTAAACTGTTATTTCCTCACAAAAAACAAATTGAGCAATAAATAAAACAAAAAACATCTAGAAGATAAATATATTTGAGACTGAATTGGTGTGTTTTGCACAATTATTTTGCAGTGCTACCTTAGTCGTCACTCGTCAAATCAGGGAGCCATTTTATCAATTGAGGATACATAATGATTGTAATTGGCTCAATTTGTATGTGAACCAGTTTGTATGTATATTTGAATGAGGCCAGAGAATCCAGTCAACAAGAGCATTAATGTCATGCAAATGAGATCATGTACTTTAATTAAACCAGTAATTAAACCATAAAGTAACTAATATCAATGTATTAATTAATTGTTGTTATCACATGAAGTTCATTCATCAACTTTGAGAGAAGAACTTAGAAGCAACCAAAGGCTCTGCACTAAATAATAACTATTTTAATCTTTTACATTCATGTATTTATATTTTATATTTAAAAGAAAATGCTCTTCACTTGTCTCCTCCTTATCCAGGAAGGAATGAAATATCTCCTTTGAAAACGTTGATCATGTGGATTCTGAATTTGATAGCAACTTATTTATTAACTAATCAAATTAAAGTATCTTTGAAAACTATTTAGAAGGAAAGTAACCAAGATTTTCTTAGGAAATAGCAGATTACAGAACAAAAGTAATGAAATATTATTAAAACTATTAATGATTAATTAAAGTAAGAAATTAAATTTTAATACCGCTCGTCCATGATCATGCCTGGAATGTGCCCTTTGATCTTCATCATTCTGAGGAACATATAATACCAGTTGGCAATTCCATGAATTTAAGCATCTAAGGAACAAATATCACTAACTTGCAATTGCTGGGCCAACAAGTAATCAGACTGTAATGCAACAATAAAATTCATTGTAAATAAATAAATTAATTATTTAAATAACCTCGGATCAACATAAAAAAAGACTGAACCAAGCATACAAATTAATGCTGAAATGTTCAATTGGAATTGCAAATGAAATTAAGAGTCACATTCCAAGAAGTGTGCAACAATAAAGTAATAACCATCTGTAAAAATACAGCAGTTAGAACTAGCTGGACTTAAGTGGCTTGTAGTAAAATACTTTACAGAATGTTTATAAATCAACATAGTCGCTAATATTGATAACAATCAATGACCAATGTACTAGAACGGCCAAGTGAGGTCGTTGAAATCAAGAAAATGATAAGTTTTCTCTCCAAATAGATGCTATTTCAAAATAATCACTGTAGATAACGATTTAACGATATGAAATTAGTTACAACCTGTCTAGCCCTTTGATGGAATGAAGGTGGATTTATCCGCTCACAATCGCCGTTGTATTCATTCTAAACGTTAAAAATTATTCACTTTGCATCACCATCAAGACATATTTGAAACAAGCAATGGAACTGTTATAACTTGTAATTGTTGTGCCAGAATGAAATCGGTCGCTTCTACTTCTTCATTTTCTTGGAGTCGACGAGCCAATTCTAAATCCGATTCCGTATTATTCATATCAACTTATCTTTAACTAATTTAAGCTTTAGTTCCACTATGAAACAAAACGAAAGAGTGAGGCGGACAAAAGTGGTTATCCCTACTAATGATCAAAAAGTTAATACATAAGCACATATGACTAGTCTAGGGTTATAATTAAGAACTGTTTAATTATAAAAATAAATTTATCATCTAAAATTAGTGTCGAATTCAGCATATCAATTTAAAAAAAAACAACAAAATTGTCGCTCTTATTTTTTATTTACTATAATAAAATTAATTCAATTAAATTCAAATATCTTAATTTATGAGGTCAGAACAATGTCTGGATTTACAATCAGACCCTTGTCCACAATGAAGCTGGTGACATTTAGCGAATAAGCCCTTTGATAACGCCTTTATTAAAATATGCTTAAAATAATTAAATAAGAAAATAAAAATTAAAATTAAGAGTGGACATTTCTATGGCCCTTTTAACCACTAAATAATTAAGTTGTACTTCAGTTAGGATTCACTTCGTTTTACTAGAATAACACACAGAACTGCCATTTCCCAGACACAATATCCGCACAAAACTAAAGATATTCAGACATTTACATTTATGCTTATATTGCTTAATAAGATAAATTAATGAAGTCCACTAAGTTGCACTTGTGATCAAGACAATCGAGGAAAAGAAAATTGATCATTAGCTCAATGAATACTAATTTGCCTAGCATCTTTAAATGCTGCATTCCACACTAAATATCTAAAATACTTTCTCCCTACAGAATTAACATTCACTCATACATTTGCAACATTGCCCAGAAATACTTAGAAGCTTTTTTCAATTTTATTTTTAAAAAAAAGTTTCCAAAAGTACACAAAGTTTACAGGTAAGAAATAAGGCGAAGTGGAGTCTTGGTCCATAACAACATATAAACAAAATGAACTGAACCAATCAGTTCACATTCACTGGCCAACAATTTCAACAGTGCAGCATGACTAAATTACATCAACAATACTTGCATTTAAATGTTTCAATAAAAATATGCTTTGACGAGAAATCAAGTTGACAGAAAAATTATGTTGTTTATGGTCACAACGACAAAACAAATTATGGACCAGGCAAAGACAATACCTGCCCAAGCTTTATGCTTGAATGGAGATTCATATGGAGAACTTTCATCCAAATGCAAATTGCTCAACTTAGCTCGGGCCAGAAGGACCAAGGAGGCTGGCACAATGTATTGGATGAAAGCTCCTGCATATGATCCAGTGAGACCAACCAAAAACTGAATGTCACTGGTGCACAAAGCGATGATGGCTGGAATTATGAGGACAACAGTAGGAAACAACAATTTCTCAATCAGTTTTTGTTTCAAGCTTAGCCTAATGCCTTTCTTGTTGAGGTTAAACATATGGAGTAGGTTGTTGCGGAGCGTGATGCCGATGATGGGAAAGCTAGTGCTGATTGTAAAAACTGGAAAAAGAGCAAGGAAGTACTGGAGGATGGGGTAGGTGATGATGATGTCCGATTCAGTTGCAAAAGGACATTTTTGAGGTTGAAAGTTGAGCGTGTAGAGATCGAAAATATGAGAGAAACAAAAAATTCCAGTAAAGGAGAGGACACAGTAAAACATGAAGATCACAAGGTAATTTGAAGCAAAAAGTTTGTGTATGGAGTTCTTCTTACTAATAGGAGTGACCATCTGAGGCAACGAGTGATGACACATGAATGAGTAGACACAGATGCCAAACAAGTTGGGGATGTTCATAGGACTTGCTGGAGGTGGATTTCCATTTCCCTCCTTCTTTGCGAGTCTCTCAATTGAAAGCACCAGCATGGAGAAGAAGGCTGACAAAAGAATATCATCATCATGAAAATTGGATAGTAATAAATACTAAAAACAGGACAAATAATTAATTATCTAATATCATTTTCAACTATTTATAGCAATAAATAAGTAAATAATAATAAATAGTATCAAATCAAAAACCAGCTTGCCTATCCATCGCAGAAGCGAAGTAAATATCTGAAGATGTCTCGTCTTTTGCAAGTTGAAGTAGACAAAAGGTCCGAGAAGTAAAATGAAGCAAGTCTAAGTGCGGTCAAAGTTGAAGCTTGATGATCGGAAGATTAAAGAATGCAGTCCTAGCGACTCACCACGTAGAGCCTGTACGCATCGTCCCTGGTGAGGGGAATGTCCTTCCAACATGGATCCTGTGGAAGAAGGGGAGGACACAAGTTGCTCTCATTTGAAGATATATTGCTCACCGAGATATTTGGGAAATAGGTGCTAGAAGAAATTAATATTATTCAAAGGAGTTTATAATAATAATAATAATAATAGTTAATTTATAATGCGCCATTTGCATAGCGTCAGAGGCGTTTATCATTTGAGCGAGTGGAATTCAAGTTCGATCGATAAAACAAATTAATGAATATTTGATTCATTACTTCAGAATCTGACTCAACAACACATTTGTATTTAGTGAAGTGATATTGATATAAACAATAATAATTAAAGCAATTATTCACTTAATGCTATTTAATAATCACTTATATTTGCAAAATTCAATATTTTTATGATAAACAAACACAGCTGACACCACACTCATAAGACCATAAGATGATGATTAATAAATAATATTGGTGCTATTAAAAATAAAAATTATCGAATTATGATTATTAATTAGGTAGGCCAAAATCAACTGGAAGTTCAATAAGAATAAGTGAACAATAATTACCAGGTAACATCTCTCAAGGTAACAGGGACTGCAACTGTGTATATTGCAAGATCTCCAAATAAGTAAATTGCAATGCAAATATAAAAAAGGTGGTATCCAACTGAAAATGAACAAATTACTGACTTGGTTTTCTCAAAAATCAAATCATATTTTTTTGAACGTTATAATAATAATAATAATAATAATAATAATAATAGCAGCAGCAACAACAACAAAATTATTAATAATAATGATGTTAGTATTAGATAACTTGCTGTTGAGATTATTTAAATGTAATTGAGACATTAAAATATTCACCTTTGCTGAAGAATAATTTTGCCAAATTTCCCTATAATGACGTACAATGTAAAAATATAGATAATTTGTCGAGTTCATTAAAAATTAAAAGTGACAAATACCAAACCATTTCGACAACTTCCTGAATATCAAAGAGTTCCTGATGCGGACCTGTTCAAAGTGTAACGGCCATCAACTTCGAGCCAATTTAACCAAATAAATCTTCATTTGCATGTAAATTCACTTTTCAGTTATTAAAGACAGAAATTGTCCTAATACAAGATGTTTCTAGTCTCACATAGACCACTTTTCCACATACTTTTCAACAAAGCAGTTGTTTCATCGCACTGTTCTTGGATTTGGACATGATTACCTTAAAAGAAACAAAACATTTTATGCAATAGGCATCAGTATGTATGCATTCATTAAAGTTGAAGGTAAACATAGAAAAGTGTCTTACCACTCGGAGCTGAATATGGTTGCAAAGCATCAATAACTTCTGCCACTGGTTCCTCAAAAATCAAGTGGAATTATGTTTTTAATTTTTGTTGTTAAATGTGCACCAAAAATATAAATACTTCATTTTTCTTCAATGTTTCAATCCTCAGTAATGCATTAGCGAGTGACATAGTTTCAATAAGAAATGTAGCTGTAATGTAACTGTAATAAAACATAAAATAATCTAGGCGGTTACTCAGTCATTCATTTAATGGTATTAAAGTATTAAAATGTTTGAAAAATTATGTCAAAAAATGTAAAAAAAAATCCGAACAGACCTAAGAAAAGCAACCACAACCATAACTGCTGTACTGATAGCCCAACCGGCATTTGAAAACGCTTTAGGTAGTGCTAAAGCTCCAGTTCCAACCACCAGATTAAAGATAAAGACCATACCAATCTGAAATACGATTTCATTCAAATAAAAAGTCATTGACCTTACTATTATTGATTCAATTTGATTTACAGTAACATTAAAATTTACATTAAAGTTCATTTCAGAAATCGGTGATAGCTGGCTTTTTAACTTACCAGAGGTGAATACTGCACATGGTTTCGCTTAACTTCAACTTTGGGATCCATCAAAAGTAGCTGTTGCAAAAATATCGAAAAATAGATTTAATCCGATTAAGTGTCAATGAAAGATGCGTCTGCGGCGGCTTTTATCATTCAATGCTCAGCCCCCTGAAGAGTCAGCTGCCTTATAAGTAAACAAGATTATCCAACCCACATGACCACCAATGATTAAAAATTATATCGATTCAATTAAACAATTTTCTGACTTTTGGATGATGAAACGATAACTTCATTCTATGTAGTACTGCAGATGCCATCACATGATTTTTTCCATTAACGAATTAGATTAAATTTGGAACGACACGTCAGATATGCTTTAATTAATGGCTGGGAACATAAGAAGTATCTGATTGATCGTTTCTAAATTTCCTTAATAAGATTTTTCAAGAGATAATTGATTGGAACAAATTCAACATCGTTTATCCCACCATCTACACTTACTTCACAGAATCTTAGTTACTTAGTTATTGATGTTACAACCCATTTCTCACTGAGTTTTACCTTGTAGGATCGCACATCCATCATAATCACGTGCTGATCCTAGCCCTATCAGCGATGACTTACCAGGCGCGCATCCTTTGTTTGTGGACATCCTCCTTTGTCCTGACTGGCTATTTAAGAAGCTAC
>MPNW01000119.1:280136-305540 GCA_011800805.1 Hirudo medicinalis
CCTACTCTTCCCGCTACGTCGCTACGCTGCTACTCCAGCAGTTATGTTGTCAGTCGAAGCATTGTTGCCGTTGTTGTAAATAAACTTTGTAGCGTCTTCGTCGTCAATGCCGCTGTCGCTACAACCTGCCATATGGTATGCCATATGATTCGTATCAATTTACTTAAAGCAAGTCAACCAAATATCCGTTTTTCAGTATTAACTAACATTAGTTAAGTTATCTATTGGTGCAATATGCATTTTCATTAAAATCTGTTGCATTCGAAATACTTTTTCCTAAGCATAATTGATGACTTAATGTAATGCAAGAATGCGTTTTGTCTTCCAGTCTTAATCATTGTGAGTGCTACTAACTTGTTACTAACGCTAATGTGCTAACAAATAACAAAACTTAAGTGTCATTAATCAAGCCGCTCATGTTATAATAAATATGTTTTTGTATCTTTTAGTTTCTTAAGACTCCGCCTTGGAGCTCCGACAGGGATCCTCAGAGGAGTTTCCCCCGTCTTCAAACGTTTCGGCCCTATGGATCTCCTTACGTTTTCGGGGGGCGGGCCGCATCCGGTGATCAGCCGGCTGTCCCTGTCGGTATTAACCTTTCGGACCCAGCGCTATTTTCGGCTATGCGAGGCTCTCCCTGGCCTTCTTATGCCGATCATTATTGCCTGGACTGGAGCGACTATGAAAGCTCTCATTGGCTTTTTTTATGTCGCTTACTGCACCGCATGGGAAGCCGACAACCTTTGACTCTGAGAGGCTCTCTTTGGCCTTCTTGTGTCTATCGCGACCGCTGTAGGCAACTGCAGCGGCCATGAAAGCTCTCGGTGGCTTCTTCACGCCATGTACTTAATATTTGCAAACTAGGGCCTAAATTTTCTTTGTAGTGGCAGCCGGGAGATATAAATTTTTTTATGGACTCGGCCACGGGCTTTTATTCGACTTCATTTGGAGTAGTCGATATTATATTTATATTTGTATCTAAATCTAATACCTTTTCTTCTTTCACATGTAAGTGTAATCATTAAGTATTCACATAATATTTGAATATTAAACTTTAATGGCTTTATTTCCTTGATTCATCATCGAGTACAAGCATATAAAATGCTAATAATCTAGTTCGAGTGTCCTGTACTGTGCATAGCACTGCTTTAATTAATACTTTGAATTACTGATTTGCTCTTGGCTAACGAATCGCGATGATATATCTTAATGTTATTTGACATTTAATAAGAATTGAGCAAAGAAACTGATTAATTATAAGCACATTAAGCAATATATTTGTGTAGGATCGCTCATAAGAATGCCTTTAGAGAATTTGTGAATAAAGCTTTGATCTTTAAGAACGATTAAATTAATTATTTTAATAATTTAAAAATAAAAATAATTCATTTGGTTATAAATCAAGAAAATGAAGCTTAAACTTTGTATTGATTTGATCACATTCAGATGATTTGTAAACATTATGTGGTCATTGAACGGGCGATTCACTTTTGTTGCATATATACCTGGATCATAATTTGATTAGGGCGAAATGTCAAACAAGTTATCTGCAACAAGTAGTTCGAAAGTGCGTTATTGCCAAAATTGTTTAAAATCGTCACTCAAAGCATTGAGTGATCGGGCAGTATTCACGTCACCACATGAATTCTTCCTCCATTTGAGAGAGTATCATTGTACGAAAGAGGGTGGGTCATTTGTTTGTCTTTACGGACCGAATAGTGTCTGTCCGTCTCTACCCTTAGATGGTGTCAGTGAACTTGACTATCAAGAACATGTTTGGAAAGATCACTTGTTAACGGATAGATCTGAAAGATCTTTTATGCTTTCTCAGACTTTATGTCCAAACCAAAGTAAGTTGAACTGGAGAGGAATATTGCTACATTCTGAATTTGCACTAAGGTTGTACATTGCAAAATTTAATTCTTCATAACATATGTTTAGAACGTAATTTAACTAGTTCTACTAAATCCAATTGGTGCTAAGGACAATAAAGTCATTAAACAGTATGAATAATGAGTTTTTGTGACATTTGCTAATCAGACACATCCAGCAATCCATCAGTGGTTCAAGATCAGCATAAATGGACCATTTACATGTCACAAATTAATCTGCCAGCTCTCCTTAATGATCCCCGTCTCAACAAAAGGGAAACGGATTTCTTTGCAAAAACTTGGGGCGAAAGTTTTGAGAAGTCCATCATTCATCCATCACAATACATTCCTTCCATCACTCACGATCACTTCCAACAGTTTCTCTTGAAAACGAGTTCTGTGAGTGACTTTGCTTGCACGTTTCATGTTCTTTTCTCATTGAATCCCTTCATCACCAGAGAAGGAGACACTCGGCCAAACTCACAGAAACTGTTGAAACGAGAAAACACAACGAAGGATCATTGGGAGTTACATCAAAAATGGAAGATTTTGATGCTATTCCAAAGGTTGGCACATTGTTATATAAAGATATATTTTTACATATTTATTATAAACTTGTTTTTAAATTTGTTTTCTTTTAAATATTATGTTTACCCATCATTGAAAATCATATCATTTTGTAGTTGCCTTGTTCAATAAGCTCTGGAGTGGTCATTAAAATATTTTATTTTTTGTGCAGATTTTCTTTGGTTCCAACTTCAGCCTTCTGGAGAAAGAAACGTTTTACCAGGTCTTACCGTGGTCATCGATAGAAAAATCTTGGGGAAACCCGAAGTCACATCACTCGCCAAAGTTGCTCCAAGAAAAAGTAATTTTTCGAGTTGAAATGCCTAACGTCCATAAATTTGACAGAATCTGTCGCACATTGTGATCAATTTGTTCCTCAATGGATGTCGACATTTTCATAAAACATGATTTCAATAATTTGTAAAAACTTTGATTTTGACAGCTGAGTCATTATTTGGACCTTGTGGAGGTGCAGATCACAAAACAAATTTCAGCAAAATCTGATGCCTTTTTTGAGGCCATGCTTTATCAGAATACACTTCAAGAGCATTTGCAGAAGACATGCAAATCTGTTCAGTTCCTTAGGTATCACATTCGATCATAATGACTAGCATGAATGCAGGCAATGTCGAAAAATAATTCCAGCCAGGTAATTCAATCGTGCATTTTGTTTGTTTAATTACACAGGGATAAAATTAGGAGATTAGACAACATGCTCACCTTGCAACCTCTCCAGGTGGTGAAGAAATCATCCTTGAGTTCCAAATACAAACAAATTTATGAAAAGGTATTTTAATGACATTGATATGTTGATACAAGAGATGCATTGATACGAGAGATACTTAGTTTGAATATTACAATTGTAAAATGTTTACATTGCTGTGATGAAATAAGGCCATGAATAGATTGTTAAACTTTTGTGTTGCAATAAATTAATATTAATTACTATCTTAATTATAAATATATTACAAATTAGTCATCCACCATGAAGTGATGCAACACAAATTGTGGAAATGTTAAACCATCTCTAATTCGAGCATCAGTTCAGCCGTGCGTTGTTATTAAAGAGGTTGTGATGATTACAGCTAAAGTTCATGGTGACGGTGCAACAGACTCAGCCTACCATTCAACTCCTCCTGAGCACCAACGACTTTTTAGGTGCTCTCGACCTCATCTCAACAACGCAGGAGGTTTTGTCTCAAGAATTGGCTGGAATTCAGTGCTTCAGGTTTCAGACTTATTTACCAGTTTAACTTATTTACTAATTTGATTGGCATCACTAAATATTAATAAGCACCCTAGTCTCAGACCTATTAATAAACATAACATTTATTTTAATAATAAAAAAAACATCACAATGTAATGTGACATGTTTTATGCAAAAATGAATTATTATTTTTATTAATTTGCATAATTTATTCCATAGGCATCTGGGTTCTCAACTACATGAAATGGAGAAATTGATTGTTCGAATGGTTGAAGATGAGTTCACCTCTTTCACTTTGAGTTTCCTCCATCAACCCGTCAATCCGTCCGGCGACTTAATCCTCGGACCCCTCCCCTCGGCAACCACGCCCGTCTATGATGGGTGGTTGGCAGTTGATGAGGTAATTTGAAGATTACCTCTAATCTTCTCAATCTTAATAATTGGTAATTATTATGCTAAATATCTTTTGAATGTTAATTAGGAGACACACCTACCTCTGTCAATAAGATTTCATCATTCGTCCTTTCTTGTTCACCTCACTTAATTTGCATATTTATATCTGACATCTCAGTGCAAGAGTGCATATGGTATGGGCAGATCACATTATTGATTTAAATAAAAAAAACATTTTTGTGATTCAGAAAGGAACAAACAATAATTACCAATTAAATCAGGTTATGAATATTAACTGATGCCAACGTTTTATTCAGGAGAGACTCATCTTGATCATTATGGGTCTCTACAGAGTGGGAGGGTTGAACTTTCTGATTACTTTTGAGAACGGATCGTGCAACGCTTTGAAGGCCGTCATCAGAAAGGTAGGAACTTTCACTGGATTGTCTCAAGTTGATTGGCTCTTCGATGTATTGTTCATCAAACTATTCAATGTAATGTTCAATGAATTATTCAGTGAATTATTCAATGTAATGTTCAATGAATTATTCAGTGAATTATTCAATGTAATGTTCAATGAATTATTCAATGTAATGTTCAATGAATTATTCAGTGAATTATTCAATGTATTATTGTTGTGATGTTTCATAGGTTGCCATGGAGATTGTGGTTGCATCGGAGCTTGTCGAGGCCGACACGTTGTTGGTTCTTAAAGCTTATTTTGTTTATTAAAATATTTCAAATGCTCTAAGTAATAATTTGTTATAAGTAATAATTATTCTAAGTATAAATTATTCTTAGTAAGAATATTCTAAGTTATAATTATTCTAAGTAATAATTTGCTCTCATTTTACTTTTATACTCATGTTTTGTTAGGAGCCATTGACAAATATTAAGACTCGTTTGTTATTTTTAAAATAAAAGTGACTAAACTAAAACATAACATTCTAATTATTACAACTCCTTTGTAATTTATGCAATAGCTTTGCAATGGTTTCTTTCTTCAACCAGATTGACCAACCAGTTAAGAAATTTGAACTTCAGTCAGTGGTTGAAACTGCTGAAAAGGATTTTTATCACTCTGGTCATTGTCCTGCAAAGAATTCAGGTTATTTTGCTTGCTGTGATTTCTTATTGTAATTATAAATTTTTTACTAATACATTCTTCAATAATAAAATTAACATAATGTTTTGATTTGCTTAATTCCAAATCAATAAGAATATCGTTCTTACGTTCGTTCACAGAAAATGGCCAACATTTTCCAATTCGTGGCCAAAAAACTCGTCGATCGAAGCGAGAAAACGGTGGAGAGTTCGAGCGAGTTCCGAGGATCTGCTTCGTCGAACGAGAGCAGTTCTTTTGACGTTCTTCTGGACATCGCCGACAACTCCGACGACGTCCCGAGCTCGGTTCCGAACCGTTCGTTCGGTCGGTCGACGGATTCGAAGATCGACCGAACGAACTTCACGGATGCGGGAGCAGGAGGAGAAAATGATTCGAACAAGTCCTCGAACGTCGTCGACGTTCGGAGAGATGCGAACGCCGTCGAGGGCGAGTCGAACCTCTCCAAAGATTTTCATCCACATGACGAAGATTGGAAAGAAAGGGCCTCCGAGATGTTAGTGAATGGTGTCATGACATGTTGTTGAATAATTACTGATTATTTTGGCTTTAAAGGGCTAATGTTTTCTAAAGGTTGTTTTGACTGCATTCATGACCTAAGTGATTTGAGACATTTTAAGGTCTTTTAAGGATGTTGTGTTCAGTTTGTGAGATGTTGCGAATTCAATGTTGCCACGATTGGTTGTTTTCAAAGACATTGTGGATATAATTTGAATGTATTTAGCTTTATTTGATTATAGCGTGCATTAACCAAACAAGTTCATTGATTGATGGATGAATAAAATTCATAGCCTCAAAGACTGCGATCCAATCTTACCGGAAGGAAGAAGTTTGAAAATCATTGGAGCTCTGAACGAGCATCTTTCTAGGATTTGCGAGCATGCGCACGATCGCTGCTTCAAGTTGTTCAACATCAGAATCAAGGTACTCCGCAAGACCCACCTTCATTATTAATTTATTATTATTCTCTTCTTTTATTCTTATTCATTCATTCTCTTGCAAACAAACTTCATCATTGGTCTTGGTTTGGCATTTTAACAAGC
Organism: Hirudo medicinalis; assembly: GCA_011800805.1. Taxonomy (NCBI): domain Eukaryota; kingdom Metazoa; phylum Annelida; class Clitellata; order Hirudinida; family Hirudinidae; genus Hirudo; species Hirudo medicinalis. The sequence goes on from MPNW01000119.1 coordinate 286,341, forward strand.
ATTCGTGAATTGAAAGTGGGATGCAGTTCAGTTGTGCTTAAAAGCCTTTTGTAACTTAAGAGTTACTTTCACATGCCATTTGTGGACTGAAATGTGGTCTCAGGAAGTTTAATTGTTCCTAATTAGCCAAGTTTTATTGTTAATCTGAGAAACAAATGAGCAACGACATTATTTAGAGTAATGATTTTCGATAAAAAAAATATCCATAAATAGTGTAAACAGATTTCATGCCTCAAAATTACAGGATGGATTTTTGGACAACTTGTCGATGACCGAATTCTTGGAACTGTCGGAACACATAGAGTGGTTCGTTTGCAAACCGAACGAATTTGCGGCAGGAGGAGTTCTCTTCTGAGGGGCACCTTGCTGAACCAGGTGGGTGGAGAGATGAGTCGATGTGGACGTAAAATATTCGAAAGTAATCACTCCCTCGGTGAATTAAATTATTCGTTCGTTGCTTATTCAATTTGCATGTTATTTTTAGACGAGCAAACTAATCAACAAATTTCATGACGAAAGAAAGAACAAGTTGTGGTGAGTGATCGATGTTTTAAATTATTCTCGAGCAATTTTTATGCTTAAAAATTATATTTCTAAACTTTTATATTTTTAATTTGCTGGTATTTATCCAATTAGCTTAATTTTGGATCATGAGAGGTGGAAGCAAGCAGATGTTCCTTGTGAATTTCAATATCTTGTGGACCACATCCAACAGACTGGTAAGACGTTCTTCATCTTTACAACCAACTGTGACATTCAACAATGTTGCCGATTCATTATTATTCCATTTCTTGAATGGCTCTTGTTTTTATTTAAAGGTCAGCTCTCCCTTCCTGCAAAAAAACTAGATTCAGGTTTGCCTGAGAAATAATTTGATAAAAATTTACTTATACGTGTGATATTTATTCAATACGTCCCAAAATGTTTAAAAAAACTTTGTTACATTTTCAACTTGCAGGCAGATCGCAGGAGTACTTGTGCGCAAACGGTGAAAAATACATTGTTGTGGGGTGTGTCTCCCTAATTTGCATTCATTAACATAATCGTCCTGTTAAGATAATTGTAGTTGAGTATTTGTAATGAATATTTAAACTTAATTTCTAAGGACGGCTCTCATTCTCCTAAAACTGGTCGTCGAATATTGCGAGTTTGTCGACAAGCTGCCGTGCGCCGCTCCCGAAATACTGAACCGACTCGTGGAGCTGTTGAAGGTCTCTTATTATCTGCCTGAGATTTTTTTTTAATTCAATATCATTCTTAGTTGTTCTATCTGTTCAATTACAATCAGGTTAATTAGATATTTAATTTATGCAGTGTTCATGCATGCATTATGTTAATTATGATAATTAACATTTTATTTTTCAAAATTTGTAAATAATATTTGATTCTCATTAGTTGATTGAATATTTGTCTATGCAGGCCTTCAACTCTAGGACATGTCAGCTGATTCTTGGTGCTGGTGCCCTCCATCTTGTTGGTCTCAAAACCATCAGCACACGTAACCTGGGTAATGATGGCTTCATAACAATGTCATTTTGTGCCTTTTATGCTTTAGTCGTAAAACCGGCGAGAAGATTGTGCTGCGTAATGTGATGTAATTTGTAAGCTCAATCTGCAACTGATATCCCAGTTGTTGTATGACTGCAGTTAAAGATGATTTTGTAAGTAATAATAAATACAACAGTGGTAATAAGGTTGTACATAATTCATACTGAATTCATACTGAAAGAAATTCATGAAAGAAATGATAATACAGACCAAATTTAATGCATACAAAACAATTTCAAAGTGAATAATGTTAATTGAGTGGTAATTCTCATAAAATGACCAGACCAGCTTTTGTTTAAGAATCATTATCATAACACAGGTCTTGCTTCAAGGTGTCTGCAGCTGATGATGTCTTACTTTCCATTGGTCAAATCTCACTTCTACAAGAGGCTTCACAGCAAGCAGCTGAGCATGATCAAGCACTTTGAACACCTTTACAAGGTTGTGGATGACTTGTTGCTAGCAAATAATAAGTTTTAATAATAAGTCTTAATAATAAGTTGTAATAATAAATTGTAATAATAGAAGTTGTAATAATTTCTGCTTGTTTTTTAACAAATTTCAAAATTTGCCAATTTTTTTCAACATTTATTTGAAATAGGACTACAGAGATCATATTGCAGAAATATCTGTCAAGTTGGTCTCCATCATGGACACAGTATTACAGGGCATTCTAAACAAAGTTTGTTCATGCTTTAAAATTACCATTTTCTGTAATTTCTCTTATTTATGCATGCAATCATGACTCGATGTTATGGGTTCAATGGTTAAATCTAGTTGTAAATTATGGTGCCTTTCCTAGCTAAGATGTTGCTTACCAAAACACAGCACCCCAAACCTTGCAGACACAAAGAGTAATTAGCATTTTATTAATTCAGTATGAAGTCAACTTCACTCCTCCATCTCAAACCTTCGAGCTTCTTCTGAGGCAGACGACGCGCTTCTACGAGGCCATCTCCGATCTCCTGCCCGAGGAACAAGTCGAGAGCATCCTCAGGCAGTTTCACTTAAATTTTTCTAGAAACTTCAAAAGACAACTGAATGTCTTGAATGTTTCGAAAGACTCTCCTGGCCAGTTAAATTTAATTGAAACTGATTTGAAGTTCTACGTCAACGGAGTTCAGGCCCTGCCTGGTTTTAAAGACTTCTCGTTGGATTTGGAAGACATTTTGGCATAATATTTTCTGTTTTACGGCTCTGCAAATTTGATTCTTTTAATTAAATCCATCAGGAATTCAATTGATTACTTCAGTATGGTACTGAGTTATTCGTATTTGTTGATGTTTAGTGAGCTTTCAGATGTTCTTCTGTATCTCTGTAAGTACAAATAATGCGATTTTTTCGTGATGAAAAATGTTTGACAATTCTTTTGCAGTTTGTAATTTTGATGCTGTAGTTGATGAACCCAATGCAAAAATTGGGTTAGGTCTTTTTTTTATTGATGTGATTAGAATTTTGTAAATTTCCGACTAAATTAAAATTGAGGTGAAGTGAGAACCAGCCGCTGATTAATGAACAAAGTCTGACCTAAGGATGGGATAACTTTCATCGGCTTTTTTTATTTTATTTTAACGTCATTTCTAATCGCACATCCCTAATAGTTCTATGTTTAGTTGAGCTTCTGAAAACCTTAAGTACGTTTTTATAGGTTTATTAATATTTGTAGTGATCGGGATGCCTCCATTCATAGGATTCATTTGCCGAAAGTAATGCCCTGTTACACCAAGCAAATCACTAAGCGTCTAAGCTCAAAAGGCCAATCGAACAAAACTTTAATGAAAAATTTTGAACATTCCGCCAACTTTGTCTCGATCGCGGGAATATTCGCTTTCATTTCTTTTTCGCCTTTCCTTTCTTCTCCTTTTTGACGGTGTCGGTGGGAATTTCGTGAGGAAAGTTGAGCAGAATGGCTTTATTTAAATAATTATAAAAACAAATGTCAAAATTGATTTACGAATTAAATACTTATATCTATAAACTCACTGTCCATGGTTATCGGTTCCGTGTATGGCTCCAAGGCAGGATCAACCTTCGGTAACTTTTCTTGATTACCGACTTCAGGAACTAAAAGCAATTCCCATTAGTTTATTCTAAAGTTTATAATGATAATAGATCATTATAGTAATGATAGGTTCGATAGGATAGGTTTGTTGGGAGTCTGAAATAAGGACGTCCGAGTAGCAGCTGTTGCTACTCAGCCATTAAACCATCCAACTATGAAACATTTCGTGAAGAGGCTTTTAATATTTCAAAACTTCAAAAACACTTCAATTAATATTGCTGAACCTTCTCTTTTGGAGCTTTCCATGAAATTGCATGAATTGTTGAAACTCAGAGATAATCGGATATGAAATTGTTGCCAGAAAATGTTTATAAAAATAGAAATTTATATCATCTCAGAAAACAACTCAGATTACGATGCTAATGTAATCGGAGGACAAGCAAATACTTTCAACCGAATGAAGTCTTTTAATGAATTGAATTTGGTTCTTTGATCTGCAAACCCTTTAAAGAATTTTTTAAATCGCTGAGTTCATATTTCATTCATCGATTCAAATATCACATTCCATGGGAATAGAACTTGTTTCTTTGCATAAAAGATGACCATGTAAACTTTCAACTAAAATAGAGCGACGACCTGAGTTTAATATTCATTGAGAGCACTTTTCGGCAGTAAAAATAAAAACTTCCATCAGAAACAGATGCGAAGTTGGTGTTTCAAGAGTTGCTGATCCAACTCTTGTAAGATTCACTCCCCGTTGTTTCTCAAGATGGTCTTTGTCTTTCAATACATTTCCAGATCTTACACCACAACTATAAGGCAACAGCACTTCACACAACATATATAACAAGTACACAAATCCACAACAACATTTCAAAGCCAACCTTTCATGTAGGGACTGAACATGTTTTTGTGTTTCGCTTCAAAGTACACGAGAATGTTCTTCATGGTCAGCATTTCTTCTGCTCGGAGGAAGGCATTGAAGCTCAAAACGCTGAGTCCACTCAAATCAATGTCAATGAGGACAGACACGTCCTTGAAATAAATAATTAATCATTATTATTAACTTATTTATTCTTAAATTAATGATAATAATGGCAATCTCAACATCATGGGAAAATTTTTAATGCATTAATTCTGTATCTTATAAATTATTAATAACATTGATTAGCTAACGAAAGCTTAAATAAATTTATTAACCAAATATATTCATTAATAAAGTGATCTTTCAACCGACCTTTATAAGTTGTGTGGCACAATAAATGGCCGTCCTAACGGCGAGAGGCCAAACAATGAACTGGACCTCAGGTGGTGTCAGGCTTGAGGGGAGTTGGTTGGTCGGATATCTGTGTATGTGGCAGTTGAACAAGCGTGTGCAGAAACCTGTCCAATGGTTGAAGTAGTACGTCACATCTTCCATCTTTTCGGATTCTTCGCTGAAGTTCTTATTAAGCAGAGCCACCAGGTTCCCTGCTATGAGGAGCAAACCTCGCATCCGACCGAACAAATCGAGAAGTTCGGTCAGAGCTCCAACCGAGGCTACGTTGTGCTCAGTCAAATAAACCGCTGCTTCACTGATCTCCTTAAAGTGAGACATTCTCTGGCTGAGTTCTTCTGCTGTTATGACTGAAACCGCTTCGTGCGAGGAGGAAACTCCAGCAGGGGCTGCGGGAGAAGCTTCGGCCTGCTTTTTCTTCTTCTTTCCACTCTTTGCACGCTTGTTTTCCATCTCCAACAAGTGCCACTCCTCGGCCAACTGCATGGCCTGTGCAAATTCAACCAGGCGAGTATGAAAGAAAAGGTTGAACCTGAAAGTTGGAGCAATTACTCGATGGAAATCTTCATAAAAATTATATTTAACAAGGTTTTAAAATTAAATAAGATGATCGAGAGTAAGCACCTGAAGGTCATTACAGCTACGTGTCTCAAAAGGAAGTTAATGAATGTCATCGCTTCTGCTATCACCTTCGCTCGCTTTGGGTCCACAACAGGTTTCTCTTCTTCCAGCAAATCCATCATCGACCAAAGAATTGTTAATCACCCAAGAACTTAAATCTTAATCCCGTGGAAAATAGAAAAATTGACCAAATCCGTAAACATGGTGAAGTCACATTGTATTTGAAATTCAACGGAAACTTGGCGAGAGATGTGTTTAAAACGATGCCATGATGCAATGCACAACAAATTCACAAGAACGAATGAATTTATCAAACTTATTACACGATTATTCGTATTGTACTGAAAATAATTTTACTTTAATAATCTATTTTTAGATGTTAATTCTGGAGCCTAATTATCCTGGGATCTTATTCATGGATGGCTGAAAGTTGAGAACGATTCATTTCACTTATGACTAACAAGCGCAGATTTTTAACTTGTTTTTTGCTTTTTCAGACCGGGAGGAGAGATTCTGCATACAACAGCCTGCCTCTATGCCTATGTACGTACACGTAAGTACTTAATATACTGTAATATTATATTATTAATGTTAATTAATATTTTTATTAATGCTGATGATTAATGCTTCATTGTTAGCATTATTATTATTACTACAACACATCTCATTCACAAGAAGAAACTGATTGCAGTATAATATTTTAATACTCATCCATAACCGATAAACCTTTGAATGTTTAAAAGTGAATCACTATTTTATCGCTGCCTCTTCAAGGCCCCTTCAAATCCTTTTGTGATCGCGATTACCTAATTGTTGGTAGAAATGGAGCAGCACAAGGCAACAAATTCTAGAACATCAGGTTCTTCGAAAGAGAGAAACTAAGAGTCGAAAATGTGTAGGGAAGCACACAAAGAGCGGGAGGAAGCAATTGTTGACAAACACGTTAAAGTCACCTGCCCTCGCAAATGTTTCTTGAAATCATCTCAAGATTAGCCCACCAATTGATGAATTTTTATAAATATGAACAAATACATTTTTTTTGAGTAATTTAATTTATTAATCAAGCACAACAGTAAACGAACAGAAAAAAAAACCAAATAAAAATAACTCAAGGGTCAGCCTTAAGGAAACGCACGCTTCCGCTATCAGACTGACCCTCATTAACACGTCACAAGAATGCATGTGCACATGTATGTACATTAATTACACCAGGCTTTTGAATTTATCGTTGAAGCATTTTAAATAAATTGAAATATTATTTTAGGATTTATTCTAAAAAAATATATATTGTGTGGTGCGAAGGTGTAGATCAATTGACAGATCTGTGTCATTTGCTTATTATAATTTTCATTATTATAAATTAAGAATTCACAATCAATCTTTTGCGAGCTTAATTGTAATGAATGAATGTGAGGTTCCAAGACAAGATTAGTAGATAATGGAGTGAAAATGTGTAGATGCGTGGTTGAAGTCTATGCGTGTGAATGCAGGTCTGTTTGTTCACGCACGTTTCAAGACTCGAATATCATCGATTTGTTCGTGAAAGTTGCCTGTGAAATGAACCGTATTTAAATGACTGATTTAAACATTTAAACATTTCATGGGTCCATATTCATTTGTTCAATATGACAGACAATAATAAGAGCTAGAAAATCCATTAACTTTATTGTTATCAACCTTGGTGATGATGTCGGTGAAGGTATTATTATTATTGATATTATTAGCCTCGAGTTGTATTGGGGAGAAGGGAGAAGATGGGAGAGGAGACCCAATTTCCATGCATCGAGTTTCCACCCAAGTTTCTTATCAGCTTCAGCAGCCTGCATCATTTGGAGGCTGTTCTTCATTCTACGAGCAGGATTTTCTGAGACTTTGTGGGCTGGTTCATCTTGTTGAGAAGTAAATTATACCCTATTTTTAATTGTGATTATTACCGAATATTGTGAATATATTACAATTAATGGAAGTGATAGTATTTCAATAGTGTAAAGTTCAATAATTTTAAGATTTTATTAATAAATATGTAAATTTAATCTCCATAAACTGCTTCGCTTGAATTATTTGTTTTTATTAAATTAAAAATAATTACGTGCTATTAAATGAGGTTTATACTGATCGTCACAAAGTTAAATGTGATTTCGATTAGGCTGCTCTAATTAAATATTCATAATTTGAAATAAGATTTAATTCCAGAATAACATCCACCGATCAACCAGCATGGCAACTTCAGATCCAGGCGCCCCGGCCGTCCACAACATCAGTTTCATTGGACTTACAGGGGCCATGTTCAGTTGTTTGGCCATTGGACTTTTCCTTTATTGGGAGGCATTCGTCACAACATCGTGGATTGTTTCTTCCAATAACACCCACTCAATCCAGACTGGACTTTGGCAAACCTGCAGCTCTGTTCCCTCCAGATTCTCTGACTCAGGTGAGTAATTGTGGGATAAAAATACGCAGTGCCCAACTAAGCAATTATTAACATGTTCATTTCTCCGAACGGAGAATTTCACTTCGTGGAATGAAGTTTATGAATTAAATAATTTAATTAAATTATGACTTAATATTAAATATTAAATATTACTTAAATATTTTGTAATTTATTATTATTTTATTCAAAAAAGCAGTTTAATAAACTTGAAAACTTCAATATAGTTTTAGCTTCTACAAACGTGTTATGATGCAAGTTTGTACTTTGGAATCGAACGTCTTCTTCAATCAAAAGTCGTACCTTGGTATTGAAAAGAACTTCGTAATGAGACCAAAATTGCATCAATCACTGAAATAATTGAACGATAATTGTGTCTCAAAGTGCTTTTTAAACGAGTTGACATAAACAATAGCAATTTTCCAGTGGAATGCCATAAAAATTCACAAAAGATTTCATTTAATTTTTAATTTTATGTAATTTCAGCTTGGTTCCTCGCGAGTCAAGTTCTGTTTTCTTCAACGTTGTTCGGCTTGGTGCTGTGCTTCATACTGGGGGTCATTTATCTGAGCGCAAACAAGGCCAGCAAGAACCTCACACTTATTACTCTGGCCTTTCTTGCCTTCTTAGCCAGTGAGGAATTGTTTACCGTCCTTATGCTGTTGAGAAAAAAATTACGAATTAGGAATGTTTGCCGATAAATCTTTGAGAGAGGGGATAATTTCTACGGATATATTTTTTCATGGATCTTATTTACCCATCCGCCCATTCATCCATTCATTTATTCATTCATTTATTTATTCATTCATCTATCCTTTCATTTCTTTTTCACCCGTCCACCCTGACATCAATCCACTCGTTCATCATTCGCCCAGATTTGGATATTTTCCCACAACTCAGATAATCCAAACATTTCTGAAAACATTGTGTTGGCATTTCAAAGGCACTGATTAGATGAAATTGTGCCAATTAGACTATTTAATTAGAAGATTGTACGAATCCACGTGAAACAAAATTTTTATTAGATGATGACGAAATTACTAATTAATTAATCAATTAATTCAAAGGTGGGCTCGCCCTCAGTGGGTTGATAGTGCTGGGGGTCATGCTACCATCCAACCACAGTCTGTCCTGGTCGTATGGAATTGCCTCACTGTCAGTCGTGTTCTTCCTCGTGGGAGGGATATTGGCAGTTCGTCAAATCAAAAAGTCCAACGTACGCATCTGTTAACCGGGCAACATTTTCTCACAATCCATTTTTTTTATTTATTCACATCAATGATTTATTGCACGAAAATGAATTCCTCCTGTAACTCATGAATATCAATGTCAACCATTAGGCCTGTAACTTTTGAGGAGTAGGTTTTATTCTTAAAATATTGTGGAGAATCTTGTGTTGGAATATATTTTATTTATTTTAATTTTTAAATAATTAATTCTGAGCCGTATTTGCTTCAATGTTGAATACGCTGAATGTGCCTTCTTGAATTTTCAACGTTTCTTGCAGTGTGCTTTAGGAATGGAGCTTAGAATCACTTTTGTTAGCTTTGTTTGAGTGTTTAAAGCTGCTTTTTAAAAAGTTTTTGAGGAATAATTTTACAAAATTTCTCCCTTTCGAGATGTGACAATTCTTGTTCAGCTTTAAAATTTGAAAATATACGCCCCTGAGAGTTGAAAGAACTGCGTCATTCATAAAAATCACAATCGCAAAAAGATTTAAAGGTCAACCAGGACTTAATTAATCCTAAAATAAATCAACATTCAATCAATTCTCTTTTCGAATTACAATTGCAACCTAATATTGAAGTTACTCTTATATTTTTACCCTTAATGTTAGGTTATTATATTCTGTCATATTAAAGTTATTCTAATGTTAGTTAATTATGCTACTTCTAATATTAGTATAATTAAAATATTACGTCCAAACCATTCAGCGTAAAGAACGTATTATTACTGCTATTACGAATGAGGTGTCGAAGCTGTGTTCATCGGTAAATTTTGTAAAACAATGGGAAATTCAAAACAAGAAGTGTTATACTTCGAAATAAACAGTCCTCTACACTCTCTTGAAGACCACACGATTCCCGCAGCCTTAAATGGCACCCGCACACAACAATGAATTCAACAATGAAGACCGTTTTGAGTTTGCTTCTTGCTTACCTCTATTACACCGCAAACTCCCCATTCACTAAAAAAATACTTTCAAATGGTTTCGTTCATAGATGGCTTGCTACAAGTGTATTGTATACAAATATACGAATGCAGCCCTCGTTCAAATATCTCTGAATCTTTTAACATATATTTTCAAACATGGGCTCCGATCATGAGAAGGAAATATCCCAAAAGAATTCAATTTTGGGTGAATATCTCACTGAGAAACGTGTGTTGAAGTCGACAAATGTTTTGACAACAACGGTGCCTAACATTTTCTGATTGAGAAGCTCAGCCACATAGTGGAGCATGCTGTTGATCAAGCACTTTTTAAATCAGTCCAATGAATTTTCAGTAGAGAGAAGATTTAAGGAGGTTTAAGAGGGGAGCAATCAAGAGACACTGGACTCACTTTGCAAGAAGAAAACGTAAGTCTGAACCTAAAGAAAAATAAATCGTAAAACGAGCCCCGACAAAATTCACCTTTAACCATCTTCGACAAACCTTAAGTCTTTGCTCAACGAACATGTATATCTCTAACTCAATCTCCATCACTTCCAAACTACTCATAAAATTATCTTAAACAAGTTCTTTTTGCCTAGCAAAACAACATTCACTCGTCTTCTTAACTTTCGCTTTATTTACCACATCAGTTGAATTGAATTCGGTAAGGTAGGCTCAAAATCATAATCGTTACACTTATCGATTTCAGCGAAAATATCATTAGAATAATGGCGGTTCTGAAATTCATTTAAACATCAAAGCATATAGCGAGTGGAAACGCAGTTTTTAAAAGGTTTCTTACTGCCAATAGTTTCTTAATGAAAGAGTGGAAATTTTCCGCAATCGTATCTCCGCTACTCGTATCAAGCAAGCGGTTACCGGCATATAGTTAGGATCATCAAATCTTACGTAGTCGCCTTCTCTAAGAAATTACTGGATTAGAGCAAGCCTTTAGTCTCTGCCTTGTATGGACTTGAATAAAGCGTGAAGATGATCAAAATGAAATGTCATGTCGAACCGTCCATCAGCAAACGATGTTTGCATCAGCGGATGTACGTAGTATTCACAGAATATTTTCTGTGCAAAGTGTCTTGACTTCTTTAATCACGTAAAATATTTGATTAAACACATTGTGTACGAAAAGTCCTCCATTCAGTGCCGGATTAAGCCTTTGGGAGGCCTGGGGCCCGCTTGGAAGGCAGGCCCCCTTTCCAACTCCCCTTTAGTGGCCCTCCGTATATGACGTCCATACGAAAAATAGATTTTTGCAACCTCCCTCCCCCTGTCCACAAGCATCCACATCAAGTTACCCCCTTTGTGGACATTAACATACTGGCAACATAAAGTGCACATTTATCTCCCTAATTTAAAAGCCGGTACCCTTCATGCGGGTATCACGAGCCCACGACAAGACAACGCAAGCTGAGAGTGAGGCCCCCTCACGACATCTAGGTTTAAAATTTATAAGTTCTCACTCGCAATTTATGGGTCGAATTGTTAAAAAAAGTACATTTTGCTTTATTTAAACACATCCATCTGCACGTGAAGCAGTAAACACATCCATTAGAGAATGAGAGAAGCATAACCAGTTTCTAGTTATGACTACGTATTTGTGTCATTTTTTCGAAAGACTATATTGGTGGGAGGCCCTTCTTGGTGGGTGGCCCGGGGCCGGGTCATTTCGTCCCCCCCCTTAATCCGGTCCTGCCTCCATTACTTAAAAGACGTAGATTTTAACATAAAGAATATTTGTTTGAAATCAAATTCAAACCTCTGTTTGTGAATTGTATTGTTGCCAATATTCCAAGGTAAACATATGGAACCCATACGACATGATATCAAAATCCTCTAATATTGCATCAACTAATGGGAATGAAAAATTATTTGTAAGGAGTCTCACATCAGTTATAATTAAATAATTTATGTATGAAATAACTTACACCGGCATGCAATCCAGATGCGATTCTTTTGTCCGGTGACCAACTTGGGGAATTTTAATCAATTCAGATACGAAAATAAGTTGAAGTGAATCTGCCAGCATTTTTTCAGTATTTTCATGACATCAAATTAAAATTAATTTCATAACAATTTATTATTAACATTATTTTGATTGAAAATATTAGTTACCTGCCCTCTTCAAATATTTCGCTACAGCTTTTCTGTTCTGGACAACGAGAGCACAGCTGATATGGAGTAGCTATATGGCTGCTGCAAGTCAGTAAACATCCCCTAGATTAAAGTAACTTTTATATTGATTCCGCCTGGGAATTTAACTTGCAAAAACGTTACACGTAGACTGGCCAATCGTAAGGTCATGGCACACAACCGCACATGTTGTTGATGAATTTGTCCTCTGCATTTCCATTATTCACATTAATGTTACGTCCTTGATGGTGCATCCAAAAGGACAGGGCGCATACAAGTTTCGTTTAAGTAAACAAACAAAACAACTGATAAATTCAATTCATTTGAACTCGATAAACCTTGTAATAATGAATTTTACCCTGCATTACCAAGACTTTTGACATCACGATGTCAATCATTGCATTATGGAAATAGGATGTTTAGGAAAATTTTGAATTCTGATATATCTTTAACATTTAACAACGTAAATGCTAAGGTTTTTAGATAAATACTTTTTCCAACAGGAGCCACTGTGTGACAAGACGCTATTTCTATGTAAGTGGTTAGAAATGGAAATTTGTTAGATTGAATTTATTATCATTGCAATGAATGCTTAAATTATGGGTTTATTAATACCTTTAATAAACAATTCCACGGCTGATAATTATTACATTTGCATAATATGCTGCGGTATTATAAACCGATCAGCATGTGAAAACATTTTTATTTTTATATCAGAATTAATTAAAATCCATCAAAGTTTAATTAAATTAAATTAATTAAGCATTAACACATATTTGTATGACATCAATTGCAATAACGTTTTGTATAAAAAATTAGTTTTAGATGACACTTAAACCACCTGAATTATATTAGATTTATTGGTTAATAGTGCTTTCCAAAAGGATTTTATAGTCATAAAATTTGTTTTAAGGTTAATGATAAATAGTATTACATAGATCATAATGGGCCATATAATAATAATGTGTCATCACCAGCCAGCAGACATCGGCGAAACACTTAAATGCCATTTGGAATTGCAAGCAGTTTCAATAGGTTACAAAGGTCGTGTTGCTGCAGGTAATGACCATCAAACGTTGTTTGTTGCCCAATTAATTCATCCTCAGGTTATTTTAAAACCTATTCTAATATATTTTCGAATTTTGGCTGATTACATCCAGGTTATTAAATACTTATTTCGAAGAAACCTACGAAATATAAGTGACAAATTTCGAAATGAAAACAAATCATTTCTTCATGCACCGATAATTAAGAGTTAAGTCGGAAATACTTCGGAAGCGCACTGGACTTAGTCTTTTACTCCATGTTTGAAACAGGTGAATATAAATTTAAGGACCATTTTCATTTCAAAATAACCGCGCCGTGGTATTTCGTTTTTCATTTGTAATTTCCTGCAGCTAAGTACACTTCGCCTGAAAAAGCATGCTGGAACTAAGTCCATCATCTGCAGCTTTTGTGCTGTACACAAGTATAAACCTTTCTTATAACATATTGCAATTATTTTGCAATCCCGTGTTTGTAAAAAAATAATGGCGAGTCACAAATGTTAAACAAATAGTTAATGAGACTCTTAAAGAATAGAAAGCAAAGTGCGTTAAGCACAATTTTTGTCGTTACGATTGATGGGAACACAATTTAGTCGAGAGTAAATAATATAATTTAATTTAAAAATATTAATGAAGACTTAATGAAGAGATCATGTCAACGGATGTCAGCTGAAATACATAAAGCTGTTTGCATCGGCGTTTTTTGCCTTCAAGGTGCCAGGGTTCTGGAGCTTAGGTTGGTCTGCGTTCGACGTGGGGGATAATGCTGGTGTTTGCTGTTTGCTAATAAATCCTTCGCCAACTTTATTGTTACGTTAAAGTATTTTCATCGGATGTCAACTTTCGTTTCTGCTATTAATCGTCATCACGTAGTACCGGCTGAGGGTGAACTTTCAAGGGCATATTGGTCGAGTTTTTTTGTACCTTAGATGTTTCATTTTGATTTTTAGACCTAATGTAGGCGTTGGGAGATATTGGGGTTGTGGGATTCGCGACAGACTTTGAACGATTTTTTTGTATATGTGTTTTGGTTACAGGTTTTAGTCCTGGGGAGAAACTCAAGCTGAATTGAATATGTTTCGAATCCAGAAAGCAGCTTCTGTTTTGATTGATAACCTTGGTAGCAGGACCAGAAAGTGTGTGGTAATTGTCTCAAGAAACATAAAGAACTCAAGCTGTCTCTATCAAGAGTCTTCTACTAAAAAAGAAGCTGCAGCTGCTCCAGTCAGAGGAATTCCTTATTCTAAATTGACGATTGGAGTTCCCAAGGAAACCTTCCCAAATGAAAGACGAGTTGCTCTTTCTCCTGCTGCTGTACAAACTTTAACAAAAAAGGGCTTCAATGTCAAAGTGGAGGAGAGTTGTGGTGCTGAGGCAAGTTTTGGGAACAAGGATTATGAATCAGCAGGAGCAAAAGTTGTTGCAAAGTCCACCAGTGATGAAATTTACGGGTCAGACCTTGTGCTAAAGGTGCGGGCACCCACGACCGAGGAGGCCAATAAACTGACGTCAGGGTCAACTCTCATTAGCTTTCTTTATCCTGCTCAAAACAAAAATTTGATCGATTTGTTGGCAAAAAAAAATGTGACCTCCTTTGCTATGGATTGTGTCCCAAGAATCAGCAGAGCTCAAGTTTTTGATGCTCTGAGTTCAATGGCCAATATTGCTGGCTACAAAGCAGTTTTGCTTTCAGCCAATCATTTTGGAAGATTTTTCACAGGTTGAGGACTTATTTGTCTATTTCATGATTTTTATTGTTCATTAAAGTGCATGGAACTGTTAAAGTCTGCTTGGTGGTTGTGTATGTGTGACTTTGTTAATTTAACATCCACTTCATGAGTAAGTGATGAGGACATTAAGCATCACCTGCTAGCTGACACTAAACATTTGAATCGTTAAGGCCAGATAACGGCAGCGGGAAAAGTGCCTCCGGCAAAAGTATTGATCATCGGAGGGGGCGTGGCGGGGTTGTCCGCCATAGGGACGGCCAAGAACCTGGGCGCCGTGGTCAGGGCGTTCGACACGAGGGAAGCCGTGGGGGAGCAGGTGAAATCGATGGGGGCAGAATTTCTCAACGTCGACATAAAGGCGAGTCAATTTCACGAGCACTGGTGATCGTTAATTATCGCATCCCGGTGAATAACGATTATTTGTTCGCATCAATCACTGTTACATCCTCTCCGTGATGTCTCATTTGCATCTAATTATTTCGTTGTCACGATTTTATTGTATTTCCATCTCTCCGTCGTTCCATTCCATTGTTCCATCTCCAGATTTTCAGATCCTGCTAAGCTTTATGTATCAGGAAAATTAGAATATTTAGGGATCACAATGATCGCTAAAAGTAACATTTAATAGATTACTAATGCGTAATATAATGAGTTTATTTTTATTTACAAATTTAGTTACATTATTTGGTAATGTAATAATTGTCCTAATTTGGTAATCATAATGTCGTTCTAATGTAATCACAATACGACAGGAATCAGGAGAAGGAGGAGGTGGATATGCAAAGGAGATGTCAAAAGAGTTCATTGAGGCAGAGATGGCTTTGTTTGCCAAACAGGCCAAAGAGGTCGACATCATCATCACCACTGCTCTCATACCCGGCAAGAAGGCTCCGATTCTGATCACCAAGGTGCGGATTCCAAACTTTCGTCCGTTTTCGATCCGTGTTAACTTTTGACATAAACATTTCTTTCAGCCCATGATTGAATCCATGAAACCGGGTTCTGTGGTGGTCGATCTTGCAGCAGAGGCGGGAGGGAACATAGAAACCATAAAACCTGGGGAGTTGTACGTCCACAACGGGGTGACTCACATCGGGTACACGGACCTACCCAGCAGGCTTCCGACGCAATCGAGCACCCTCTACGCCAACAACATCTCCAAACTTCTTCTTTCGTTCGGTACGAGCGGACTCGTAAGATTTCCATTGAATGTACATGATTTGGATTTGTATTAGGGCAACAAAATTCCAAAATAATATTTTGTTAGACACATGTTTTAAAAGATCTAAATTTTTAGGCGAGAAGGACCACTATTTTGTCGACTTGAAGGACGACGTGGTACGAGGCTCCGTCGTGACGCACGAGGTAGTTTCGAGGTTCTTGTCCACGTTATTCAAGCTACATTCAGTACATTGAAAACCTCTATCTGCAGGGTCAACTTCTGTGGCCTCCACCGAAAATCGCTGATCCGTCCCCGCCTCCATCGGCCATAAAACCCGCCATCAAAAAGGAGGAAGTGGCACCGGATTACTTCAGAGCAACATTGAAGGAAGCTTTCATGTACACGACCGGTTTGGGAGGAATAATAGGTGGGTGCACGAATGATGTAACTTAATTGTTAATAACTAAATTGGTTATGATTGGATAATCTGTCGATGCCTGTAAACGACTGACTTCGATCTTTTCAGGTCTCGGTCTTGCATCTCCGAACGGCGCCTTCACGACCATGGTGTCCACGTTTGGTTTGGCAGTGATCGTCGGTCGGTAACGTTCATCGAATCCTTATTTTTTATTTGCTTCCTTTGGAAAAAGCATTCTTATGACTTGAGGCTAAATGTCTCTAAGATGAAATTGAATTATAATGATGAATTGCACGTCATCGTTTCATGTTCGGTTATTATTGCGGAATCGTCGGGGTATTGGCATTCCTCTCGGCTTCTCGGCCGGTGAAGGACGAATCCGAATCACTACCGGTGCTCTAGGCCATTCTTCCCAGCACTTTCCTTAAAATGTGGGCAATGTTTTTTTTTTCTTTTATTTTCTCAGCCAAACAAACATAATTATGGATCAAGAACCTCACCAAATATTTAAAGTCCCCCTTCTGGGCTTGAAAGAACCCCGGGACATAATGCGCAAACCACAGCACAATCAACATTTAAAAAAAATCAGTCCATGCATTAAGCAACAAATGTCATCACTACAATCCAACTCTTTTCCGCCATCACTTTTGAGTTTTTCGCTTGTGATGTTTCCACATGCGGTAAGTGCCAGAGAGAACTGTCATTGACAAATTCATTAACATGCTTCTGGAGAAGCCGAGGCCGCGCCAAGAGGAGTACGATTTTGATGAGATCACTCCTCTCCAGTTGCAAACGAATGCAGTCACGCAAACCTTAGGAGGAGGGAATTCACCTGGACTCTTGTTTGTCATCCATATTTGAACGTCTTTGTCATCATATTTTTGCACTTTGGATGTGTGCACTTTGTCTAATGGGGCTGTGTCAGAGACGATGGTGACATCGCAGACTATGGACTGATCCTTCTCCCATACTACGAGGTCTGGAATTCTGAGGTTTCCATCGATACTTATTCTCGGCTCAACTTTTGTGATGTATCCTTTCTTGATCAGCCTCTCCTCCAACCGGAGGACAAGGTCATTATGACGCTCTCTTCTCTCTGCGTCCATATCTGGGCAAACCTGGAAGATGTGGTCCAGGCATTCAAAAGCACCACACCCAGAATCACAATAAGTGTTTATCTCTGGATGATACCTGGAGATCCTGAAATTGTTTAGGAGGACGGCCGCTCTGACCTTGATGCATTGTATGTATTCGCTTGGAGGCCTCCTGGAACGACCGTCACTATCCAATCACTAATTCATGCCCCCTGCGAAAAAGACTGAAGTCCGTATCCATCGACTGAGTCATATAACTCTCTGCGGTTTCTTGTTTCAGTTGTTTCTTGGCTGTGGGTCCTTTTGACTTTCCAAACTTTCTGTATTCACAAAGAATTATGCTGTTATCTTTCAAAGCATCAAGCAGAAACTCATCCTCACTGGACCTGGACTGTGCCACCATTGCCGACATTCTATTGATTCTAATGATCGGCACCCATTTTCTGAGCTGCAGTATTCCTAGTCCNATGCATATTTCAATTTAGGACCAATGTCAGCACCGAGGTACTTGTAAGTGTCAAGAATGTTCATTGCCGTAATTTGATGTTGGTTGACCTCAAGGTAAGGATCCAGATTGACAATCCAGGGGTTATTTCTCCTCTGCACTTCCACCCTCAGAGACGAGCAATTTTGAGCATTGATACTCAGTCCCACTTTCGCCAAAGATACCTCAACTTGTTCCAGAAGCTTCTTCATTCCAATATCTGAGGAGGATAAAAGAATCAGATCATCTGCAAATGCCATGTAATTGCATTTGACTGACAAATTAACATCTCCCGTCAAACCGATGGAAGGGTCCACCTCTGCCATCACCATGTCAATCACTGCGTTAAAAAGTAGAGGAGACATAGGGTCTCCTTGCCTTACTCCTCTGTTCACTTGGATGTCGTAACTCAATTTTCCTCCAATCTTTAGTTGGACTGAGCAGTTGCGATAGGCCTCTGAAATATATCTCAGCATGAATGGCGGAGTTCCGAGTCTGTGGGCTGCTCTAACAATTGATTGATGGGACATTGAATCAAATGCTTTGCTCACGTCGATGAAGGTGAGGTTCAGCCTTTGCTTCTGCTCCCTCTTTTTCTTTATGATTGCTTTGACTAGCCATATATCGTCCGCTAGGCCATCGCCGTGCCTGAAAGCCTTCTGACGATTTGAGAGAGGCCAGTATGTGAGCATTCTTCTGCTCAGCACGCGGTGGAATAATCTGCTAATGATTGGTCCAACTGTGATTGGCCTGAAATCGCCAGGATTGAGTGTTCCTTGTTTTTTTGGAATACAAGTAAATTCCTTTTTTGAGCGCATCTGGGGGACATCCACTGAACAGCCAAAGTGTCATATGGGTGGCCATATCTTCTGGAGCTATTTTGTTCAAGTCGTATTTTTTCATTCCGTCGAGACCAGGAGCAGAATCCTTCAAATTCTTCAAAGCCTGAATGATTTCATCTGCCGTGACCGGAACATCCATTTCTTCAAAAGTATCGATGGCTCTCTCCAAAGGTCTGCAATCACTTTTAGACTTCTGGATGAAGACCTTTTCCCAATATTCGAGTAATGCCTCGTCAGCAGGAGGTACAGA